>JALXJV020000005.1:1112110-1412110 GCA_024633595.2 Lepomis macrochirus | reverse complement strand
AGAGATTAGGGCTGAAATTAAAAAAGCTAAATTAAGGTATAAGGAAAACATTGAGGCAGATTTGAGAAGTAATAATTTAAAGAAAACCTGGAACGGTATGAAAACACTGATTGGGTCTAATGATAAAGCTAACAGAGTTGTCCTGGAGGGTTTTTCATCTGATAAACATTTGGCTGATGAATTCAATGTATTTTATTCTCGATTCAACAATTTGGATTTTGACAATGAAATGGAGGGTTTCAGGGCTATCACACAGGCAGCTCCATCAATTACTGTTGATAGTAGTACCGTGGCTAACATATTTAGGCGTACCAGATCAAAAAGTCCGGAGCCAGATGAGATTTGTGGGCAATTATTAAGAACATGTGCAGATCAACTCTGTCATATCTTTCAGTGCATTTTTAATTTGTCCTTATTACAACAAAGAGTCCCCAGAAGTTGGAAGCATTCTATTATTGTGCCTATAGCCAAGTGCAGCTCCCCAAAATCCTTGAATGATTTTAGACCTGTAGCCTTGACCTCATTGGTCATGAAAAGTTTTGAGAAAATTATCAAAGAGGCTGTCTTACTGCAGGTTAGAGATCAGTTAGATCCACTGCAGTTTGCATATAGGTCTGGCAGGGGTGTGGAGGATGCTGTGATCACACTACTGCACTTTATTTTTAGCCACTTGGATAGAGCAAAACTCATGTCAGACTTTTATTTGTTGATTTTACTTGACTTTTAACACCATTCAGCCCCTTTTGCTCGCTGAGAGACTGATTATGGATTTTAACCTGGATTTGAATTTGGTGGGGTGGTTATTGGATTTTTTAACAGATAGATCCCAGCGTGTGAGGGCAAACAGCACCCTATCTGAAGTCACTTTTACATCCACTGGTTCCCCCCAAGGTTGCTGTCTGTCTCCTCTCTTGTACATCCTGTACACAAACCAGTGTCGCAGTTTGTACCAAGATAGATATATACTTAAGTTTGCTGATGATTCTGTTATTGTCAGCTTGCTATCAGGGAATGAGCAGGACCATGGGCCAGTCCTTAGTGACTTTGTAGAGTGGTGTGATAGTTCATCTTTACAGCTGAATGTATCTAAAACTAAGGATATGGTTATTGACTTTCGCAGGACACCACCTCCCCCTATAGTCACGGTTATTAAGGGCACGGATATTGAGTCCGTGGAGACATATAAATATCTTGGAGTCATTTTAGACAACAAACTGTGTTTTGAACCATTGGTTGACGCTGTCTCAAAGAAATTCCAACAAAGAATGTACTTTCTTAGGAAAATGAATACTTTTAATGTTTCTTCAGACATGATGATTCTGTTTTATCGTGCTTTCATTGAATCGGTTTTAACTTTCTGTATATCTGCTTGGTTTGGAAACCTCTCCCTGACAAATAAAAACAGACTTGGTAGTCTGGTCAAAGTGGCGAGCAAGATTTCCAGGAGAAGTCAGGCTCAACCAGGGGAGTTATACATAAAACAGGTCCAGAGGAAAGTTAGAGCTATAGCTCATTCTCAGGATCATCCCCTTAGAACAGAGTTTGAGCTTTTGCCCTCTGAGCGGCGTTATCGAGTTCCTAGCTGCAGAACAAAGAGGATGCACATATCTTTTATTCCGGCAGCTGTGAGGCATCTTAATGGCACTTAGCACTTTATATCAACTTGCACAAGTTGCATTTTTGCACATGATGATGTCCTGTACTTTATTTATTTATTTATTACTATATATTATGTACATTGGGCGCTAAAGTGAATTCCTTCTTTGCTGGTTGGTTTTGTTGGTGAGTGTTGTTGTATGTTATGTGTTTTATGTTGAGCATTGCTGCAAATTCAATTTCCCCTTGTGGGACAATAAAGGTACTTTGAACTTTGAACTATTACAGTGAAAATGGTCAGTGATTCGGGAACATGTCAAACATCCTTTTACGCCAGCATCACCCGAATGTGTCAGTTATTATCGCAATATGATTTTCCTCCATAACAAAATAGCAAATGTTTAATATGTCGTCAATAAATTTTGATTTATTCATTTAAATCATGAATGAATTCACATCGCCCGGCCCTAGCAGAACAAGACAAATCCAGACTGGAAGGTGGGTCCTTCTCCCCTAAGCATGTAGACGCAGCTTCTCACTGCAGATTTGAACATGCCAAAGAAATAACTAATAAAGAGAGGAAAGAATACAGAATTTAAGCATATTCAAAGTGTTTGAGCCACACTACAGTAGGTCTTCACATATGCATGTTAGACATACTGTAGTGGGGCTGTAGAACCATATAACCATACCGTTATCACTCCCAGCAGTCTCACTTGAGTATTACATCATCTTTTGTGGACATGCTGGACACTTTCAAGAGCATTGCCAATGAACAGGTGAACTTTCTAAGTACAAATCCTCCTGTAGTTTAGTTGCAGCTGGCTGCTGTGACTGGGTGTATCTGTGCCGTACCTGACATTCCACGCCGTGGTGAAATCCGGGTTAAGCAGCAACAGAGTGCAGGTGATATCCACTAAAGCTGAGGGACACACAAACATGAACTGTTAGCTTATCTGACTTTCCACATTATGGGACAGTGGACTACTCGACAAAAAATGTCTCTTTCGTAATTTACTTGGTACCACACTATAAAATGTTGCAGCCATCAGTGCTGTAGTCCACTCAACACCACCTGCTTGGCTCTGAAATAGGGCTGGCCTGAATGTCATTTTTTGAGCTTCAAAGATTTGATAGTAATTAACAGCGAAAAATAGAACACTTTGCAGGCTGTCATTTTACGAGCTACAGCTATGTATCTGACAGATACGAGCAGAACAGCAGAAGAAGGTTTAATCAAAGGAAGTTCTGGAAATGACATGAGTGAGGGAGAATAACTGGGTTAGAAACACAGGTTTCTTTATACTCATAGCGTGGGCTAACTAATACAACACATTAATATAAGCAGAACTTTGTTACAGCTAGTAGAGCTAAGTGCAGGACTAAGAGAGGGAGGAGATAGAGAAAAGAGGAATTTTTATTGCAGGGTTGAAGAGATCGGATTTTGAGCCGGGGAAGAGCGAGGCAGAGTGGAAGACTAGATGCTGCAGAACCGGGTTGGCGGCTGCTCTGCAGAGCAGGAGGAATTCATCATGTGTAAAATTAACCCTTTATCTGCCACACTGACATAGTCACCACTCAGTTTAAAGTGCTCCCACACAGCTGAGGGCTTCGCTATGTTTTCACCAGAAGCAACCTTGTATAGTCGCCCTGTCTATAGTTTGCTTTTTGTTTGTTGAAAGTTCTACCTCAGATATTTGCAGTACTGCTTGGCATCAAGTCTTTGTCACGTTCTGACCATAAAGTATAGTTTAACCTCACTATTAACCATCTGGCCCTCAATTTATATTCAGGGACAAAAATTAGCCTTTAAACTTGAAAGAAATAATCATTTGATAATTATGGATATCCAGTGATATCAAATGTTTTTATCCTGATAACATTTTTGGCCATTTCACCTGCCCCTACTCGCGCTACAGTTATGAGGTTAGATAATAAATAACTTAGTAGAGGCAGATGTTACCTTCCCTGTCCAGCCAGTGTTTGCGCTGGCGGTACAGCAGCAGCTTGTTGTGGACGTATGGCAGCAGGAACTTGACACACCAACTCTCGACACCCAGCTTGTTCTCCACCAACACAATGGGACTCCGGTTGTAGCGGGCCTCCGGACATGGGATAACACCAATTTCATCACTGAGGGAGCACACACTGACAATGAGGGCTGAGGGTCTAAGATAAAACAGGCAACTCAGATACAATCACGATATGCCTTGCGATAAAAATAGGACTTTAAAAGGGATTTAAAAGAAGACACTGAGGGCCCTGACAGCAACGGCTCTGCCCCCTTTCTAAGCCTAGACACAGGAAAGGACAGAACACCCCTGCAGGAAGATCTCAAATTTTGCAGAGGTTCATAAGGAGTTAAAAGGTCTAATTTATGAGCAGGAGCCAAGCCAAAGAGAGCCTTCAAAATAACCAACAACATTTTAAAATCAATCCAAAAACAAACAGGGAGTCAATGTAAAGAGGCTAAAACAGGAGTGATACTGATCGTACCTTTTGGTTCTAGTTAAAAGCCGAGCAGCTGAATTTTGTACAGTCTGTAGTTTTAAGATTTTATGAATAAGACAAGAAAAAAGGTTGTTGCAATCAAGACATGAGGAATTAAAAGCATGGAAAACAATTTCTGTATCTCTGCATATCAGTCAGCCAGAGCAGAGCTTTGTTTCCTTGGAATGATGAGAGCTTTGGCTATAATGTTATAGCTTCGTTTGTCTTACTACAAAGCCATAATGCTTATAAAACCTGCGAATGTTTGATATCAGCAGGACAGCAATATTACCCTTAGCCAGCTGTCAATAAGAAAACAACAGGGCAGGGACAGAGCAGTAATATTCCTCGTGTCCTCCACACAGTCCAATAGATCAGCCCACGAAAACACTAACCTGCCTTCATGTAAGATTTTTCTAAACTAAAAACAAAAGTCCATATATCAGCATTATCTTCATCATAAACATTTTCATGACGCTTAACTCTCTACTGTGCATTTGTTTTAGTTTTAAGATTGTAGGTAATATGTAATCAATGATATACTAAATTGTGCTTTTATTTCCCACATCACATTTTTTTAATGCAAGTTATAATAAAAATAATTATATTATATATTATGTATAATATTGATAAGAAGATTTTGACACTAGCTTAAAGTACTACTTCATGTGTTACTTGCTTTATGAGTAGCTGATCAGCTAATAACCAACTTACGTCAGCTAGTAAAAGCATAGGATCTGCTACCCCTGACAGCCTGAGCCGGTGTACCGCTAATAAAGACACTGAGACAGCCCCATAACACGCGAGCATGGGGAAACAGTAGAAAAAGAAATTTAAAATAAAACATATTAGACACTTATTAATTACTAAAGGAATTAGTCACGAGTAACGTCAATGAGCTAACGTTAACGTTACCGGCCCGTGCAGAATGTGGCACAGTTTTGACAGCAGCCTTACAACGTCAAAGAGCGAGCTAACTACAAGAAATAACACACAGTTTACTGTATTTTGTTATATGACAAATAAAGGGTATCCTAAGAAAGCCTTTCACATAACTAAGCTATTAACAGAACAAACAGCTAGCTATGCTAGCTGGCTAAACTGTCAACTTTCCCTGGACAGCTCTGACTCCAGGTAATAGTCCAAGCCCAAACAGCTGAAAAGCTGGTTCCATCTGTGGGTTGGCTAAAGGTCTACGGGATGTGTCGCACCCCACTCCAGTCTGTCCGACATGTTCACAGTCAACTATACTTACATGTTGGGGTTTCTCTTGAAGGCGTTAGTGATGTCTTTGACAACTCTCTGGACTAAGACGTCCACCTCCTCCTCCGACTCCGCCATTTTTGTGGCATCTTAGGACGTCACACGAGCAAGAACTTTTTCCGGGTTAAAAAAAAACGGAAGCCGGGAGAGGCCATTGGCAAAGACCCTGCAGGGCTCATTGGAAAGCTGTAGTCTCACTACAATCTCTAATAATAATGTGGTAATTTTGTTATTAGCAACTTTTAAATTATATTTAAAAATATTTTTACTGCATGAAAATTTATTATTTAGCTGTATGCACTTTTGGCCATTCTTTGACTGCTGTTTTTATTTGTCATCACTACTGTTGTGTTTGTTATATGGTATATGCTGTATGATGCTAGTTTCAGACTTCCTTGTTTCACCAATGATCCTGCATTTAGAGCATCCTCCTGTAAATCATATGGCCTCTTTGGCCCCTGTTGTTGTTGTTATCTGTCATTCTGGGGCAAAATTCACTGTTCCCCTAGTGACTCCCTGGTTGCAGCTACTGCTTGTCTTTACTACCCATGAAGTTGAGTGCACACAGCAGACTACACATGGCAGCTATACTTTACCCAAAGCCCCAGAAGCCAAACAGCACTCCTGTAACCCAGTTTTGCTATGTGTCAGTGAGTTTGTGATAATATGATTAAATATAAAGTCATTTTGGAATATGCATATCACTGCATCATCTGAAATAAACACAAAGAAACACGGGGGCCTTACAAGACACGGCCTCATGAGTGCATGCAATAGGTTGGGCAGTTGCTTGCTCACACATTAAAGTGCTGATTGTCATATCTGTTTTAAAACTGAGAAATTGAGCTCACTCGCTAATGTAATGTAACCCATCATTATAGCAGTATTTGTAAATGTAAGTATTCAAATAATTAGTGTGTTAATTTACATGATGTGGTGACAATTCACCTGCCCTCTGTATGTTTTCAATCTCATTCAATCATTCAACTGGAAAAACATGTCAAAAGCACATAGCAGACCTGCCAGAAGGGGGGGGGATTTGGCTCTTATAGCACTAAACCACTAAACCTCCCACACAATGCAGTCTTACTGAGATGTTCCTCCTGCAGTCTATCTATGCTTTCTGATTTTTTCACTGAAGATAAGATTAAAATAAATCTTTGCATGCAGCACTAAGACATACAGACCACTCCCTGGCTCCATATGATCTAAATATTTTTTTAATCTTGAAAAGACTAAGTGTTTAGGGAATAGAAGAGCTTGAAGTCTCCCATTGACTCCCCCACCTAAAACACAGCAAAGCCTAAAACTTCACTTTCAAACAATGAAAAGCATCTGTGGAAAAAGTGTGTTATCCTGATTAGCTGTTCACTGGCCAGAAACCAACAAAGTTATTGTTTCAGTCTGTTTCCTTATAATTGTAAACAATAAAAAGCAGTACAAAAAATGTTGATGCTTTTAAATCTTATGAATTATCTCAGGGTCAATTCGAATCAAAGTGTTTGAATGTTAAATTGTCATCAATACCCACTTCTTTAAATGTATTATTTTTTGTGTTGACAGGATTAAGGATCAAGGACAGGATTATAGTGCAATCTGCAAACTTGATGTTTTATTACACAGATGGCCTTTTATGTCTCTCAACAGTTGTTTTCATTTTCCATAAATAAGAAATACAGAGCCTACACCTGATAGAGTAACACCCCTACTAAGTCTCTAAAGCTTTACTGCACTGACCTCAAGGTTCACATATACACATGTTAACCTATGTTCAACAACACTTAGGGGGAAACACAATTTATTGAAAGCCCCTGAAAGAACCTTTTCCTTTAGCACTGTCCAGGACAAACATCCAGCACGTTTGGGATCTGAATGTTGTCCTCCAGGAGACCCAGCCTCACCTCTTTTTCTGCCTTTATATGAATGGTGTCCATGTCTCTTCCCCCTCGTTGTGAATGATGTGCTAGTTTGAAGTGTGTGTGTTTCTGTCTGTCCTTTTTCCAACTCTCCATGGTGGACAGTAGGTTGTGTGACTGTTTGGTGGCACCTGGAAGTTGCTTGACGTTCTTCTGGATTCATATTCAAACATATGTTCGATCATATGTCTAATCTATACACATGACATTTCTCTTTGTTCCTCCTCTTTTGCTCTTCCTGAGGTTTTGCGTTTCTGAGGTTCTTGGGAAGGTTTTCCTAATTGGATTTGTGACGCACACAAAATGGTTTTGGTTTCACATAATCTATTTTTGTAACACAGTTTATATTAAAAGTGAGTTCTCCCAGGCTTGTGTATTACAAACAGGTATACAACTACAGACAGTAGAGGGCAGCAGACCGCTTGTTGTGATGTTTTGATGACGTAGGGGTGACAACTGTGCCATTCTGCCAAGACTGTCAAGTACAACAGCAGCAAGTTACATTTGCTTCATCATTTCTCCTGTTTTACAGGTTTATTATCTGGCCGCATGTCCTGTAGGCCTATAAAAGATTTTAGGGTCTAAGGACAGGATAGAGTGTTGTGTGCTGCACAGATTGTAATGGCAGATTTGTGAGCTGTGTTGTCCACTAATCAGAAGGTTGGTGGTTTGATCCTCCAGACAGTTGGCTTGTCAAAGTGTCCTCAAGCAAGATACTGAAAACCAAATTGCTGTTCTGTGAGCACATGTGAATGTATAAAGTTTCTGCTAGCAGTTGGCACCTTGCATAACAGCCTCTGCCATTTTGACCACCTGCTTAATTTTGTGTGATTGTGCAATTCGTAAGGAAACAGGGAACACAAAATGAAAAAGATGCAAAAATAATAGAATAATAATAAAATATATTAAAATAAAAATAATAAATAAAGTTCTGAATACACATCAATTTTGTTGTTGATTTATATTTAAATACTTAGTCAACATTGTAATTGTAATGTTAAAAGCTATTCAATCCTTAAATGTAGAATATATATTGATTTAAACCTTAAACCTATTCTGTCTACGTAGCACGTAACGTGGGTATCTCTGCCAGTGTAGCAACAAAGCCCAACGTTACTGTATATCCATTCAATATTTTACTAGTAACAGTATCTTTTTACACACGCTGTTGATTTATACACACATGTTGCAGCAGTGATTGATTCTCCAAAACACTGAAAAAAGTCTGAAAGCATCGGTCTTGGCTTATGTTCACTTTCAATATTTGTAAATCTGTAAAATCCATTTTCTGTGTATAACATGAGCTAACTGTTTATATAATGAACTCCTAAAGCTGCTTAAATCATCTGCATTGGACCAGGGAGACATCTAAAACATGCAGGACAAGGGGTACTGCAGGAGAGGGTTGGGAAACACTACTGCAGTACATAAACTTCATATCAAATAAGATGAATTCATACAGCCAGCAAAGTCTTTGTATGCTGTTGTGTGTGAAAACAGCTTATTTCAGCATACATTTTCATCTGCACCAAACGGCCTCAGCAAATAACCAACCTGAGCGCATACTTGTCTATATTGGGATTTGAAAATAGGGGAAATAATAAGGAAAATATTCAGGTATTGGTGTCTAATTTATTAATGCTAAGTACTAACTTGTCAATAATCATAACCATTCATGCAGAAAAATAACATTAGCCTGTTGTTGCCGATGAAATTTGTTTTTGGTAGGTCTATATTTAACATCCTTGTTTATATTTGGAAAACAAGACTGTAGTCTTTAATTAGCATGTTTCACGGCTGGGTTAGGCTATAAATAAAATGAAGGTAGTGTCTCTCTTGCAATTATCCTTATGGCATTATTTTTGCTTGCTCTGTGCCAACCAATCCACCTTTTTACCAGGTGAAATGTAGTTTGTATTATTGCATGTGCCAAAAAGACAGGATATAGCTTAATCAGTCCTTATTACCAGTTGCCAAATGGCCAATACAGCCCATAGAGCCAATGCAGTTTTGCACTTGCCAAAAAACTGATTCCACCTCCCTACTTATGACTAAAAGGTTCTCAAAATGAATTGATTTCAGTTATGAGCTATGAGTTATATTTGAGTCATGGCTGATCCTTTCAACCTGTTGAAATACCTTTAAAGGGCCAGTACAACCAGTAACAAGTAGTTTTCCACTTGCCAAAAAGTGACTGCAGTCTTGACCTTGTGACTTAAATAAGAAAAACTCGGCAACAAAAGCCTGTCTGATCAGTTGCTGTCTGGCCAGTGTGGAACCGTATGTGGTTTTCTGAACATTCTAACTGAAACAGCCTGCTGCCAACTTTAGAATGTTGGTGTTAGTTAGGTTCTGTCTGAGAAGTTTGCAAGCAGTTTTAAGAAAAGGGGGTCAGTGCACATGTGTAGACGTAGTGTGTATGTGTGTAGCCAAGTGGCAGAGAGACGGAGCCCCAGACTCACCAGAGCTGTGCTGAGTTGTCCGCACCTCGTGGGATGTTTGGATCATTTATTACTATTGATGAACCACACAAAGAATATTATATTGTTTTTAAATAGCACTTGAAATTGACATGCGAGGAACCAAGACGCGCATGCAGTTGCTGGCCACATGGCATAAATGCAAAACCATTTCTTTAATGGTTTACTTTAAAGATTAGAGATGCGGCTGTCAGTCATTGTAAACGTTTCCATCGGCGCAATAAAGTCACAGCAAATATCGTGGAGACTTAAGCAATGCAAAAAAACTGTAGATACAAATTTTACAGGACAGGACAGAGGAAACTCTGCAGTGGAAACAGAATTGAACTTTTAGCCTCTGAAATGTTTAGACACTGTGACGGAGCTTAAGATTGATCAGGAGGAGGAATGTTTTACTCAGACAGTTTCACTGTAAGAACCTGGACACACAGAACATCCTGACCAATCCTGTCAGCAAGTTGGGAGCTTTAAATATGAAGTTATGCTGCTGTGCCTTATGTGTAAATGCACACAACGTCTCTCTTAAAGGGGGGCTTTAAACCCTATTTCATTTCATCAAGTCTGGGCACTAAAAGGGAAACAGTTTTTCAACCTGAAATGAGAGTTACCACAGTTTAATCGTCCGCAAGATCTTAAAGCCTTTACCTAAGCTGATTGTGCTATCAATGGTTTTTATTCAAATTATTTTGGTTATGGCCATGCACTCGGAGGTGCATGGGACTCCTTGGCAGGCAGGCAGAACTCTGACGCAGCTTCCCCCTCAGCTCTCCACCTTTCAACCGTTCATTCCCTCCAGTTCAGGTGCTGCTACTAATAGTATCTGACTAGTACATAACTGAACAGTGACTCCTTTACAGTACGAAGCCAAAAAGTTTAGCGTTAACATAACATCAGCTAATTGGTAGCTGAGCCTTTCCTTCACAACTTCTCACCGATGCCCTTATTTTTGTTTGTAGTGAACAATCAGTGGAGACTAATTATATCATGCCAAATTTGCATGGTACAGAATATTTTAATAAAAATACCAACTCAAAAACTCTGTCAGTAGCATTGTGTTTCTGCTTTGCATGACATGAAGACCCTCATTTCTAAAGTCCTCCATTTTTGCCGGCCTTCGCTATAACGGCCTCCGGAGTTTTGAAACGCAAAACGTGGTTGGCAACGTTTCCAAACTTCTCTGGTTTTTGTTTTTGCCGTTTTAGTCTGGACGGGAGGTGCACATGTAGCAAAAGGTCTTTTAATTTGAAAACACAGTAGTGTGGATGGGTGGCCTAAGAAGGGTGTTGAGTTATCACCCGTCAAGCAGACGGCCTGACTCCAGGCCCCAAATACCCCAAAAGTGTAGGGAGAGAGATGTAAACTGTCCAGAGATGTAAACTCTCCCAAAACTAGGGCTGTCAGGACCTCTGAGTGGACAGAGGCCATAAATTTGCGGTCCAAAACTGGATCTTCAACACACACACACACACACAGACACACACACACAGACACACACACACACACACACACACACACACACACACACACACACACACACACACACACACACACACACACACACACACACACACACACACACACACACACACAGGCTGTTATCAAAGGAAAGGGTCCCCTTTGTTTACTCTTCACACATATGTGTGGAACTGAGATGACCACAGACAGGGTCATAAAATGCTTCAGCATTTTGTGATTTTAAAGAGACACCAAATCTCACTCCCTTTACAGACAAAATCTATGTACCAAAAATACAAATGTGAAAATGGTTAAATAATATTGTCCAGAAATATAATCTATTTTCCCAGCTCCTGGGCCAAGGATTGAATTAACTATAAAGTTTGAGTAATCAGAGTTATTTTCAGGTTCCCTAAATGAAACCATTTGAACCAACATGAAACATTTCCTGGTTTTCTTTAATTGACACCATAGCACAACATCACTGCACTGTAATAACATTAAGCTTTAAATGGAATTAAATGAAATCACATGATTAAATCGATATATGATGTCAGTGAACGATTAGCATTCCTGCTCCACAGCTGCCACACTGTCACGTGACAAATGAACGACTCAAACCTAGAGACTGACAGTTGAGAGTCCATTTCCAAATATTATTATTCATAATTTCATTAACAAAGTGTAGGTTCACTACTTATATTATGGTTCCAACCGTGTGAGGCCCATAGCAAACTCTGGTTATTGATAGAACACACAAAAACCTTGTGATACTGTAAATTATAAAACTACATAGTGAAACCTTTTCTCTCCAATTTTAATAGTCTAGCCACTAGAACGACAATTTGTGATTAACGTTGCTCTCTAAGGATCCTTTCTCTCTCTTAACTGTCTGACTTCATGCTGAGAATATTGTGCCTGAATTGGCTGCTGCACTTTTTACTTTCATGTGGAAAATGCGAGAAAATAGAGCGGTTGTGGTTAGTAAACTGAAGCTTAAAGCAAGCTAAATCAGTAGACAAAGAAGTGAATCTTTTTTCGCCTGAGTGGGACTCGTCTCGGGACAGTTGTGGAGAGCCCGTGTAAAATGTTCTGATTGGTGAAGTACTGCATTTGTGGCAACAGTAATATTGAACTTGTGAATACCAGCTAGCACCTGAGGCTAACAGCTGTGTTTTGGTCTGGGAGGAAACTTAACCTGAGAGAGGAAGCCCCTCTCCTGAAAAACTGTGAAACAGACCTACCCACAGTGCCTGATGGGGCGGGTCAGGCCCATTGAAATTAAACCACGACCCCTACTGGCTAGCAGAGTAAATTGCACCCAATATGTCTATACAAATTATAAACACTTACACTTGACATTAATTGGTTTTCTTGGCAATTGGGTGTCATATATTTTAGTATACAGTGAAAATGCAGTGACTTGAGGTTGGCTTGAGGCTATCCGTCAGATCTTTAGGATTCATTTTTGTCAATAATCAATAATAGTAACCATCACTACATGGTAAAAGACATGAAAGAAGAGGGTGGGTCGGTCCACTGTTCCCTCTTGTTACAAAGGATCTGCTTTTAGTTGAATACTTGAATACAGGTTGTGTGTCTTGACTGTGGCAAAAAAGAGAAAAAAGAAAGACCATGTCTGTGGAGCCCACTGCTGAGAGGTTCTCATCTCATGCAGCAAACAGCACCAGCATGGACTCTGTGGCCTGTTTGTATTATTGTTGATTTTCACTCCTAAATAGGACCCCCTCCATCATGAGTTTTTTTTTAAACGAACCCGGGTGTGTTTGCAATGTAAGACATTTATTTAGTTCATCTTGGATATGTTGGATATATATATATCGGATATTCAACTGACAAATTAAGGTTCATTAAGTTGATATAACTACTGTGTTCTAGTGGTCCCACTGTTGTTTATTAGAACTTGTTCAAGTTCAAGTTCATACTTTTGAGTTACAACAAATAATTATTTTACAGTATCAATTGAAGAAAACGTTCCTAAACCAGTCTAACCAACATACATTTCTGCATTACTCACAGTTTCAAGTTAAAACAACTAAACCACATTTATACTACTTTCCATTTCAAATTAAGAGGATTTAAATTTCAAATATGTTTGAATTTACGTTTACATTTGAATGTATATGGCTGTTGTCAGGTACTCCCTCCACCAGTGGCACTAGTCCTTTATTATTTACCACAAAAGTATCTATATTTTGTTGGATTTGGAATATATGACTTATCTGCAGTGTATAATTGATTATGTCCATGCCTCAACTTTGCCATGGTTTAAAGAAGACAGTTTCTCTCTAACTCAAAAGACGCAGCAACTAGGCTGTTGTCTGTTCTCTTGCTCCCATCCCTGCACACCTGCCTTTTTTCAACTGATAACATACCCAGGTTCAATCAACACAACCATATCTGACGAAAGTCTCAAATAGTCAGCACAATGAATTAGTGCAAGCTTAACTTTCCTTCCACTTCCTGCATCTGTCGAGAGCAGTCGTGCTTTTCCTACTCTCCCCTCTTTTCTTGGCTTGCTCCTGTTTTTGTCCACTCTTGTCGCGTGTAACTTTTTCTCCTTTGATCAACTGCTTGCTGTTTTCCTGACTTGTTAGTGGGTTTCCTGATTACTGGCCTTGGAATCTCCCTAATGTATCATAAAATTGGTAAGACAGCCGCCACCAAATTTTACCCAAAGCTGTCTGGGGAACTTAAAGAGTGCTTAAATGAAGTGAACGAGAAGCTGAAGGGTTTACATCAGAGGGCTGATCAGAACGGTGAACTGACTCGTGAACTGTCTCGTAACACCTCAGACCGGTCTGTGGAAGCGAATGAGAGATGGTCATAATGTTACCGAATCATCCTAAATTGGATTAAAATTATTGTCTGTTGCCCCCCCTGCCCTCCCCCCACCCCTCACCCGGACAGGACAACAACTTGCAGCTGGCCTTCCTATCTTCTCCTGCCCCCCTCCCTTCTTCGGACTGCCTCAGAAACATTTCTCCTTACTCCTCTCCCTGATTATCCCCTCAAAAAATTCCACCATGTGACCTCATGTACTGTGTGTTGTCTTGTGCATTATGATGTTGGTATACTATGTTGCTGTCTGCATTACTCCTTTTCAGGAGAGCGTGTGGCTGCGCTTTCAATAGCTGCGGCCCGGGGGCTTGCCCCGACAAAAGGCAATCTCGTACTTGTACTTGTGCATGTGTGACAATAAAAGCTAATCTAATCTAATCTAATCTAATCTAATCTAATCTAATCTAATCTAACTTCGAAAACTCATACAGCTGAGTTCAAAATCCCAAACTTGTCAGAGCTCTTTGAGTTAAAAAGAAGTGGTAAGTGGACATAACTAAATGGGTCTGTACTGATTTACAGTGTGTTTGGTTTGTTTGGACTAATGTTAAATCTGTTAATAGAACTCTGGTGTGGCCCAAACAACTGCACCAAGACCACCTAAAAAGGGTGGACAGCTTCCAAAGGGCGGTTTGCTTGTGATGTGAAAGCAAACTAACTAACCACAGGATTTTATGATAACATACATGTTGTTTTAGCATTATTTCAAATTCAATACTAATAAATCCATCTGCTGATCGTGAAATCTATTCAGAAAGCATTCTTTTAATTCATTATATTTATGTAAATCATTTGGTAACCATGGCAATAAAATCAAACCACTCTTCCCTGATTCATGGGTCAAAAGCTGTTTAATATACTATGGCTGTACTTTGTCAGTTCATTAAGTCCATTAAAAGGTGTGTGACAGCAATCCCACATTAATAAGGGTGCTTTCAGACCAAAAGCGAAGCGAACGTTCGGGGCGGTGACTTTACATACAAAGTCAATGCAGAGACGCGCCCCATAGTCTGACTGGATTATGCTCTGACAACTATGCCGTTTGCTTGCAGGAGGAGCTCGGAGTTAACTGCTTTTATTAAATTAGCTTTTTACTTTAGTTTTTGGGATCACAAGGTTGATTTATCTTCACTCGAGCTTCTCAGCAGCTAGTTTCCGTGCACATCCGGTTCCAGTATTGTTCTTAGTGTCGGTTGGCAATAATGTAACGTATGTAACGTCGGCCTACAGGTGGGAGATTGACCATCAGGTGACATAGTCCAGTCAGAACTACCTGGAGTTCAAAGCTCTTAAGATAGTGGAGATGGTAATGGATTTCGGAAAGAGGCTATCTCCACCCTCCCCCATCACTGTGTGTGACTCCTCTGTCGACAATCCTGTGTAAGAGCTGAACATTGGCTCTTCTAAGTGAACGATGGGAACCTTTGCTGAGCTTCTTCCAGCTGCCAGGACTCTCCCTTACACTGAAAACACAGCTGTGTTTTGTTTGGGTCTGTGTTTCATTTTAGAAAGTGGTTCAAGACAAATGTCTTAAATTACCCATTAGGATTAAAGTAAGAAGGCAGTAAGTGTAACAAGTTAGACTATACTGATAAGTAGATTATAGAACAAATGAATAAATTAGTTTTAAATTAGTCAAGAAGAAACCAAGTGATGATAAGAGGGAACAGCTGCCCCAGACCATGGTTCCCTCCAGTTACATTACTAGTTATCTGCCTTTACTTCAATAAAGTGAAACTTTAAGTTTGTGTGTCGTGATTGTGGAAAAAAGGAAAAAGTCAGCCTCAGACCATGTCTGTGCAGAGATGAGCCCCAACCACTGCAGAGAGGTTCTTGTCTGATGCAGAAAACAGCTTCAGCCTTGAAACTGTGGCCTGTCTATATTATTGTTGATTTCCCCTAAATAGGCAACATAATTTTTTTCCCAGGAGTTTTGCTTCCACACCTTTAAAACAAACCCTGGTGTGTTTGTCCGGTTTATACAGTTTGTCTGGGCTGATTTGAAAGAACTCTGGTGCAGCCCGAACAAGTGCACCAAGACCACCTGAAAAGGTGGACAGCTTCCAAAAGGTAAGGTTTGCTTATGATGTGAAAGCAAACAAACCAACCACAGGATTTTATGGTGACATATCTTTATACATTCTATTACATTTATAGATTATTTTGGCTTTTTTTCAAAAACTAAACCACTAATAAAAAACAGACTGTGAAATCTGTTCAGAAAGCGATCTTATAATTGATCTGTATGAGCCATGTAGCAATATATTTATACAAATCATTTGGTAACCATGGTAATAAAATCTAATAAATCCTTTCTGAATAATAGGTCGAAAGCTGTTAGAAAACCTCATGCCACAAGAACAGTCCAGGATCACAGAATGATGCAGGATCAATAAGTTCCTCTCAGTCTGTACAGCTTCATACTTACTCCTCTTGGTTACTTTGTAAAACGTCAGTGTGAACATGAACCAGATCAGAACTACAGTGTCCCAATGTATATTTTTCCCCTTGGTCTGGACTAAATGAACCTTTATACCTGTAGTTTACATGTATAAAAGCAGCTTGCAGCCTGTCTGTCGTATTTTTGTTTCCTTCACTGTTTTCTGTAACAATTAGTGTGAAAAAAGTGCCCACTGTATATAAGGGCCCTAGAGATTCAAGCCCTGCCTCAGCTTTCCTAGAACCAGAAGACCCTTAAGTACTACTTTACCACTTCTGCAATAAATTATTTTTTATCTATTACTCGTCTCAGTCTCTGTGTTGTGCAGTAGGGTTTACACTATATTACTAATACTTATGAACTCACAAGGGTGGCTGTGGCTCAGGAGGTAGAGCAGGTTAACTGTTAATTGCAAGGTCGGTGGTTCAATCCCCGGCTCCCCCAGGCTGCATGTCTAAGTGTCAAGATACTGAACTCCCTCTGGCAGCTGTTCTGCCAGTGTATGAATGTGAGCGAATGGTGAATGCGCTTCGAGTTGTTGAAAGACTAGAAAGGTGCTATATAAATACAGAGCATTTACATTAAAATTCCAGTTTGGACAATCAGGATGACCAAATAATAGACTAACATATCTGTAGAATGTGATGAATTAGGACATCAAGGATGTCAAAGCAGTGCTAATTATGTCTTCATTTCACTTTCTCTGTTACATCATGTATGCAGAGAATAAACACATCCATTGCTCTCCAAGCAGAAGCAGACTTGTATTATTATCATTATGTAATGGGATGTGATGTTTTTGAACATAACCATATCCAGATGTGTAATATGCTTCCACAGAGGGCAACTGTGGAGTTCTGAGCTCTGGGTATATCCTGCAGGGAGCACATATATTTCATATCAAGTATTTCATCTCCTGGAAAAGTTACTCTCATTTTGAAACAGGAAATAGAGGAATATACACGGATGTAGCTGAGGGCGAACCTTCATGAACACAGTTCATCCCTCTATTTATTTGTATTGTGCTTTGAGGCTGCTGATGTTTTGTAGTATTGATGGTTGTGGTGACTCATTCTCAACAATTGGAAATCATTTTAACCTTTTTTAGCACTATGGCACTGGATCTACGCATATACTGTATATCTATGAAATCTAGGTAGTATTTTCCTATAGCATATTTTTACCACTGTATTGCGAGGGCGTGTCACGGTTTTAGGTATTTTCCTGTTGTATTATTGTTATTGCCCTTTCTTCTGTTTCTGTTTTGTCAATTGATCATTGGTTCCATATTCTCTGTTATATTCGGGTACATTTGTCCTTGTGTCTTGTAGTTTTGATTTTAAAATCCTTCTTCTCACATACAAAGCTCTTAATGGTCAGGCACCATCTTATCTTAAAGAGCTCATAGTACCTTACTACCCCACCAGAGCACTGCGCTCCCAGAATGCAGGGTTACTTGTGGTTCCTAGAGTCTCCAAAAGTAGAATGGGAGCCAGAGCGTTCAGCTATCAGGCTCCTCTCCTGTGGAACCAGGTTCCAGTTTGGGTTCGGGAGGCAGACACCGTCTCTACATTTAAGAGTAGGCTTAAGACTTTCCTCTTTGATAAAGCTTATAGTTAGGGCTGGCTCAGGTGAGTCCTGAACCATCCCCTAATTATGCTGCTATAGGCTAGACTGCCGGGGGATTTCCCATGATGCACTGAGCTCCTCTCTCCTCTTCTCTCTCTCTTTCTGAGTGCAACCTCATCCCATTAATGCATGTTACTAACTCGATTTTTTCTCCCTCTCCCGTGGTCGTGTGCTTCCCCCTCCTGTCGCTTCCTGCGGGTGTTGCTGGCTCTGGAGCTGTGGAGTCTGGATCTGTGGTTGGGAGTCTCCTGCTGCCCCCGTGTTCCTGCTCGACGCCCTCTGCTACAGTTGCAACTGCTGTTACTAGTCCTATTGCTATTATTACTGTTATTACTATCATTAACATTATTATAAATATCTGTACCATTTTTCATTCAGTCTATAGCACCATCACCTTTACTGTCTGTACCTCTATGTGTATACTGTGTAGGTTGCCTCCTTCTGCTCTCTCTCTCTCTCTTGCTCTCTCTCTCTCTTTCTCTTGCTCTCTCTCTCTCTCTCTCTCCCCCTCACCCCCAACCGGTCGAGGCAGATGGCCGCCCACCCTGAGCCATGGTTCTGCTCGAGGTTTCTGCCTCTTAAAAGGAAGTTTTTCCTTGCCTGTGTCGCCTAGTGCTGCTCTTGGTGGGAATTGTTGGGCTTCTGTAAATAACTTCAGAGTATGGTGTAGACCTGCTCTTTATGAAAAGCGCTGTGAGATAACTGTTGTTGTGATTTGGCGCTATAGAAATAAAATTGAATTGAATTGAATTGAAATTGAATAGTTAGCTTTAATTCCCATTTTATTTTGTAATCATTGGTTAATAAAACCATTAAATAGTATAAGATATATACTTAGAATAAGTGTGTCAGTAGTTAAACAATACAAACACAAATGGGGCAATAAAAGGTTTGGTCCACTGCCTGCTTTCCCTCTTTAGGAGTCCGGTGGGAGAAAACAAGTTGGAATCGGTAGTTGTGGAACTCATGTTAATGTTAAATAGGCCGGCGAGGCTATTTTATTCACTTGAAACATCGGATAAACTGATTATTTTGTCTTTAATACAGATGATTCTGAGTCATTAATAAATTAATCATGATAAAAATTATGATAACCGATTATCTTTCCATTAGCCTACTATTTCATTATACCATTACCCAGCTTGAAACATTTACATTTATTCTTTTAGCTGACGCTTTTATCCAAAATTTTGACATATATAGCAATTGTTAGTCACTTTTATCCAAAGCTAGTCAGAGGTCGCACACCTCTGCAGCAATTAGGGGTTAAGTGTCTTGCCCAGGGACACATTGGTAGATGTGTCACAGTGGGGAGTTGAACCCAGGTCTCTCACACCAAAGGCATGTGTCTTATCGACTACACCATCAGCACCACATGACACATACTTGTATCACATTAGAAAATAGATAACCTTGGACATACTATCAGTGAACAAATTTGCAATAAGGTCATTGAACTTTTAGCAGTTAGTTTAAGACTTTATCATCTACCGAAAGGAGTTGTGATAGCCATTGCTGTTTACATTCCCCCGTCCGTCCATGTGGATACAGGATGTGATGTAGTGCATCATCACGAGACTGCAAGCTACATATCTAGACTCTCCAACATTCTGACCAGGTTTTATCAGTTTTTTGACTGTAGAACAAAACACTTGAACTATCAGGAGGATCAGAACATAGACTGGTTCAGTTCTCACCAACTTATAGGCCTACTCCTGTGAAAACAATGCCTGTCACCACCAAAACCTTAAAGCCCCCCTCCAGTGTATTTTGACATTTCTATGATATTTCATATTTTTCTGAGTCATTTCCTTACAATGTTGATTACCCACATAGTTCGCCAAATATTTCGTGACAAATAGCTCATTTTTGTGCACAAAGTTGCAAAAATTGCTTAGTTGTTAAAACGGGGTGATGACTATGTTCCATAAGTCATTCGTCATTCTCCAAGCTTGTGCAGACGCACTGTCATGCCTCATTAAAAAACTGTCACGCCGTCACGCCTCATTAAGTCAGAGCACCAAACCGATAAACATCGTTGTGAGCTAGCTAACCAATTTATCATGTAATTTACTTAGAACTTACAGTAGGTATTGTTAAGAATTATTGTTGTGAGCCAGGTTCAGGTGTGAAGAAGTTTCGGAGACTGATGAAGACTTAACATAGCATAGTTTATTGAGCCCGGCCGAGGAGATACAGTGCCAGTATACAACATGTGAACACGTCAAATGCCAACACCAAATCTGAAGGATAACATCTTGTGGTCCCTTTTATGTTTCTGTCTTCCCCCTAGAGCCTGTAGGTTTCTCTATTAGGTCATCTTCACCTAGAACACCTAATCTATCTGATGTTTAGATTCCAGTGCTTCATCATATTGGAATCTCTTACTATCCAAGAGTTGTACTCTAATCTGTGGAGCCAGTTAGTTCTTGTAAACATTCTTGTATGGCTCAACCTTGTTAGATTCCCAGAGAACACTCATATCTGCTAGCCTGACGCCTGAGCTACTGTCTCTAGCTAATCAGTCTATTGTTGTCTTCTTGACGAGGACAAGTACATATGAGAAATACCTAAAGCTATAATGTCAAATACTTATGGAGTCAGCTATATTACTCTAAGCTAGACCTGTCTTACCTTTCCCTGTTACATCAATTAAGACACCTAAGAAATATTCCCAACAGTTATGTTCATTATGGTATCTGTGTGTGCGGTGTTGGAGGACAGATGACAGGAAATGCATCGCACTTTCACCTGCCACCGTCTTACAGTCTGCAACATGCATTTTACTGACACACCCCCGCGGTAAAGTAAGCGCAACATAAAACGTAGTGGGAGTTATCGTGTGTGTGACAGGACCATCGACTGTGTGATTGATCCCAGCTGATACGCACATTAGTTCCTATCATGGGTAAGTAACAGCTCCTCCTGCCAGACAGTAAAGTGGACTAAACTTTACAGTGTAGTGATGTTAACACAGCATATCGTTAGTGAACACTCCAGCGGTCAGTTTTTGGTTGTCATGGTAATGTATTACGTCCAACTATTAACTACACCCCCATTGTCTGTTTGAAAAGAACGTCCACCAAAAACGGCAGTTAAAACCGACTGGAGGGGGGCTTTAAAGTGCTGGTCCCAAGAATCAACAGAATCTTTGCAGGGTTGCCTGGAAATAACAGACATGGATGTCTTCTGTGCATCGTATGGGGATGATATTGATGGACTTACTGACTGTATCACAGAATTCATCAAGTTCTGTGCAAACATGAACATACCTGGCAGAGAGATTTGTTGTTACCCTAATAACCAGCGACCTGAAAGCACTGCTAAATCTGAAGAAAAAAGGTTGGGTAACAAGGCTAAAATAAAGGACATCCAGGGGAGTTGAAGGTGAAAATTAAGAAAGGGAAGCAAACCTACAAGCATAAATTGGAACGGCAGTGTAAGCAGAGTGGAGTGAAGCAGTTCTGGTCTGGCATGAGAAAAATCACTGTCTGTAGCAGAAAGGGGGATCCCTGCTCACTGAAGGACAAGTCCTTGCTAATGACCTGAACATGTTATTTAACAGATTTGACTATCAACCCCCTAAGTGTCTGGTACCGGTGGTCAACACTCCCTGCACCACCACCTCACTACCTGCTGGACTTTTAACATACTCCTCTTTCCAGGTTAAGAGTGAACTGGCCAGACTCAGGCAGGGGAAGATGGCGGGCCCTGATGAGATCAGCCACAAAATTTTAAAGGAGATTTTCCGGTCCTATATTGTAGTTCTGTGACTCCAGCTTTGCGTGATTCAAGGTTTAAAAGAGAAAATATTTTTTTCTTATACTGATTCTTCATGTAGGCTTTCATTTCAGCCTTTGCCTGAACAACTACCTGAAGCATATTAGCAGGCTGTTGTTGTTGCTGGGCAGAACATTCAGAGCGTTGCCATGCCCTCAAGGCCCGTGTCCACCAAAGTGTTTTTTTCGGACACCAGCGTCATTTGTCAATTCATTGCAATGGGAGTGTCACGTTTTTACAAGCTGGTGAAAACGCCAGCAGCGTGGCGAGGTGTGAGAGTGTTTTTTTCCGGTCGGCGAGAGTTGAAAAACGCTACGTCACTATGTCACTTTTTACTCAGCTGTCCAATCACAATAGATTTCTCTGCCCACAAAACCTCATGAACCCACATACGGTGAGTCCCTCCTCTCTCTCTATCTGCTTCAGCCTTCTCTTCATACAGAGCAAGGGCCAGAGCAAGTACTCTACTCTGTGTTGACATTTTTACATCCAGTAAAGTTAGAACTGCGCCTCAAAAACGCCTGCTAGTGCTTCCTGCTGGGCGTTTTCCGAAGAGCAGCTGGCATTTTCAGTGGGCAAAAAACGCATCGGTGGACACGGGCCCTTAGTGTGACAACACAATACCATGTCTGGAACACCAGGTTGGTAGAAAAAGCAGTTCAAAACAGAGCGTTCAGAACAGGGAGAAACCTGAGGTTTTTGTTCACAGTGATTTCTCATAAATACTTTAACCTCATTTTGTCATAAAATGTGGAAAAGCACAATAGGTCTTTAAAATCCTGCTCCAGTCAGCTGCGTGAAATTTTTGCACACCTGTTTAATCTAAACCTGAGATTGCAGTGGATTCCTTCTCTTTGGAAAACATTGTGCCTGGTTCCTGTTCCAAAATGGAAATATCTGACGGAACCCAAGGACTATAGACCTATAGCCCACACCTCTCATATAAGGTATGAGACGCTCGAGAAACTGGTCCTCTTTCAGATCAGGCCCAAAGTGTGCACATTCATTGACCCTTGACAGTTTGCTTACCAGCATAACATTAGTGTACATGACACTCTTGTCTACTCACCTTGACAACTCTGATGCAACTGTAAGAACTATGTTTTTTTAACTTCTTCCAGCTGGAGTTGTTGGGTGAAAAAATGAGGAGAATGCAGGTGAAGTTAGGACTTGTTTCCTGGGTGATATACTATTTAACAGCCAGACCTCAGCATGTGGGGCTCCAAAACTGTGTTTCTAAGAGGGAACAGGACATCTTTCCTGTTTAAACTGTACACATCTGACTTTAAAAGCAAATCTGACACCTGTTTTCTCCAGAAATATTCAGATGATTCAGGGATGATGATGTGGGCTGCTTCAGGGGAGGATGTAAAAATCAATATAGGGGCACAGTTACAGTGACTTTGTTGACTAGCTCAATATCTCAAAGACCAAAGAAATAGTCATTGATTTTAGGAGAAAGATGCACAAACTACATCCAGTCTCCATATAGGAAACAGATGTGGAGCTTGTACTATAAGTACCTAGGAGTATATGTGGACAATAAACTTGACTGGTCCAGACACAAGGAGATGGTATATAAAAAGTATCAGAGCAGGCTATATTTTTCAAGAAGGCTGTGATCTTTTAACATCTGCCAACCTCTGCTGTGCATCTTCTATAAGACTGTTGTGATCAGACCTGTCTTTGAGACAGGAGTTTCTCTGTGTCCATGGGAACATATATGTCAGATTCTGCTCCTTTGTCCTGTGGTGTGCCCCAAGGTTCTGAGCTCGGCCCCCTGCTGTTAAGTCTGTATATGCTTCCTCTTGGAAAGATTATTGGTAGTTTATCATTATTATGCAGATGACATCCAATTATATTAATGTTTTAGCCCTGAGAGGCTAGACAAACTGTCCTTGTTTCACAATTGCTTAGCCTCCATTAACAAATTGATGGCAGACAACTTTTTGCAACTAAATTTAGACAAAACTGAGCTGGTGATCTTTTGCCCCAACATTACCCCTAAGATTGGACAGGCCATTGGGGCTCTATCATCCTCTGACTGTAATGTTGTGTGAAATCTGGGTGTCATTTTTGACAAATCTATGTGTAGTTAAATCTGTGGTTCGTTCCTGTTCAATGTTTTTGAACATTGTTAAGATTAGATCTGTGGTTTCTAAAGAAGACATGGAGATGCTTGTTCATGCTTTTATTTCTTCTCATCTGGATTTTTGCAATGTACTGTATACTTGTTTAAACAAATCCTCCATGGACAAACTGCAAGTTGTATAGAATGCAGCTGCAGGACTTTTGTCTAAGACCCGCAGGAGATCACACATTACTCCTGTTTTAGAGTGCATATTTTAACCATCACTTACAGAGCCTTGCTTGTCAAGCTCCCTCTTACGTCCAGGATCTATTGCACACACTTCTGGTCACTCTCTGAGGTCAAGACCTTTAAACTGTTCCCAGAACACGTTTTAAAACAAGAGGTGATTCTGTGTGGTGGCTGCAATGCTCTGGAACTCTCAACCTTTAGCCTTGAGAGCCTTGGATTCTGAGGAAACGTTTAGAAAACACATCAAGACACATCTTTTTAGACAAGCATTTAACTAGCCATATGATTTTGTATTTTATGTGTTGTTGTTTTTATTTGTATTATTTTAGTCTTTTTTTTTTTTTTTTTTTTACTGTGAAGCGCTTTGTGACCCGTCTTGTCTGTGAAAGGTGCCATATATAAATAAAGTTTACTGACTTACTTCCTTACTTACAATGACTCGTACCCACTTCACACATTAGAGGTGTTTCAGAAAAGCACCTTCAGTGGTAGGGTGATAAGAAATCACTGTTCACTGTAAATACAAAACGTGAGTTGTCAAAGTCAGAGCAGACAGATACTGGGAGGGAGAGAGAGAGAGACAGGTGCAGGTGTGTGCATGTGTATCTGAAGGGAAAAGCAAGGTGAGCAGATTACTGTAGTGTCTGATTAAACAAAAAATAGGGTGAGGAATTAAGTAGAATTAAAATGGTGATATTAGAAATAGGATAATATATTCTTTCAAATACTTTCAAGTATAAAAAACTGCAGCCTATTTAGAATTTAGAATATATAATCAATATTAATATTTTCTGTTGGATTGTGGGCTATTTCCTTTCAGTGAAAATGTGAATGTTATTTAATAATCAATGTTTCGTCATGACCATACAATAGAATGGACCCCAGTGAGGATAGCCAACATTTATACTGGTGCTGATGGGGATCCAAATAAAAAAGGCTTTTTCCGGAATAAGCCAAAATCAGAATCGGCAGGTCAGACCTAAAAAATCAGTAACTGGAATCAGCCAGGAAAAAAAATAATCTCTGCATCTCTTACTACAACTAACACAGCAATAAGCCTGCATTTGAACTGATATTTGGTTAATACTGTAGCTCTACAATTGTGTTGTGTTTCCGCAAAACCATTGTGCATTATATGTAGGTAGGTAGGTATATTGTCACAATACAACAAGTAGAGTAAAATTGAGTTTTGTAACTCCCTTCTGCTACATAGCAGACAATATACATTAATATAGAATCATTAATGAAAAATGAAACAGAAACAGAAATAAACTATCATCAATGGAGCAGTGCTGAGGATGAATTAGAGTTTAAGAGTCTGATAGCTTGGGAGAAAAGCTGCTCTGCAGTCTGGTGGTGTGGCAGCAGAAACTTCTATATCTCTTCCCAGAAGGCAGCAGGGTGAACAGGCTGTGGCTGGGTGGGTACTGTCCTTTAGGATCCTTTGGGCTCTGTAGGCACCTCACCTCACCGATATAAGATCCTCAGGAGATGGGTACCAATGATCTTCTGGGCCGTGCACATCCCATGTTAGTGATGTTTCCAGTCAGGATGATTTCTATTGCTCCTCTGTAAAAGCTGACAAGAACTTGGCATGAAAATGTGGCATTTTTAAGCTTCCTCGAGAAATACAGATGTTTCTGAGCTTTCTTCACCAATTCAATTCAATTCAATTTTATTTATATAGCGCCAAATCACAACAACAGTTATCTCACAGCGCTTTTCATAAAGAGCAGGTCTAGACCGTACTCTGAAGTTATTTACAGAAGCCCAACAATTCCCACCAAGAGCAGCACTAGGCGACACAGGCAAGGAAAAACTTCCTTTTAAGAGGCAGAAACCTCGAGCAGAACCATGGCTCAGGGTGGGCGGCCATCTGCCTCGACCGGTTGGGGGTGAGGGGGAGAGAGAGAGCAAGAGAAAGAGAGAGAGCAAGAGAGAGAGAGCAGAGGGAGGCAACCTACACAGTATACACATAGAGGTACAGACAATAAAGGTGATGGTGCTATAGACTGAATGAAAAATGGTACAGATATTTATAGTAATGTTAATGATAATAATAATAACAGTAATAATAGCAACAGCAGTTGCAACTGTAGCAGAGGGCGTCGAGCAGGAACACGGGGGCAGCAGGAGACTCCCAACCACAGATCCAGACTCCACAGCTCCAGAGCCAGCAACACCCGCAGGAAGCGGACAGGAGGAGGAAGCACACGACCACGGGAAGGGAAGAAGTCGAGTTAGTAACATGCATTAATGGGATGAGGTTGCACTCAGAGAGAAAGAGAGAAGAGGAGAGAGGAGCTCAGTGCATCATGGGAAATCCCCCGGCAGTCTAACCTATAGCAGCATAATTAAGGGATGGTTCAGGACTCACCTGAGCCAGCCCTAACTATAAGCTTTATCAGTAAACACTTCTGGACACATTTTCTCCACCAATTTATGGTGGAAATATAAAAATCTAATAAAATATAATGCAGTAATCAGTAGCTTATAGCTTTTTTTGCTTAAGTTACTTCTTTTTGAACAACGCAGAGGTTTCTCCTATATTGACATTGCATTGCAGGTTTTCTTATTGTGCAAATAAACCTTTCTCATATCATTTTTATTTGTTAGTCAACATTTTTTGATGCCAGCCATTTTGCAGAACATTTTTAACAAATGCTCAAGAAGTGGGGGCTCCATGTCCCCAGCGTCCCCAGTGTAACTGACCTCCTGCAGGTTGAGCTACTCCATGCCATAGACTGTATATAAAAAGCTCCATGCTCACGCCTGCACTCTCTCTCTCTCTCTCTCTCTCTCTCTCTCCCTCGGACCGTCAGTCAGTTTGTCCCTCTGTTTCGCTAACACACGCCTCCTCTGTGCATTTGGCGGAGTAACCAAGAACAAAGAGAGATCAGAGGGGGTGTGGGCTAGTAAGCTATGTGATTGGTCCAGCCCAGTGTCGATATAGAAAATTACCCAATGTCCATGCTTTATGGGCCGATCGTTGGGCCATTTTTTAACATTTAGGCTATATTAATACAAAATTTCCGTTACACCGGCTCCAAAGGTTTCATTTTTTGCCATCATTTGTCAGATGCCGACGCCAGATTACCAGTCCAGCCCTGGACCTCTGTCAGACTTTTACTGACTCCTCCTTGAGCCCATACATATGTTCATGTTGGCAGGGTGGTTGACGGGGAAATCCACAAACGTCCTGAGACTGAGTGCGCCCTGCTTATTGATGTGACAGAGATGTGTAGCACATGTAGGCGGAGAGGCGCTGTGACCTTCTCCTTCCCGCCCCGGACATCCATTCATCCACCCGGATCAACACCGTCTCTCCTGCTGACACTGTTACAACATGTGAAGGACAGCCAGTGAGGGCTTTGATCTGTAGGAGCTGTAGTTCGTTTGAGAGACTGACTGGGAGACCATCAGCAAACTACAGAGGGAGCTCCAAGACTCTACGGCCGATACGATGAGCACCGTCTGCCGCACTCTGCACGGTAAATCCAAGCCACTTAACTTTGGGGCAAAATACAGAATTCTACATGTGGCACACAGGAGTTCTTTTAACTTTGCTTTTGTTAGTTTTTGTTATTCATTCTAAGCAAAAGCCAACAACCGTGTATGAAAGTGTCCTTCGTGAGTCTGCAACATGGTCTCTTCTCTTCTTTCAGCGCTGCTGCTGTGCGGGTTCCTCAGTGCGCAGCAGCAGCTGCTACCCGGCTCCTGCAACTTTGAGCTGGGTACCTGTGGCTACACATCTGATCCAGAGTACGGCAGATGGATCATGAATGAAGAAGGTAGTGTCATCATGAACTCTGTTTATTGACAGAAATAAACACACCGGTACATGAAATATTGCAGTAGTATTACCAGAGAACTGCCTGTTCTGTAACCACTCATACAACAAATGTTAGAATGTAGAAGCTTATAGAAAATGACGGCTCGCTGATTTGGCCTGAGTCAGATTTGAGAATGAACAGTCAATTATTGTGGTGATTTTATTGTTTATGTAAGCAATGAAGACAACATGACAGTGTCAGTGGTGATGCCCTCATCTGCCCTGAGGTATCTCTCTAGGCTGTAGCCTATGCACAGCTGTGACCTAACAAAGGGCCATCCCCTCTAAAAAAAATAGGTGCCTGTTATTTTTAATTATAAAAGTATTGCTCTCAATAGTCTGGGTGTTTACTCCAGTAATACCCTCTCACAACAGCTCCTCCTGTCCTCTTTAACAAAGCACATTTCATACAAGCATGCAGCTCAAAGTGCTTCAAAGACCAAGAGTTATACTAGTTAATGAAATATCCTCTCTTTTGGAGCCATATGCAAATATGACAACACACATCCACTGGGTTCCTTAACAAACAGAGACGTCTCAGTTCAGTCCTGAGGCGAGAAAGATGCTGAGTTTGTGTGTTTGAGTCACTGAGATGAGTACTAAAACATGACAGGGTTTTTCCCTGTCATAAAACAGCTGTGAGGATTTCCTGTCAGAAGACAGTGCCAGAGGTTGACGTTCATTGTTACATCATGTCTCCCACTGTGCTCTTTTGGTAAAAGCCTAATTCTAACTGTGTGACATCAGCTATTTTCCCCATTTTCCTCTTTTTCAACTCCTCTGTGTGCTTTCATCGCTCACTACAGCAGTGGTGTAATAGTAGTGTGGAGACAGAAACAGAGGCCTTAAAGATCCCCTCCAGATATCTCTCTGATAATGTTTTCATGCTAAAAAGTTCAATTACCCAGTAAAAATTCTTAAAACCACATCTACTCATTCTCCCTCAGTGAAACATACAGAACATATGATACAAATATGTTTCATTTTAAAAGTACTGGAGACAAGATGTCTTCACCGATTAGGTTATTCTCTTCCACATTACACTTGTGGAAAGCCTTATTGGGAGTCTATTTTTTGAGATATCAACATTAGCTGCACTGGTCAGTGATTATAAATCCTTCCATAGTAACTACAGCAACAATTACTTACTGTTTACTGGCTGGTCCATCTGTTTTTGAAATCCTATCCGACGTCCTTTTAAAGTTCTTCCTGCTGTAAAGTGATGCATGTCTTTCTACTTTATTTTTTATCAAATGCCACCACCAAAATATAGGTCTATTTGGGACCCATATAATGACAGAAACTTTTAAGCCATCAGGTGAGCGAGACCCTGTAAAAGCTCATCAGATGGTCTGTTGCGATGTCAGATACTGAGCCCACTTGTTTTTGCATTTTTCTTGATATATAGCCAAATTGTCCCCATTAAAGCTGAATTAGCTATTAGCACTGTACCCATGGATCTACCTTTTAACTGAATTTACATAGGATCAGTTTTAATAGTGACGACACAACAAGATCATGACAGGTATTAATCAGTCAGCCTGCACTGTAGCAGTGAAATCGTATGATCACACTCATTTGTGTGATATTCGGGAGGAAGTGGTGGAACAGACTCCTCAGTAACATTATAACAGATGTCTGCAGGCTAGCATTTCCACTTTCATAGTCATGACTCAGAACTTTCCAGACTGTAGCTGATTTCTTTCCATTTTCTTCTTTTAGTTGGTCTCTAGTGTCTGTCACCTTTAACTGCACTGTAGTCCTGAGGGTGGTACAGACAGCCGTGTGTCTCCTCTGATACGCATGGGCAAAAAATACAGCAGCCGCGCCATGTGTCAAAACACTACTATATTTTAGTATAAGGTACCATGAAATCACTTTTCAAACCTTCTAACAGCCAATTTGATCCATCCCTTTACCAGAACACTGACTCAGCTGATTAGGTGGACAATGTTTGAGAGCAACGGGTTTTCTCTGCCTAATGAGTCATGCAACCAGTTAATAGATCATTGAGAGAACATCTGCTGTTTAATGGCGCTGCAGCACAACCTTAACAGGAAGTGTAACAAATTGTAGCAATTTATGCTTAAAATGGATGAAAAGTTGGCAACCTGCACGTTTCTCACCTTGACGTTCTTATTCGTGGTTTCCTATTTTCTGAATCAAATAGCTTTTCAGTAACGAAGCTCTTTACTTGACGCAGTGTGTGGTACCTTCCACACATGCTACATTTTCCCAAGCATTTTTGAAGGATCAGTAAGTCGCCGTGCACAGACCTGTCAGAAGCACATGCTGTTGAGTTTACTTTCTATTGTGATAGTTATTGTAACACCTATTGTGAGAAGGATCAGGGTCCAGCCTGGACACCTCTTCCTCTAGTGTGGAGGAAACTTTGATATGTAGAGGCAGAAACTTGTTTCCATGAGAGGAGATGATGACATGAGAGATTTCTCTCTCTCTCTCTCGCCCATTCCATGAATGTTTAGCACTGCAAAAACTGAGCTCTCAAAAACAAGAAAAAAAAGCATTAAAATGGGGGAAATATTACTTAAAATAAGCAAAAGTATCTGCCAACAGAACAAGAATATTTCACTTGCTATTTAAGGCCAAAAAAAACAAGTGAAATTCTCTGACATAAAAGCTGCCTGGTAAGGAGAAATATCTTGTCAGACAAAAGAAACTAGTATATTTTGCCTTCAATTAAGATAATTAATCTGACTAAGATTTTAGTTTTTGCAGTGAGGGTGTTTAGGTTGCAATGTTGCCAGAGCACAAATTCACATATAAACAATAAAAAAAATACAAAATTAATTAATATATGATAATTAAGTTACTTTATACAAACAACAATGGTTCTCCATTTGTTGCATGAGGAAATACATTTAGCTGCAAGGATAGGGCAGGAAGTAGGAGAGTTTCTGTGTCTGATTTCTCTCTCTCTCTCTCTCTCTCTCTATCTATCTATCTATATCTATCTATATCTATCTATATCTATCTATATCTATATATCATATATATATATATATATATATATATATATAAAAAACCCCCTCTCACCCCTTCTGGGGTGGTATGTGTCATCCTCAAGCTCGGGTCCTCTACCAGAGGCCTGGGAGTTTGAGGGTTCTGCGCAGTATCTTAGCTGTTCCTAGGACTGCACTCTTCTGGACAGAGACCTCTGATGTTTTACCTGGAATCTGCTGTAGCCACTCTCCCAGTTTGGGGTCACAGCCCCAGTGCTCCGATCACCACTGGCACCACTGTTGCTCTTACTTTCCACATCTTTTCTAGCTCATCTTTCAGCCCTTGGTATTTCTCAAGCTTCTCGTGTTCCTTCTTCCTGATGTTGCTGTCGCTTGGGATTGCCACATCTATCACTACAGCCTTCTTCTGCTGTTTGTCGATCAACACGATGTCTGGTTGGTTAGCCATCACCAGTTTGTCAGTCTGGATCTTGAAGTCCCACAGGATCTTAGCTCGGTCATTCTCAACTACCTTATAGGAGGTGTCTTCCATTTTGACCTTGGGACTTCCAGCCCGTACTCGTGGCAGATGTTCCTGTACACTATGACAGCTACCTGGTTATGGCGTTCCATGTATGCACTTCCTGCCTGCATCTTACACCCTGCTGTTATGTGCTGTACTGTCTCAGGGGCATCCTTGCACAGTCTGCACCTGGGGTCCTGCCTGGTGTGGTAGACCCCAGCCTCTATTGATCTTGTACTGAGTGCCTGTTCTTGTGCTGCCATGATTAGTGCTTCTGTGCTGTCCTTCAGTCCAGCCTTTTCCAGCCACTGGTAGGATTTCTTGATATCAGCCACTTCTTCTATTTGTCTGTGGTACACGCCGTGTAGCGGCTTGTCCCTCCATGACGGTTCTTCATCTTCCTTGTCCTCACCTTCAGGTTTCTGCTGCCTGAGGTATTCACTAAGCCCTTCATCTTTGGGGCCATCTTCCTGATGTACTCCTGGATCTTCGTTGTTTCATCCTGGACAGTGGTCTTGACACTCACTAGCCCTCGGCCTCCCTGCTACGCTTGGTGTACAGTCTCAGGGTGCTGGATTTGGGGTGAAACCCTCCATGCATTGTGAGGAGCTTTCTTGTCTTGATGTCAGTAGCCTCTATCTCCTCCTTTGGCCAGTTTATTATACCAGCGGGGTATCTGATGACTGGCAGGGCGTATGTGTTGATGGCTCGGATCTTGTTTTTCCCATTCAGCTGGCTTTTCAGGACCTGCCTCACTCTTTGTAGGTATTTGGCTGTGGCGGTCTTCCTTGCTGCCTCCTCATGGTTTCCATTAGCCTGTGGCACCCCAAGGTATTTGTAGCTGTCCTGAACATCTGCGATGTGGCCTTCTGGTAGTTCAACCCCCTCGGTTCTGATCATCTTCCCTCTCTTTGATACCATGCGACCACACTTGTCCAGTCCGAACGACATTCCAATGTTGTTGCTGTAGATCCTGGTAGTGTGGATCAGTGAGTCGATGTCTCGCTCATTTCTGGCATACAGCTTGATGTCATCCATGTAGAGGAGGTGACTGATGATTGTTCCGCTCGAATCGGTATCCGTAGCCAGTCTTTGTGATGATCTGGCTGAGGGGTTCAGGCCTATGCAGAACAGCAGCGGGGATAGTGCGTCGCCTTGGTATATGCCGCGACTTGATGGTGACTTGTGCAATTGGCTTTGAGTTGGCTTCCAGACTTGTTTTCCACAGCTTCATTGAGTTCTTGATGAAGGCTGTTAGTGCCCTGTTTATCTTGTACATCTCCAAGCATTCCAGTATCCATGTGTGTGGCATTGAGTCGTAGGCTTTCTTGTAGTCAATCCAGGCAGTGCACAGATTGGTCTGTCTGGTCTTGCAGTCTCGAGTGACTGCTTTATCCACCAGTAGCTGGTGCTTGGCTCCTCTGGTGTTACTGCCCATTCCCTTCTGGGCCCTGTCCATGTATTGAGCCATGTGCCTACTCATCTTAGCCGCTATGATGCCTGACAGGAGCTTCCATGTTGTGTAGATGGGATTGTTCCCTTCTGTGGATCCTTCATGATCAGGATTGTCCGTCCTTGGGTTAACCATTCTGGGTGGGGACTATAAAATATAAAATATTAAAAAATAAAGTAGCTTAGATGTAACTAAGCTACTTTTGCCATATTGCTGTAGCTTAGCTTGCTACATTTCACTGGGGAGTAGCTTCTGTGCTGTGAAGCGTCATTTAGCTTAGCTCACTACATTTTCTAAGTAGCTTGCCCAACACTGATGCTTAGGAATGAGACTATTCCTGTTTCAGACTGTCACCCAGCCACCCTGGCTACCTCAGTTCGGTCCACACCGGCTGGCTCGCTAACTACGGTAGTTAATGACTGATCTCCCAAGGTGCGGAGCCAAACTTCTAAATCACTGAGCCTCGCCTCCATGGCTGCATGTACCGTTACTGCTAAGGAGGTAGAGGAGGAACTGAACATTTGACACAGTGAGCAAGAGTTGTCTTTAATTCAGCATTCCATGCACATCTTCCAACCCGCATTCTGGGAAGACTTCTCCTTTTCCACCTCTGATTGGGTAATACTCGCTGCTATTGTTGATTTGATTAATATCATCAGGTTCAGGGCCAATTGGAGTCAGATAAGGGCGGGCCTCTTTGCAGGGAGTCGAGTTGCAAACAACCCTCCCGCATCCCCTCTGAAACGAAAGCGGATACAAAAGTTCTGACGACGACGAGAGTAGGAGAAATCAAATGTCTACGTATCAAGCCAAACTGCATAATTTGTGGGGCAGTGTTCTGTGTGGTGCACGGTGGCCTGTTTATTAAGAAATACTGACACAATGTAAATGAATCACATGCCTACATTATGGTATGTTTTGTTTATTAAGGTTGAGGTATACAGTCAGACACATAAGCATTCATGTAATAAGAGATAAGAGAGAGAGATAGGCTATTTATACACATTTAATTATGAAAATATAGTGGCTATGTGAAGAATATAAACAACTATGTGTTATGCTTACCCAATCTGTAGAATTGCACTCTTCAGTACTATAGAATCAACTATAGGCTAAATAAAAACTAAAAAACTAAATATACTGACCAATCATGTAAACGGTGATAAATTAAATATAGAAATGTTTGTGTTCTGTCTGTGTTCACTCCACCCTTTACAGTTTTACAGCATTGCAACATCCACTGGTTATGTGGAAAAGATATTTTCCAGAATGACCAACAAAGTGACAGCAAGAACAGGTGCTCTGTGGAGTGACTCTGAGCAGTCCTGTTCATAGTTTTACTGTAGCTGTTTGAAAGACAAACAGCCACTCAGTGCTGCACGAGTAGTGTACTTCTGACAAGACAACATTTTTAAAAGGAAGTAGGCCTAACATGCTCCAATACTTCACACAAAGCCTAGTCTTTCCAAACAAACAGTATCAAAGCATTTGTTTTAGCCTATTTATAGTTAATACGTTATGGACATAATGATTTAATAAGTTAATAAAATGCAGTTCATTGACACAGATGTGTATTCAGCTATGACAATATGACCACTAGTCTGTTTGTTGAGTTGTGATAGAGAGAGACTGAGTTCATCTGTTTTCAATAGCAGATAGCTAATTATGTCTACTGGTATCAATCTTAGTACCTTCCTGAAAACATGTTTTAAGTTATGATATACCACCACTGGCACACCATCGGGCCTGTCGTTGCCGGGCCACCGAGGGGTGTGGCCACCGCTGTGGCAGGTGGCAACCCTAACTACAAGTGTAGCCTTCAGCAAGAATCTGTTGTTGGTAAGGTGCAGAGTGGTGACACTGAGGCTCTTTAAATGGATCAAACAAACTGGAATTGCAAACCAAAATCTTCCTGCCAGGCAGGAATCAGGGACAGACAGGGAGAGACACGTTTGTTGGTGAATTTGGTGCGAGGCAAGAATGCAGTCTGGGTAAGTAGTTTGAAATGTACTTATTCACTTAATGCACAACTGCGCTGACGCTGACTAACTATATAGCTCATGCCATACTGGAATCACAGTGTGTGGATGTGCTGCTCTGCCTAGTCACTGCAGCTTTACAGACATAGTCAAAGCAGGACCAGTGCTGATTCATCATTACGAAATCTGTGGGGGAGCTTTCTCATGAACAAAATGAAACCAGTCTGTTGAGTGTAATTTCTATCACCAGGCAGAGAGAGGGAAGGGGACACTGACCAGAGCTGTATGAAGATGTAACATGCATGACTTAGTCCTCATATAATAACAGTTTTACTCACATACCTTCATGGAATTTTTTCCCCGTAAAACTTTGACTTATTACAATAGAATATTACAGTTTTGCAGATTTATTATTTACTTTATTTTAGTGATATTGTATTTTTTGTTGGTGAAATTTCAACTTATAAAGTTACTTTAGCTTCGTTCAGACTGCAGGCCTTAAAGCTCAATTCCAATTTTTTCCCCAGATCCAATTTTTTTGTTTGACAGTCAAATCAGACTCCAGTGTGTACTGTCCAGGGCGTTACACATAGTCGGCTCTTGTACGGATGTACACAAGGAGCAACAAAGATTTGCTCCGGTTAGTTCATATTTGCTGACTCTCGCGATTTTCACAGAAGACTCCTGTATTTCATTGTCCTCAGGGTTTCCTCCTGGGGACACATTTCTCCAGAACTCTGAGTGTTCAGAACTTTCTGTGCTTCATTATGGTTTCTGGCGTTGTACAAAGAATCTGCCCCACAACACTCTCTCTCTGTCTCTCTCTGTCTCTCTGGTGGATTTCAGGTGAAAGAAAGGGAGTTTGTGAACAGATGATAGCGAGGTAGACAAGAAAGAGAGCCACATGTTTAATTATGGCTTTAGTGGAGCTTTTTTGTTTATCGTGGCTCTGTCTGGCGTGGAAACAGCTGCTCTAGACTGTCACATCAATTTAAGCCTGAGTGTCGAGACTTTGGTCACATTTCAAAAGATCTGATCTGTATCAGATTTGGACCACATATGAAAGTGGCCCAAATCCAGACTGGAAAAGATCAGATTCCATGTGACTTGGCCTGTTCACACTGTTATAAAAAGATCAGACCCGTGAGCAAAAAAAATCGTATTTGGGTCTCTTTGGCCTGCAGTCTGAACGTAGCCTGAAGGGATTATTGGGGCCCGGGAACTTTTTTTTGTTTCTTTTTTCTGCAAAGTAAGCTCATTTTTAGCAGCCTAAACATCCTCGAAAACTCACCAAACGAAAGATTACGTATTTTATGAGTCCTGCACATGGGCGGGCCAAAAACACATTGCCATGTGGTAAAACTTGTGAGTTTTGGGTTAACGGCATAGAGGTGGCGTAGCGGTGACGAAGTTACCAAACTTGACATGTTTTATAAGAGTCCTGGTCTGAACAGGTTTACAAGCCAATATTCACTCACAGTCATAGCGCCACCTGCTGGCAACAGAAAGTGACCTTAAATCCTGCAGCACGGTTTACCTACAAATACAAAATTTCTGTGGCAAATGTATCATGTCCAGACGTACCAAAAAGCTTCTTGGAGCGATAACCTAACCCCAACAGAAAGTCGGCCATTTTGAATTTTATGGCCATTTTTGGAGGATTTACACACTCCATACTTTAACAAACTCCTGCTAGAGAATTACTCCGACCGACTTCAGATTTTCACAGTCTGGTCTAATCCCACTGACGATAAAAAGTTGTAGAGAGAGTTTTTGTGAAACAGCATGCTCGTGCCGTGGCGTCCAAAATCAATGATTCGCCCTGAAAGAGGAAGTGATGATAAACACATTTGTGCAGCGTCTGAAGCAAATTCACAGGTCCAGAATCTGCAACGCGGCCGCCTTACACACCTCAAAGCGCTACACATGCGAGTGCCCGACCAACGCTGCTTGCAGCTTTAATCTTATATTATGATTTGTTTTCTGAAAAACTCCCTAAATTTCAGATATCTTTCAGAATCAGAATCAGCTTTATTGCCAGGTAAAAATACAATTAGACAATAATAATCAAACACAGAGTACAGTATAGAGAACACAAAAAATATATATATATATAAACACTATAAACAAAAACAGACAGATTGAGACAATAATGCAATGAACTGAGTGCAAATGATGCAGGAGTAAATTATTATTACCATTATTGTTATTATTATGTACATGTTGGAGGTGGATGTGATGTACAGGTGCACATACACATACAAGCATACATGTACACAGTGTGATGAGTGCAAAGAATGCTGGAATAAATAAGTATTATGTGTGGTGTTATGTACAGGTGGATTTAGTATACAGTATATACTGTACAATATACAACATGAATAGGAACAGTATGAACAGCTCTGAAATAGAGAATGATGAATATGTAGTAAGTGGTAGCCAGTAAACAGCTGGCAGAGTTACTGGGTTATTGCACAGGAATAGTTTCTGACATGTGATTCAGAGTCAGCTGTTCATATTCATATCTTTCCCCAGACAGTGGTCTTAATATGAATTTAAATAAAGTTGATCTTAATTATATCATCATTTTCTTCAAATTAGAGAGAGACAATTTTCTTCTCATATTAGAAAAAGTTCTGAAATGTGACACCTAGGCAGTTTAAGCTGACAAAAAAGTAGTTATTGGTAAAAGATGAGATGAGACAGTGTGAGATGTGCTGAATTTTGATCTGCTGCATTATAGAAGTGTGTTTCTGCATTCCACGTGCCAAGTCAGACATTCCGATCAACTCCCCGTCTTGTTTTTTCAGTGGCTGCTTCATTGTGTGCATCAAGCCACAGAGCGTCCCAAAACAGCTCCCTCTGTTTATGATAATCTGTCAGCACAGTTTATGTTCCCACTGTTGAGATAAGTGGCTGTACTCTACATTGTGTGGACCATCTCTCTGCAGCCAAGCCTTTAGTTCTTAGTGTGTACTCACTTTCGCTAGTACACTGCATGTTCCCTGTGACAGTGAAAACAGAGCTCTACCCCAAACAGAAGCTTCAGCAGAGACCCAGCCTGTGCACTAAACCACAAACCAGACTGAGATGGCATGAGCTCTAACCACCAGCCTGGCCTTGGAAATGGTGATAGACTACACCCACTGTGGCAATAAATAGGCTCATAAAAAAAGAAAGGACCACGGTGGTGTTTTCTGTTTGGTTGCCATGACAATGTGGGCTTGAGTGGAAGAAGCTGCACCAAAAAAAGAACCCAGGGCAGAGTTTGTGGTTAAAGCTGGGATGGACGTCCTAGGTGATTATATTCACTAAACAGAGACATCAGAGGCAAAGACTTCAAACTGCGCTGGACTAGGATAAACAAAAAGGCAGGGATGGATGGAGTGAGGTAGAGAGCTGTCAGGGACTTACTGCTGTGCCACAGACCACCACGAAGAAAACTCCTTATCACTCTCTGGACTGTTTAGAGATCTTCCCAGCCAGTTTCTGACTTCAGATATGTTGACAACTTAAGGTGAAATGTTCTGCTATTAGTGGCTCTCAACTCTGTAGAATACTTCATAAACACTCCTCCTCCTTTCTCCTCTCTCTTCTCTTCGCCTCCTCTCCTCTTCTCAACTCTGGGCTGAACAAAAGTTTAATTTACAGTAACAAACAGTGCCTATATTGTTAAGCTGAAATGCTGGATTCTTGCAGTAAATGATACTGACAATGATACTGTGGTACACAATGTCCAGTTAGTGGAGCCTAATATGTTGATGTTGCTGATATTATAAGCCAGTTTTAGCCAGCCACAGGCCCTGTCTGTGTGTATGCCAGCTGCATTGTGTCATCAATACAATCATTTTCCTCTAGAGAGTTGTTTGTTTTTACGCAGTAAAGATGTCCCATGTTTGCACGCACTGTGCACAGAGGGCCAATCTGATGTTTTTGCATCACTGATGATCAAAGACACTAAAATGCTAAGACTAAAAAGAGCGGTAGCTCTGTGTTCCTACGAGCAAGTATTGTGTGTATATCCAAAGCCTGGTACATGTTATTCCTCTGTGCTTTAGAGCGTCAAGTTAATGTGTGTCCCTGAAAAGAATCAGGTGAGTCGCTTCAAAAGGTGACCTCTAGACGTCAGGGTGGCTCCTCAAGTGTTTCATCTTTGGCTCATGGGGTTCAGAATACAGGATCAGGGCAGACGTGTGGTGGGCTAGCCATCTCGGAGCAGACAGCCTACAGTCTAATGAACCTGAGGCCAATCGACTGAAGTGAAGGCTGACGGTTAGCAGGCCGAGGTCAGCAGGCTGGAAGCGAGCAGGCTAAAGGCTATCAGACTGGAGCCTAGCAGGCCAAGGGGAAGGTTAGCTGCAGGCTAGCAAGGCAGGTATTTATGAGCTGTTGTTTTTTAAAAGATTTACATCTTAAGTCAGTAGGAACCTATTGGCTCGGAGCTGAGACCCACAGATAGGATAAGTATTGAGGCACATACCGCAATGTTGGCTGAGGAGTTTTAGGTCGTTATGTTTGTTTAGGTTGTTATCTTCAAGTTCTTTGAAATCCAGTTTGAAACCCAGGATCAATACACTGCAAAAACTGTGCTCTCAAAAACATTAAAATGGGGGAAATATTACTTAAAATAAGCAAAATTATCTGCAAACAGAACAAGAATATTTCACTTGCTACTTTAGGCCAAAAAAACTTGAAACTGGTGAAATTCTCTAATATAAAAGCCGCCTGGTAAGAAGAAATATCTTGTAGTATATTTTGCCTTCAATTAAGATAATTAATCTTAGTAAGATTTTAGTTTTTGGAGTGTAGATGGACTTCCCCAAAATATTGCTCTCTTATGAATTTATATTTATCACATTTCAGGAGAAAATATATCTCTGTCTATATGACTTCACCTGTTGTACAGTGCTTACATCTATATTCTTTTGGTAACCAGGACTTTTTATGTCTCCCTTTTTCAATTGCAAGGGTGTGGTCACAGAGTCTGTACTTGGTAAGAAGCTGCCTCAGCTTAATATCTGACAGTAGAGAAATGTCCAGTTATTTCAGTATCTCTGTTTTTTGTCTCTTCCTTCCATTGTTCCAAATAAGTATTTTTGCTTTGAGTGATCATTCAGTTTACTCTAATTTTAAGCAGCAGCAGTGCATGTTGCAGGATTTGTTAGCCTCAGGACTAGCTGGCATAAGCTCTATTCGGTTCAGCTCTTTCCATACTCTTTGTGATATTATTTATAGAGACCCACCAATTTCTACCATGAGCAAGGACTTGGCAACAGAGGCAAGGAAAAACTTCCTTTTAAGAGGCAGAAACCTTGAGCACTACCATGGCTCAGGGTGGGCGGCCATCTGCCTCATCCTGTTGGGGGAGGGAGAAAGAGAGAGAGCGAGAGAGAGAGGTTGGGGGAGCAGCCAACCCAATAACCACACAGAAATACAGACAGTAAAGGTAGTAGTGGTACAAACTGAAAATAATCAATATTCTTGATAATTGCAGTATTGTTAATGTTAATTAGAATGAGCATTTCCTAAAGTAAATGTTTATGAAAGCTTCCAGTTGTTAGCTGTCACTGCCACCGCTACTACTGCAAAGTACTGCTCCATCAGAAAAATTTCAAGACCTATAGCGCTACCTACAGGAAAAAGAATCATTTGCCACAGACTAATTCAGTTAAAATAAAGCTGCAAGCAGCATTGAACGGGCCCTCGCCCCTGAAGCAGACCACGCTGCAGATGCCGCAGCTCTCCCAATGTGGCTCTGAACATACGGACTTTGGACGCTGCACAAAATTCTTAAAAGTCAATTTCTGTAAAGTGTCACAGGAAGTCAAAAGTCACCCCTATGTGACCCAAAGGAGCACCCAGTACCTATATGTTATGTCCCAGTATATCAATTGAGAAAATTGTATTTAAACGATGATTATCACACAGAGCTGACTGCCTTTTGCCAGTAGGTGGCGCTATGGCTAAAACTGAATATTGGCATGTGATGTGTTGGGAATGGGACCATTATCAACCACATAAAGTTTGGCACAGATTTGAGCATGCACAGTAAAGACAAAACAACTTCCTGAAAACTCTTAAGCTCCGCAGCGTAACATCATCACGGTGTTACGGCTTTTCTGGGACAGTTTTGAAATTGATATTGCCAAAACATCACAGCATTGAACCTGGGTTTGGATTCATAAGACCTGCTGTGGAAGCTAATACTCTGACCAAATGAGCTATTCAGGCTGAATTCTCAGGAAGTGACAGTAATGCTTTGTTGATAGAAAAGTGGATTTGCTTAAAAAACAAGCTGTCATTTTGGTATTTTTAGTTAGGAATCATTTTTGCTGGTATCATTAAGTTCAATCACCATACAGGTGTTTAAAGTTGAAAGGAATAATCACTGCTGCCAGAGGTGGGATTCGAACCCACAACTGGAATAAGAAGTACTGCTTTACAGACTAATGGTCAACCAATTGAGCTGTTCAACCAGACTACTTATACAACAATTTGATCGTTTGTTGACAGATGCATGTACCGTGAAAATAAAATAAAGCTTTTCAGATAACATTTTGGTGGTTTTAGATAGAGCTTGAGTAGCTGAGCCTAAAAATATATATCATGTGTCCACATGATGAAAAATTAAAAGTTAAAGAATTGGTGACAGGGGGAGAACTCAGTCGCGCAGTTAGAACAGGGAGTTAATGAGACCACGACTGTGAGTTACCTATCAATTAAGGTTCAGATCTGAAAAACCTAAACCTGAAAAACTCCACTGAGGAAGATTTTGCTATTTTGAGAGAGAAAAGGCATGTGGCTACATTTTGATAACATTTTTGTGCTTGTGGAGATGAATATACAGCAAAAATTCTGGTCTACCAAATCTCCACCCTCATGTGCCACACTGATAAAATCTCCTATAAGATGGAAAACCCTTCACATTGGAAGGGCACATTTCCTGAACTAAAAATATTTTTAGCAAACACCAATTACAACTTGAAAAGATCAATATATTATCCACAGTTTAAACCTCAAATAGAGTCTGTAGCTGCACATACATTTAGTCTCTGCTCCTACTGAAACCCATTCATTTTAAAATGTATAAATATATTAAAATAAAATCAACAATGCATTTAAAGTAATAGCACACATCTCATGAACAAGATGTACATTTTGAAGTTGAAACAAAGTTTCTAGGGCAAACGGTACAGGAGAAGATGGATAGATAGCCACAGCTCTCACAATAATAATAACAACAAAACTAGTAATTATAATTGCAGCAAAAGGGTGTTGAGCCAGAACACTGGGGTAGCAGGCGACTCGCAACCACAGATCCAGACTTCACAGCTTCAGAGCCAGAAACACCTGCAGAAAGTGATAGGAGGAGAGAGGAGAGGGACGAGAAAGCACAAGACTACGGGAATGGGAGAAGTCGACATACATTAATGTGTGAGAGGAGCTCAGTGCATCATGGGAAGTCCCCCAGCAGTCTAGGCCTACAACAGCATAACTAAGGGATGGTTCAGGACTCACCTGAGCCAGCCCCAACTATAAGCTTTAAGCTTTAGGGTTAGGGTTAGGACTAGAGGTCGACCGATATGTTTTTTTTCACGCCGATGCTGATACCGATCTTTTGAAATCTGGGTCGGCCGATGGCCGATTAATGCTGCCGATTAATGCTGCCGATTTATTTTGGCCGATATTTGGCCGATATTTGCTTGGTTTTTAACCTCTATTTGAAATATAAAATGTAAAAGAAATGATAATTACTTAACAGACAAACTTTCTCAACAAAAACATTTATTGAACACTTGAACAATCTGCTCTTATAAATTAAAAACGTATAATGTAAAAAAACATATATAAATAAATTGTATAAATGTATAAAAATATATTAAATAAACAAAACGGGTAAGAAGAAAATAAACTGTCAAATAAACTTGCTCACTCGGCTGGAAAATGACTCGCGGCAGCGTGCGTCAAACACGTGTTCCACGACAACACTAGGCTGCCCACAGATGCGCCTGCCTAATAATCGGCTTGATATACTTGGATATTGGCCGATGCCGATTATGCTAAAAATGCCAATAATCGGCCGATTAATCGGCCGACCGATTAATCGGTCTACCTCTAGTTAGGACTGGAACCTGGTTCCACAGGAGAGGAGCTTGATAGCTGAACACTCTGACTCAGCAGACTTTTTCGAGCAGCCTGATAATAAGGAATTGCAGTAATCCAGCCTAGAAGTAACCAATGCATGGACTAGTTTTTCTGCATCATTTTTTGCCTTGAAATTTGCTTAATGTGAGAGTTAAACCACATGTCCTGGTCAAAGATAACTCCAAGATTCCTCACAGTGGTGCTGGAGGCCAGGGTGATGCCATCCAGATGCCAACTATATCTTTAGATAATGCGTCACGGAGGTGCTTGGGTCCCAGAACAATAACTTCAGTTGTATCTGAGTTTAACATTAGAAAATTACAGGTCATCCAGGTTTTAACATCTTGAAGGCACATTTGAAGCTTAGCTAACTGATGAGTTTCATCTGGCTTGATCGATAGATATAACTGAGTATCATCAGCATAACAATGAAAGTTTATGGAGTGTTTACTGATAATATTGCCTAAAGGAAGCATATATAAAGTGAACAGGATTGGTCCCAGCACAGATCCTTGTGAAACTCCATGACTAACTTTGGCATGCATCAAGGATTTATTGTTAACATTTACAAACTGAGACTGATCTGATAAATAGGACTTATTAGGAGGTCATTAGTAATTTTCACCAGTGCTGTCTTTGTGCTATGATGAGCTCTAAATCCTGACTGAAAATCCTGAAATAAACTATTGCTACAATAGTCACACAGCTGTTTGGCGACTGCTTTCTCCAGGACCTTAGAGATAAATGGAAGGTTAGATATAGGTCTATAGTTGGCTAAAACGTCTGGATCAAGGTTGGGCTTTTTCAGAAGAGGTTTAATTACAGCTACTTTAAAGTACTGTGGTGTATAGCATGCTAATAGAGACAGATTGGTCATATCTAGTAAAGAAGTGCTGACTAAGGGTAAATCTTTAAGCAGCCTAGTCAGGATGGGGACTAAGATGCAGGTTGATGGTTTAGATGAAGAAATTATTGAAGTTAGTTGGTAAAGACTGAGGGAGCAAAGTAGTCTGAACATATATCTGGTTATACAGGTGTTTCTATTAGAAGCAGCTGAATGATTAATTGCATTTGCGATATTATCAGGATGTAATAAAATGAGATTTTCTAATCGCAAAGGCTGTGATTACACTCTGGTCACATGACACCCAAGTGAAAGCAGTCTGACGAAGTTGATGCTTCGTCTGCAACTTACGCTGTACCTTGCTGTCTTGTTGTACAACGGCCTTAAGCTTGACAGAGGCTGACACTACATAAACTTTAGTGTCACACAAGGAATGAAAGTAGGAGCCGTGGGTAACTTGATGGTGATGAGTGAAATCTTCGGGCCATCCACCGCTTTGACGGACAGGAAAAATGCACAACAGAAAGACACGTGTAGTAAACCAGCTTAAGATGGTTGCTGGTTTTAGCTGGTTTTGAGCTGGTTATGCTGGTTTACTGGATTGGCAAAGCTGGTAACAGGCTGGTGCAGCTGGTTCCCCATCCTTACATCCTGCCAGCTGGGTCAAGCTGGTGTAACTGGTAAGCCAGCTTGGCCAAGCTTGTGTCAAGCAGGTTAAGTTCACTGAAGCACTCAGCACATAAAATTTCAATATTAAACTGGCAACTCTGTATAGAAAAGTAAAACAATCTGAGGTTTTGAATAGATGTACAATATTTACAAAAACCTAAATGCCACCATCTGGTTCTTCAGTTACTATGTATTACTGGTGTATTATTTTTTATGCAGTCTATGGTTACTGGTCAAGAAGGTTGTACTTGTCTGAAAGCAGGCAAAGAGCAGGTCTAGACCATACTCTGAAGTTATTTACAGAAGCCCAACAATTCCCACCAAGAGCAGCACTAGGCGACACAGGCAAGGAAAAACTTCCTTTAAGAGGCAGAAACCTCGAGCAGAACCATGGCTCAGGGTGGGCGGCCAATGATAATAATTGTAATGTTAATGATAATAATAACAGTAATAATAGCAATACAGAAACCAAAAACACAGTCACTTACTCTGTGTTTGGTTGCAAAATAGGACATTGATCTATAAAGCAAAAATGTCCCCACAATCTGTTTGGGAACATCTTTTGTGCCGTGTGCCAATTTGAGAAAATTCCCGTTAGCGCTTTCAAAAACAAAGGCAGAGTGTGCCCATAAAGGACCCAACAACTTCACAGACTTGGCCAGATGTGTGAGAAGACGGACATTTGAGGTCATCGCTGCCTCTCCAAACAGTGCTTGAAATCTTATCACAAATTCTAACAGCATCTCATTTGCTTTACTGACCTCGAAACTAACTTCTTCTTGCAAAAGCAGGTAGACTGCAGAAACAAGAAGGGAAAGATGCTTTGTGTATTTCCCATCTTTTTCCCAAGACCTTCCAGGCATGGCAAACTATAAAACAACAGCCAAGCTCTCCACTCTTTTACCTTACGTTTTTCTGTTGGATGAGAGCTTCCTCCATGTCCTTTAACATGCTCTCTGCATCTCTGTCTGTATCTGTGATATTGTAATTCGCTTGTCCATTTACAAGTGTGCCTGGGTGGAGACAGAAACCACACCCAAAATACCCGTTGAACTGTGTCCAGTTCTGCATTGCTGGTCTGGCCTTGGAATCAACACAGCAACAGACACCCACATCTTTGCTGATGACAACTTTCCCATCCTTTCTCCACAACACTCCTTTGGTTGCAAGCACTTTTGCTTGATCTACAAAAGGCTTAAGAAAAACTGAGGCTCTGTTGATCCAAACCACAACCCAGCCAAGTGAACCTAGTGTTTGGTGGCAGCTCATTGAGGTGAAGGTGAATGGGCCAGCTGGAATATTTGGGTGATTTGTAAAGAGGTGAGCCATCTGAATTGAATGTGTACGACAGGTTGTCAGGGTCAGATAAAATTTCACCTGGTTCTGACAGGATTTTGGACAGGTCACCGTAATAAATGTCTGATATAATGTTTTCTTTTTTGCCTGGTCTGTTCACCCGGTAGCTCAACTTGCTCTGTAGCTCTGGAGTTTGAAGAATGTGCTGAATCTGGGGAGATATTGGGACACTGATAAAGAAGCTCCCATTGTTGAGGGTGTTTGGGTCAACTGGTGAATTACACCCCAAACACTGTGTAACATTGTTCTCTAACACACAGCCACCAGTCAGCTCAGGAAATATCTGTGAAACAGCATTTCAAACCAAACTCACAAGTCCTACAGAGGCCCAGTCTGTCCTGAGTTACAGCCTGGTCACAGCCAGTGCCCTGCTTACCAGCATCGGCGGCTGGTGTGTTGTCGGAGACTTACTAAGCTTGTCTGGTAAACTCACGAGACGCCTCTGTTTTATTTTTGTTGGCAAACTTTTGAATTGAACCTCAAACTGAGTATTTTTTGTTTGCTTACTGGGATACAGAAAGATAGAAATTTGAAGTGAGTTAAGGACTCATTAATTGGTGGCTGAACTGTGTGTTTTGAATTGATCGCTTCCTGTATAATACACTGTGGTGAGTGTCTGTGGCAGACACCGTCACTATGGCATTTTGAATAGGTAAGTCGTGAGATGGAGGAGCAGAGAAGTGAATTAGACTGCGACTCTTCCTCCTGGTCTCAACTCTGGAGTGTCATGGATTTGGTAATACACTTGGCCAGATTTCTAGACATGAGAGCTGCTCTATCCAAAGTGGCCTCAGGGATGCACTTATCTATGGCCGCTGGCTTCACTAATTTTATGTGTCTCAAAATGGAGCTGTTGATAATCAGAGTTGGTTTCTCAGCGGGTGTGTTGCTGAGTGGGGAAAATCTGTTAGAAACGTGAACAGGTTGGTGGTGACCAATGGGCTTTGAATGCTTATGACTATTCCTGCTTTGGACAGTCATCCAACCACCCTTTCCTGGTGGCTGGCTGCTCAGGAGATGCTGGGGGACGACTACCAGAGGCTAACTCAGCTCAGTCCACACCGACTACCGGGGGCCTAGCTAGCTACAGTAGCAAACAACTGATCTATCATGATGCAGAGCCGAACTCCTCAATCACTAAGCCCTGCCTACATGTCTACAAATAAACTACACTTGATACATGTACCATTACTGCTAAACCAGGCAGAGGAATGACTGAACATCTGACACACTGAGCAGGAGAGAGCAGGAGAATGAGAGGAAGAAAGAGAAGCCATTGCTATCTGCTAAGCTAAAGTCGATAACAGCTAAGTTAAAATATGGTAGCGTTAGCTACCAACTTTCCAAAACAACTATGAGATTGAATGGCAGATTGAACTACTGTAAGAATAAGTGTTTAATGGACAATTAGCCGCTGTAATGACAAATCTAACAAGTTGTATTGAACATTAGACTTGAAGCAATAGTACAGGATGGTCTCTTAACTCAAGAGACCAAAGTTGACCCTAATATGCCCCTAGGTGCCGCTGTCAGATTACCACCAAACTTGACAATTGTTCCACATGGCCCCTGATGACACCTGCAAAATTTGGTACAATTCATGTAAAAATCCTGTTAATTTCTATGCCATTTGGAACGGGGGTGGTGGAGCAATGGATAAGACACATGGGTTCAATCCCCCACCCATCCACCATTGTGTCCCTGGCGTGCGACCTATAAGAATTGTAAGTCGCTTTGGATAAAAGCATCGGCTAAACGAGTAAATGTAATGTAATGCAACCAAATGACATTTTGCCTTATAACGACCACACAGTACATGGCTCATTCATAAAAGTTATATCTACGTATTTAGTGGATGTTGCCCAATCGTATGGTATAGGAGACACCTCTGTGTGATGACGTCCCGCAAAAACTGAAAAACCTATTTTAATTAACTCCTCCGAAGTGGCAAGTCTGATCGCCATCAAACTTGGAACGGACCATCTCTGGGTGAAGCTGACGGAAGTCCTCATTTGGATATGTAGAAAAAGATGCGCGTTACATGTGTAAGTTCCTGTACATAGCATTCTCAACAGGAAATAATTGCTTATCTTCATCATCTGTGACAATGAATCGCCATGAAACAGGAAGTTGTTGTTGTAAATTCAGTGTACATGCTCACATCTGCACCAAACTTATGATTGATACGAGTCCCGCCCTGAACACATCTACATGCCAATATTTACTCATGGTCATAGCACTCCCTACTGGCAACAGGAAGTGACTAATTTTTTGTTGTGATGAACCAATTCTTGTAGGTTGTCTATATCTACTTCAAAAGTGTCTCAACAAACCCGTAACACATTGATGATGTCATGTTGTTAAGCTTGTGAGTCTTCCTTCGACAGCGTATCCATGGCATTGTGGCGAAGCACCATGAAACAGGAAGTCATTGTAACCTCACTGAACATGCTCAAATATACTGGCGCGTTCAAAGCACATGGCAAATTCGGAACATGTGCGAGGGCCCGCCCAACGCTGCTTGCAGTTTTAATATTAATACTGTTTAAAATGCTACAGAATAACTCTAGTTGTTGGGGTTAAGATTTATCTCAACTCATATGGATGGGAGATACAAGACCTTTGCTGCAGTCAAAAAGTCCAAAAAATTTCCTTTGCTGACCACTTTTACTTGATCTCAATAGAAAATGTCATGAGGTGAAGGAATGATGTGATGTGAATTCATAAGGTCCATAAGGAAAAGACAACCACAAGGCTTAACACTAGCTCTTATCTAGGCTTCTTGATTATGCAACGGCGGATGTTACTGACGTGGCCTTCCTTGATAAAACTGCAATGTTCCAAAGATGGACAAAAAGCGTGTCTTTGACACATCGCCCCGAGTTGTTTTAATGCTGGCCATCTAAAGATGGACAACACGGTGGAAAAGATTACTTCATCACCAATGTTGCTAAAAAAGCATATAGGGCACCAGTCACCAAATAATGGAAATGGTTGTCACATTGAGAATGCTTGCTGACCCTCCTGCCCACCCTTATTTCTCAACATGAATCCCAATTATTGTATGTAAATAATTACATTTACTGAAGAGGCCATTTAGCTTGATCATTACCTTTGTTAAGGCACGGGTGAAGGCTGGCAATATATTGGCCAAAAATTCAAACTGAGCATATAAAGCCTACACATTTCAACATTATCCTCACTCTGAAAAGACTAGCAACAAAGCTCACACATGGGTTTCAATTATTGTTGACTGTTCAAAACATATGCCTAGAGCAAGTTTTGGCATGAGAGAAAGGCTTAATAGCCAATGGTAACATGGTGATCGACACCTTTATCCGTCATGTCCGTCATGGTTGATATTTCAACAATCCGAAACATAAAGTATTGTTGAAACAGTATTAGATACAGCAAAGCGGGACGGCATTATGGTCCAGTGTACATGAGTATGTGTACACTGGACACTGGACACGTGTGTATGCTTAAGGGGATAAGAAAGGAAGCATTGAAGCATCTTTCCAAAGCTTTTAGAGAATTCGACCAGCTCTTATCACGGCTGCTACCTAAATATTTCCGGGTCGTTCAGTTAGGAACCTTCCTGAATGGGCATTTATTCCACGTCCCACAATTGATTTTGATCATTGGAGTTTTCAATATCTTCTAGCGTTTGGTAAGTGTAGTTTTGTTTTTTCCTTCTTAAAGTGTTTTTATATTGTTTGAGGGCTTCACAATACCTCAGACGCAAAGCTAGGTCTTCAGCTTTGCGATGTTTCAGATTGGACATCGTTCGAAGTTCCTGTCTGATGGTTTTTCACATTTTGTTTCTCATTTTGTTTTTGTTTTTTTGTTTCTTCTTTGTTTGGTGTTCTATTTTTTTCAGGTCAGCCTCAGTAGTTGCCTCATAAATGATCAGCTTCATATCTTTCACAGCCTTATTCACACCTTCTTTATTACTCTGTTGATCAATGCAACTGCAGGCGTATATTGTTTTTTCTGCATACATTGAGACATTGTGGACTGTGTCTGCCCTGTCCTATCTGCTCCTCTATGGCTCACTGTTTGAGCAAATCACTGTCTTCTGCTGCTTGGAAGATTCTCGATGGACTGATTTGACCAAATAAGGGATCATAGATACAACTGTAAATCTGCCTGCCTCCCCTCCCCAACCAGATTTAGAACGGAGGGCACCAGCAACCACTTCTCCATAAACACTGTTTATATCCACTAAGTTTCCTCTCTGCTCTCTCAGACCTGGACTCGCAGCTGTGACATAAAGTGCAGATGGAAACTGTGTCTTAGGGTTTCAGTCATCACTAATTGACTTCAGAAAATCTGTCTTTTTTAATTCATAACATTGCCAACAAGTGATAAACATATGCAAAGCTGCCACATACAAAACATCACATACAGCACGCTGTTGTACAGAACTAAACACGGAGCCACAGAGGTTAGCTCCAGTTAGGAGACCCCTGTATTTTGTATTTCGTCCTTTCACAGTTTCCTCCCGGGGAAACATTTCTTCTGAATTATGACAAATGTTCACAAGTTTCTGTTCTTTTCATTACTGTTTCTGTCGCTGTTCAATGGATCTGGCCCACAACTCACTCCCTCTCTCTCTCTCTCTCTCTCCACTGTGAGGTCGTGGTCCGGTGGATTTCAGGTGGAAGAGAGGAAATTTGCGAGCAGATGGTAGAGAGGTAGAGAAGAAAGAGATCTACATGTTTAATAATGGCTTTTGTGGAGCAAAAGTCAGCCCTCTGTTGTCTGCAATGCCTTTTCTCGCTGGTTTAACATTGTGACCGTGTTTCTTAAATTTTTTTTGTATTATGTGCATATTTTTCCCCGTAAACCTTTTTGCTGTTACTCACTTTGTGTAAAGTATGCTGCACACGTCGTTTCCATTTCAGCATCAATACATCTGTGATTGACCGTGCGGTCTCTTGAAGAAAGCTGTTAACGTGCATTTATCTGATTGCTTTTTCTGTTATTTTATTAAATTCTGCTTTTGTGAAACAGAAGCACAGCAGGCCAGGTAACTGCTGGGCCAATGAGAGAAGTGGGAAAATAAGTGTAGATGGTTGGGGCAGTCAGGTTATGGTGAAAGGAGGGAAAGTCTGAGGGCCGGGGATGAGAGTGTGGCTAAAGAGACTAAACTGTGACACGGCTGTTAGGATTCTTCTTATCTTGGACTGGGTCAGAGAAACCAGTTTTGCTCTTTGTTTAAACAACAAAAATACACCTGAAACCAGCAGAATAAATGAGTTTGAACAGCGAGTTGAACGTCATTCCAGTAAACTGAGAGTCCATCACCTGCGTCTTTTGCTTTTTGTGTCTAAATCTTAGGAAAAGTTAAACTTGCATCACTTGTTGTTTCTTAGATTTGACAGGGTCGGGGCTACTGCAATGGTGATGCCCTGAATATTAGGAATGGGCAATTCCAGCAGAAGTAGTCATCTTATTAGTGAACGTGAGATAACTGGCTAGTTGAAACAATAGCTGAATCCTCTTGATATTGAACAAAATATGAAAATAATCAGCTTTAGTTATCTTTTGTTCAAAGCTTTCAGGCTGTATAATATTCATATGTTCTTTACATGAATGTTATATCGTCATTTTGTTGTCATAGGGCATTTGATAACAGTGGACTCAGCCTTCTTACAAGACCAGGAGCAGGCGGTTCTTGTCAGTCCAGTTCTGGACCAGCAGGACTGGAGCTGTGTGAGGCTGGTGTACCAGATCACTGGACGGGGTTCCTTGAAGCTCCACCTCAGACCAGACAGTGATAACTTCGACTACCGACTTTGGAATGCCAACAAAGCCTCTGACAGCTGGCTCATTGCTAGTGTGGACCTACCCAACACCACAAACCCCTACCAGGTAGGAATGGCTGTAAAGACCATAATCACAGTGATCCCTGCTAGGTTTCTCAGGTGTCAAGTCACTGTTCACAATGTTGAATTGTAACATGTTTGATAGGAATAGGCTGGGATAGGCAGCGGGTCCCCAGTGTCTCTGCACTAGATAAGAATTGTCCATTTTCTGAAAAAGCGAATTTGCTGCCCTTTCATTCGGGCAGTGCTTGGGCTTAACATGTCCCACCCACTTTTCAAAATTCTGTTTTTGTCCCTCCCACTTTTCAAATCCACTGAAGTCATTGTAACTCTCTGTGCTTATTATTATTTTACTTTGATTTGTAACAAATACTGCCCAGCTGATATGTTAACCGCATATGCTGGGATAGTTCAGGCCACCCTCATAGTTTTAGCTGTACACCTGAATTCAAGTTTCTCTCTTTCACAAACTAAATGCCTTTTTAACTCTATGTAAAAAAAAAAGTCGAAGGTGCTGTAATCAAGCCTGTACTGGATTTCCTGGTGTCAAACTGGACTCAGATGCTGTGTTTGGTCCTGGTCCAGCCATGATCACTAGATAGTAATTTGTTTAAAGTTCACAGAAAATAAAGAAATGCATTGAATTACATTCTCATTTCTGGTAGGTAGGCTGTGATGAAAGAGCAGCAGGGCATGTTTGACAAACCATCTACTCTGTTTAATTAGTTTAACTATTTAATTTTCTTTTAAATGTACATGGTACTTTGGTACATGGTGGACAGGATTCATGGCTGCAAGCATGTGAAAATCAGGCATTGTTTATTCTATCGTTATAGCCCTTTTGCTACAATTAGGCTTCACACAACAGCTGCCTTTTTACACTGTTTTGACCTGACCTTTTTTTTTCCGTGAGAGAAAAGAACTGAGAAAGTCACGCGGCGCTGTGGAGAGCTTCCAGCTGCAATAGCACTGCAGCCCTTCATTTCTATTTTCCTGTATCATCATGGATCATCATAAAATCAGGTGCCTTGTGCTTCATCCAGCCAGAGGAAACGATCACTGACCGTCTGCAGCGCAACGGTCCTACCAGCGACACAACCCATATAGGTCTGCCTGAGAGGGAGCAAGGCGCCGGAGTGGACAGGGACAGGATGTCGCGAGCAGCCAGTGCGTTGATCATTCCCTCTGGTCAGATGGCCTAAAGCTCCTGATTTGATGCATGATCCATGATGATAAAGAAAAACAGAAATGAATGGCAAAAATAACATATGGTCAATATTATAGAGACCCCCCAAAATTTCACAAATCATGTTTTCAGGGGAGCTCATGTCTTATTAAGGGGAGCAAAGCTATCCCCTTGGTCCCGAGTACTTCACACACTGCTTCATGCCACACACAGAACTTAACAGATAATTAAACTTATATTCAAATATGGGACAAATTTTCAGGCCATCTTCCCTAGCCTGCTACACACAGAACTTGTATGTACTGTACTGTACTGTACATTCAAATGTGGTAACATATTACAAAAAAAGAGTGCTGAAACAAGCGGAAATCAAAAGTTAATTGCCACACCACAGTTCGATGTCTTAGCTTGCTTGCTTTTCCATATAACTGTCAAAGATAATTCTCTTTCCACCCAGTAGAGCAGCGAGAGAAAGAGAGAGGGAGAGGGAGCAAGCAGCTGTTTCTGTGCGCCTCCACTATCTGACTAACGCTAATTAACAGATAATTAAATGTACCGTATATAAGGTAACATAAAAATAAAATGATAAAGTTATTAAACATAGGCAACAGGTATCCGCAGTTTTTTTATTTGCTCTGTGCTGAATGTAAACAGCAGCAACAATATGATAACGTGGTTGTCATCCTCACATAAAAAGTCTGTCCTTCCCCGGATTCTTGCGCTTGGAAAAGGATGTTGATAAGCAGTTCTCTGGAAGGATGTGGGCACAGAAGCCTCTGATTTTCATTTCTTGGCCAACCTGAGTCCCATTTTGTCCAGACCAAACCTTTAGGAGCAACCTCAAGTCCAAGCTGGGCCAACATAGCTGTGATCCTGGCTCTCTTTCCTCTCCTCATGGGCGATCAAAGCACCCGCTGTCTGTGCTGCCTTTGCCATTGCATAACTCACCCCTAAGTTAAAATAAGAGATTTAAATCAAATAGTCTCTATCCACGGCTATCACCCAAGGAGTTCTTTAAGCAGGTGGCAGCTGGAGCAGGCACTGTGTACTCTCTGCTTTGGGGGGAAATACACACTTATCTTGTGACCACACGGTATTATCTTGTATGGAGGACTGATCCTGACAAATTCAGAAATAAATAAATAGTTAAAAAATCATATATTGTGATTTCTGGCTTGCTCCTCACACAGTCCTTCAGTGCTCTGAGGTGTTTAGCAACTCTGTTTGAAGACAATACTACAGCCATGTAGGATTCCTTCCTTCCTTTTGAGTGGAGTGTTTTCAGTTTGCTGCATGCATGGACACAGGACTGCGATTTAGGGAGAAGCACACGGTCAGCTAGGTGCAGCTAAATCTGGAGTGCACTCGTATTCAATTCTGTACGGTGAATTCAGTTTTAACAGAGCAGAGCGAACTGATAGGCAGAGTTAGATAGTTTTTTCTGTCTGTTTACAAAGACACATTACTGTCTGAGAGTCTTATCTGAAGAGGGCATTGAAGTCTCAGTAGTACGCGATGCAAGCAACATACAACATCATTTAAACAGTATGATATACAGTATGAAAATAAGATTCATTGGATTATATTCACAGGAAGTATAAAACCTGTTACATGTATCTATTAAAAGTAAAATAACACAGAAATGTCAAAGAAATTAACCTTACTTAGATTTAAGTACTGCAGCTGTCCATTGATATACCTTCCACCTTTCTGATAGGAAGTCTTCTTGAGGTGGTCTAAAACATTTCTCCTTAAATTCTGATTTGAGTTGTGGACAGCTATGACCACATGAATTAAAAAATGAAACATTTCACTTCCCAAGTCAGCTATAACACAAGGCTTGTTCATTAGACTACATGCTGACCACTATTTGTGGACAGATTTTGTCCCAGGATTTATTATGCATTAGTCAACATCTTTTTTTGATCGGGGGCGGTAAGGGATCTGGATAGTGTATAGGGGGGCGCTGGCCCAAAAAAAGGTTGAGAACCACTGTGCTAAGTAAAAGTTATTTTTTGGTTTTGGAGTCAATTTTGTGTATAAAATGTACAGCACGGTGTTATGGATGTTCATGTTGTGTATATGTGAGGCAAATTATGTATAGATGGTGGAAACAAATTTCCTGGAAAGGACAATAAAGAATCTAATCTAATCTAATCTACTCAGACGAAACGCAACTCTACCTATCCTTCCTGCTAGATGACCCCACCGTCACCCCACACATTCTCTTATAGCACCTCTAACTCCTAACCTCTAACAAGCACTTTCTGCGGCAGCTGAAGAAGTTCAGCCTGCCAAAGACAATGATGGTGCACTTCTACACCGTCATCATGGAGTCCATCCTCACCTCCTTCATCACCTTCTGATACGCTGCAGCCACTGCCAGGGACAAGGGCAGGCTGCTGCGTATCATTCGCTCTGCAAAGAAGGTGATTGGCTGCAATCTTCCCTCTCTTCAGGACCTGTACGCCTCCAGGACTCTGAGGCGAGCAGGAAAGATTGCAGCTGACTCCTCCCACTCCGGACACATATAGTTTCAGACTCTCCCCTCTGGCAGGAGGCTGCGGTCCATCAGGACCAAAACCTCTCGCCACAAAAACAGCTTCTTCCTGTCTGCAGCTAGCCTCATTAACAAGGCCTGGGTCCCCCACTGGCACGCCCCACTTTCATAAAATACAAACGTCTATCCACATGTATATATTATCTTATAACATTGCACATATTTGTTGTTCATTGTTAATCATTGTTGTTACTTCTTTTATGATTCTTACATAACTTGCATTTGTTTATTCCATATTTATATATTTCTACATCTATTTATGTCAGCTGTATGTTTGCCTACATGTAGCACCTTATCACCTAAGCAAATTCCTTGTATGTGGAAAACACTACTTGGCAGTAAAGCTCCTTCTGGTTCTGATTCAGATTCTGTGCCCTTCTTCTTCTTCCCCTTACAATTGCACTTTTTTGTTTACTCTTACTTCCTTCCCTCGGTATTTACCCCCATTGATGCCATACATGCTATTAGCTCTTAATTGTATGTATCGTTGTAGATCTCATGCTGTATTGATGCTCTGTTGAGGCTTGTATGCTGTTGCTCAAATGTAAGTCGCTTTGGATAAAAGCGTCTACCAAATTAGTAAATGTAAGGCAGCTGCTATATTTGTGCAAGTCGATTTTATTTCATCCAATGACATGATACGTGTTAACTGCATTCAGGAGAGTTTGGGTAACTCTGCTTAACTGAGATATGACTTTGAAAGCAGTCCCAATGGTGTGTGTGTGTAACCATAGCAACAAAACAATTAAAGAACGAGATCTGTCAGTCACAAAGATTTTCCGAAACTTTACTCCAGACAGGTGTGGAATTTTTACCTTTAGAGCGAGCAACGTGACTTTTAAGTGGACGTTGCTGTGTAGTCAGAAAATGATGATTGACTGAGGTTTTGTTTCAAATTACCCAGAAAATACTACTGTTAAAAACCGCCAAACTGATCCCAAACCAGCCCAAATTTTATCCACTCGCCAAAACTAATTTTGACCTCCACAATCAAAATCCAAAAAAACAAGGGAGGAACCCACGGACTATGCAACTCTGATGGCATGAGGGAAGGGTCCGAATCAGTTTCTTTTTTAATAGTCATGTATCCACTGTTATAAACGCTGATGCAGATATATCTGCAAGTCGCTTGCGGACGATATCGACCGATAATCTGCAAAACAACATTTCGGTCGCCTCTATTGTTAACACTTTATTTTGAAAACCTGATGTTGTGACGTGGATCTTTGTGCTAAATTCACAGTCTGACGTAATTTGACAAATTATGTTGTGTTCATATCGTGTACAATTAAGACTTGGCAGCCACTCTTCAGATAAGACTCAGACTGCAAAACCTGTCTTTGCAAAGACAGAAAATGACAGAATAAACTCTTTAACCCTGCCTGTCAACTGCGCCTTTAAACTACATTTACCGTAAAGGCTCAAATACTTGTGTGCTCCAAATTTAGCTGTGGCTAGCTGACTCTGTGCTCCCCACAGAAATGTGAAGAGGGGAGACAGAAATAAATCCCAGTGGGGAAATAAACAGAGTAGAAAATACAATGGAAGAATAAAACGGACAACAATAATAAAACACACACAAGTAAATACATTTAAAAAGAAGTAATTAATAAAAAAAGTTGAAGATTATAACAGACAATAAATAAGTAAGGTAATTAATACATAGGTGAACAAATAAAGAAGCTAATTTAAAAAGATATATACATTTATGTCTCATTGTATTAAATTAATGCCTACATTTAATTTCTGTATTTTTTGTGTGTTTAATTGGATATTTTTTATTGAGCATATATTTCTTTATGTATATATTTCTAAGTCTGTCAGGGTCCATCCTCCATACACAACTGTCCTCCAGGGGACACACAAGGCGTTCTATATCTGTGCTGCTTGTTCTTGCACAGTTGATATTTCATCTTGCCTTGAAAACGGTTGAGGCCACATGTGATACATTAAATTGTGCTATATAACCAAAGTTATGTCTAGTGATTTAACTTGAGAGAAAAGGGGCCCAATGTGGTGGTGAATAATGTGTGCACACTGACTGCTTTTAGATTAGATCTGCAGTACATACTGCACATCCCTCTTTGTTAAGTCTTTTTTCTTTCCACAGGTTTTGCTGGAAGGTCGACCTGAACACGGCTCAGGGAACAGCGTGGCCATCTTTGAAATTCACATTGTTGCTGGTTACTGCATTGGTCAGTGTCAACATTATAGCAAGTGAAATGTTTCACCTTTGATGTAAAGTTTGATGTGAAACTGTTTTTATTCATTCCAAAATGTAACATTTGCTGCCCTTGTTACTAGAGTGTCATTTTGAGGAGCATCACCTGTGTGGATACAGTAACAGCTGGAACCCAAATGTCAACTGGTATGTTGGGGGGAGTGTGGCCAGAGAGCCTGAGTCTAACCTGCTTGTAAACCACACCAACAATAACCAGAGAGGTATCTGTGCACGCGCGCGCACACACACACACGCACACACACACACACACAGCATGTCTGACCTCATGAGTGCACATCCAGAGATGTGCATGTGCAGGTTTTATTGGGGCAGCTCATGTCAACAGTTAGATTTGTAAGTCGAAGAGTTAGTTGTTTAAAAGACAACAACGAAATACTTGATCATTGCTACACTGTGTTACATAAACAATCTAATCATACACATTCACACACCCCCACAAATACATTCATAACCCGCATCCATAACTTAAGAAATTTAAGGCAATTAAGAGTTGTTTGGATTAAAGTGTGCCTGATGATAGCAAAGCTGTCCTTAAAGGAATATACCACAATGTTTGGAGTATCAGGTGATGCCTACTCCTGTCTCGAAAGGTGGCCTTGAAAAGATGTCTTTGCCGAGCTCCTTCACAGAGAATGGTAAGATAGATAGGTACATTCTGTAGATAGTGTATACTCTATTAATCCTAAAGGGAATAGGGTTACAATAGGCAATCTGCATTACAGATTGAATTTAAACTAGGACAATACTCTGATTCTAATATGTATCAAATATACACTTTGCTTCTGCTTGGAAATGTATTCATTCAGAAACTTTTCTAATTATTACTGTAGATTAAACTTGTTTGTTAGCACTATCACAGCAGCATTCAGGAGTTTCAGCTTTTCTTTTATGTCTCAAAGAATAAAATAAAAACAGAACCTTTCCTTTGTGGTTAGCAGACAGGCTGGCAAGGTCAACAGCTAGACAAGAGATAATAATTCCACTACTTACATTGGTTTTGTTTCTGTCTGCTGACACTAGGACAATGTTATTACTTTTCTTATAAGTTTTTGTGAATGAGTCCTAAAAATGGAGCGGAACAGGCAGTGGAACAGGCAGTGGAACAGGCAGTGGAACAGGCAGTGTACCCTTGTGTACGAATTTGAGTTTGTCACTTGTGTCATTGATCAAATTTCACGACCATGTGCTGTTAAGTAGCTTTGCATCATGGAGATGTTTAAGATAATAGTACAGAAATATTCTTGCAGAAGTCTGATGATGATGATGATTTATCTCAAGTTCTCCACAGCTTCCAGCACTGCAGCGTTGTTGTGATTCTGGAACGTTCTAAAGTATTTTTGTAAGATTTGGCTTGTGTTGTGAACGAGCACTTCTCTGTAACATGCTTCATGTTCATTTCCTCTCAAACCTAGGGTTGTCATCAGTTAATTATTGTTGCGTACTTGCTTTCTTACTTTTATTAGTCCGTAAAGACCTTTGTGCTGCATTTAAATAAACTTTTCCCACATGGTCTATTAGGTTTAAACATCCAGGATCCAGCTGCACATAAAGAGCAAGGCTCTATAGTTTGACAGACTGTTTACACGGATTAATGGTTTTGGAGTCAGAATCAGTAATCAGGGAGGAGTGCTGGCTGGAGAAAAGCTACATTGTTTGGTTAGAATGAAGACTTGCATCCATTACTGCTTAATATGCTTAAAAGCAACAATATAGTCAGTGTTCATTACAGTCTGTCAATAAAACTGTTTAATATTCAAACACTGATGGCGGTCTGTGTGAATTACGGCAAATGAGTCATCTTTTTCATTTGGCTTCTTATGAAAACTTGTACAACCACACACATTCTATAAATGTGACTGTATCCGCCCTTAACGTGTAGCGTGTGCTCATCTATATCTTCTGCTGCTTCAGGCCACTACATGTATGTGGACTCCGTGTACGCCAAGCACTTCCAGGAAGTGGCCAAGCTGACCTCACCCATGACTACGGTGCCCATGGCCGGCTGCCTGTCTTTCTACTACCACCGAGACCAGGAGAGGGAAAACATCTTTTCAGTTTTCACCAGAGACCATCTGGGCCACTTTGAGGAGATCTGGAGGCCAGAGGTGTATGTTACTACCAGCTGGACTCTGGTCGGCATTGACATCAAGGCCCCACATCCCCTGGAGGTCAGTACTGGAGCTAGAATGTAGCATAATAGCAAGTAGGTCAAATTCATGAGATGCTGACTGAAATATATGAAAACACACATGGATTTAAAAACCTGTGGTCTGTGTCACAGGGAGAACACAGAGGAGAGGACGCCACGTAACTTGTAACTAAAGATTTTTTTTAACAAAGTATAAATTAACAGATGAAGATTTAAATAATGGAAAACAGTAACATCAGCAGTGTGTTGAGTGTCTGCATGTGTGTACAGTGAAGTGTAATGAACAAAACACAAGGAATACATTGGCCAAAAATAACTAATGCAAACTGAGCATATAACACATTTCAACATTATCCTCATTTTTGATCATTTGACAAAACTAGTAAAATAGCTTGCACATGGGTTTCAGTTATAAAAAGTGTTAAAATAGTCTTAAAACAGTATTAAATTACAGCAAAGCCAAACGAAAACAAGCCTAAAGAAACATGGAAATTGTGTCTTCAAGTATCATAAATGAGTCAGATAAAGAAAAAAGTTTGCGGGCATTCCTGTCCGTCATGTTTTGCAAGGATTTTGCAAAATGTGGTAGATGAATTTTACTGTTTGAGTTTGACAATTGTGCTTTAAACGTTGCTGCCGCAAGGAATTATCTCCTTTCCTTTCGTAAAGAATGGCCCAATGTACCCTGTGCTAAAAGAGAGGAAGCATTAAAGCACCTTTCATTAGCTTTTAGAGAATTCGACCAGCTCTTATCATGGCTGCCACTGAAATTACTGCCAGGTCATTTCACTCAGGAACCTTTCTAAGCAAAAAGACTTTTGGACTGCAGCCGTGGCCTCATTCCTAGAAAAAGAAAGGACAGCCCAAACAGGAAGTCACATGTGCTGTTCTTCGTAAGAACCGAGTTCCACACTGTAATCTGAAAAACTTAAAACATTATCAATGTCATAGAAAGATCTATGATGAAACATTCCAAGTATTTAAGAAATATTTTTTTATAAATAGTTTATTCTGCTGATAATAATCAGTTATCAGCAGAATAAACATTTCTATTATCTGGGACAAAATATAGTTTCACTTTACTGGACAGCCTTACCTCAAATGAAGAGACACTTAATGTGAGGACAGGAGATCTTAAGGCAAAAGGACACAAGACAAAGCATCAGCAACAAGGTTAGCGGTGCCTTTACCATGACGTATTTACAAATGATAAGACTGCAAAAATACAGCCCACCTCAGCCTTTGATCTGGATTTTGCAATGATTGCAGAAACGTCAGCATATTGTGATCTGTTTATACAACAAGGGCCCGTCTGAACCAACATAGATGGCAAAATGATGATGATGGCATGATGAACGAGCAAATTTCTTGTGCTCATTCATAAGTGGAACTTGCAAATACTTTTTTAGAAGATCAAACATGCTTTCATATTTTTCTGCCCTGATTTCACTGTCTCTAAGTGAGGGCTACAATTTTCCATCTAAAGTAGCAGGTAAGAATTAATTTAGTTGTAACTAAATTAATTTGTAAATCCATGCCTCCAAAGTCTGAACGACGTGTCTGGCTTTTTAATCAGCCAGGGTTCCCGCGGGTCCTTAAAAAGTCTTAAAATGTCTTAAATTAAAATCCGGGAAATTAAGGTCTTAAATTGTCTTACATTTACCGTAAAGTTGCTGTAGGTATTAAATTTTCAGCCTGTCTGCTTAATGACGATAGGGAAGCACAGTGGTCCACCGTAAAAGATCTATTTTTATCAATTTAGTATGCGTGTGAAATGAGTGTCGGCGACGGTAGGTCAGCTACAAACGCTGAAGTCGGTCTGCGCCTGCGTGCGCCATTACGCCGGTTGTCGTGTTTACTCGCAGGTGAGGTGAGGTTCAAAATGCAAAGATGGGGAAGTGTAAATTTAATGACAAGTGGATGGAAGAGGATGCATTTAGGAGGTGGTTGGCGCCGGCTGAAAATAATAATGAGGCAATGTGTAAATTCTGCAAAAAGACGTTTTCATTAGGGACCATGGGGCTCAAAGCCGTCGAGTCGCACATGAAGGGAGGAAAGCACCAGCGGTACGTTGCAGCAGCTAATCATAGCGGGTCCAGGTTAATCCCGGCATTGTTTGCAGCTCGACCTAACGATGTTACTAACGTTAGTTCAGACGCCACCTCACAGTCGGCTATAACAAGTTTCATTTCACCGCCAGACACCCAAAAGGCAGAGTTACTGTGGGTTCTTCATACTGTGACGAGGCACAATTCATTTAAATCTAACGAGGACATACGTGACATCTTTGCTGCCATGTTCCCCGATTCGCAGCTTGCAAAGTCATTCACCTGTGGTGAAAATAAAACTGCATATGTCGCCAAATATGGCATCGCTTCATTTATCAAGAAGGAGCTATCGTGCAGCGTTAGTGAGAAGCCATATGTCGTCATGTTTGACGAAAGTTTGAATAAAACGACAAAGAACAAACAAATGGACCTTCATTTGCGATTCTGGACTACTGATGATGAGACCGGCACACACTACGTCATCTCCCGCTACTATGGATCGGTATTCATGGGCCACTCCAGAGCGAGGACATGTTGGGTCATTTCAATGTAAGTAACGTTACGATTGAGTTTGAAATCGCATATTATTATTAATACTAAGTGTGGTGTAAAATTGAGTAATGTTAGTGCGGTTCATATACTAGCGGTGTAACGTTAAACACCAACACTCCCGGTGTTCACTCGGGCATAGGACTGGTTATGTGCTCCAGTCAGGTCACAGGTCTATGGTCACTTTGACAATCTAACCTAACAACACATTTGCTCAGAGTTTAAGAGGTATAACTGTTGGTAGATGTGGTTTTTAGTTTAAATATGCCGAATTGTGATTTTATGGGCTGTTGGGCAAATGTAGCTGCTAATGTAGGCTGTCACTTAACTTACTGCCATAGCAACCGTAAACATTCACTTAAGGGTTTATGAGCTGTAAATAGAGGTGCAGAAACAAGCTATGTTTGTAAATACACATTAGATGTGTTGTATTCTACCACAATATACATGATTTTACCAGTTAGTAAACCTATAGAAATAAATTATTTTAATTAGCAAAATTTACCATTATAGGCCACGCACATAGAAAGACCACTGTGACCATATACTGAAAAGAGCACATTAACCAGTACTACTGTTACAATCTGCATAGTTTTTTTTAATGTAAAAGCTCACATTTTTAATGTACGAAGGCATCCTGTATCATAACTAATGTGTTTCGTTTGTAAAACAAATCTGAATTGAACTCACTGAACATATACCAATTATATAATGATTAACGTTAATTATCGCCTGTTTTTCTGTTATGTTTTTGATCTCTCTCTCTCTCTCTCTCTCTCTCTCTCTTTGCTATATAAGCACAACCATTATTATTATATTATAATGTGGATTACTTGGCATATTGAATTGATCTTTTTTTATTTTATACAAATGTTCAGGAAGGTACAAAGGAGCTGAATCTGAACAACATGCTCTCACTATCAATGGATGGGCCCGCTGTAAACTGGAAGTTTGTTGAACTCTTACAAGAGGAACACAGAGAGCAGTGTGGTGGAGCCCAACTACAAATAATTGGGAGTTGTGGCCTTCACACGATGCACAACTTCGTTCAAGAACGGCTTCGCAGTGTGGCAAGTTGAGAAAGTCCTGAAAGCCCTGCACTACCTGTTTCATTGTGCACCTGCAAGGAGAGAGGACTTTGTGTTAGTGACAAAGTGTGATACATTTCCTCTGCCATTTTGCGGACATCGATGGCTGGAAAACCTTCCAGCAGTGGAGCGAGCCATTGAAATTTGGCCATATATTGTCACCTATGTGGATCAGGTCAAAGCCAAGAAGCTGCCCAATCCAAGGTCATCGTCATATGACACCATCGCAGAAGCCCGGATGGATCACTTCATCTTGGCAAAGTTACACTTCTTCATGAGTGTCTCAAGAAGTTTTCAGCCATTTCTCACCAAGTACCAGACAGATGCCCCAATGATTCCCTTCCTCGGCAGAGATTTGGAGGATCTAATCAGGGTAGGCCTAATGACTACTAAAAGTATATTAATGGTTTAATCATTCAAGCACCATCATTTACAGAGGATATGAACAATAAAACAAAGTACTGAGTTTTCAGCATGATGATGTTTGTAGAGAGTATTGTAAATACTGTAATCCTTTTTTCTAATTTTGTTTATAATTATTATGCTTGTGCAATTCTATTTTCAGAGCCTTCTCAGACGCTTCATAAAGCGAGACGTCCAGGTTGATGTTTCCCCAGTAAAGCTGGTCAAGCTTGATGTGACAGACCAAAAGCTTTGGGTCAGTCCAAAGCAAGTGGACATTGGCATGGGAGCCACAGCTGCCCTCAAGGTAATATTTATCTTAAAATACTTTATCATTGTGCTATATGAGCTGCAAAGTCACTTGACTAGTGAAGTATTTGTTGAGAAATTAAGAGATCAGTTTAATTGTTTTGACATCAAGCAGTTGACCCATTAATTGGATCTGTCAAATGTTGTGTAGTGTAAGTTACACATAGGGAGAGTTTATTTGATGTTTCAGGTGATGTGACTTTTGTGCTTTTGTCAGGGAATGTCAGGCAGTCAGAGTGGTGGAAGTGAGCGTGAGGTGTTACTGTTCATGCGAGACAGCCAGAGTGCCCTGTCAAAAATTTGTCAGAACATTTTATTGAAGTGCCCCTGAAGTACCCCTCTGTCCGAAATATGATGTGCCTGGACCCCCAAAATATGCACAAAAGAACCTGACATGTGCCTGCAAAAATTAAGGCCCTCATCATGAAATTCGTGCAGGATAAGAAGCTGTCAGGAGGAGTCACAGCAGGTAACATCTTTAGACATATCAGAAATGTGAACAATTAGCCTAGTGTTTATCAAAGGGAGTCTTATTTTAGGTATCATACTAGCCTATTATTTTGCAGTTCATTTTTTTGCTTTATTTTTTTGGAAATACAGCCTAGTATGAGTTATAATAAATGTATATAGGCCTAATATATGTTCTTAGACATAATAATTGAAATATAGTTGAAAATATGAGATGCATTTTCCAGAGTATAGTGAAAATAAATCTCTTGTGACAACAAAGTATAATTTTAACTAGAAAATATTACAGATGTGTTTGTCTTTATCTAAATGCAGGTGATAAGATTGCCCAACAATTTCAGAAGTTCCTCTTCAGTGAGGCCAGAGGAGAGGAATTCATGGCCTTCAGTGCATTGGATGGAAAATCGCGAGTTGACAGCTTCCTGCATAAGGCCATGAATGGATATGCAGAACTTTGGAGCTTTGTGGAAAAGCTGCTGCTTCTGTCCCATGGACAAGCTACTGTGGAGCGCGGGTTCTCCATAAATAAGGAGGTGGAGATGTGCAATATGAACGAAGACACTATAGTCTCACAGAGACTAATCTGCGACTATGTGAGGATGTGTGGTGGAGTGGTCAAAGTGCCTCTAACTAAAGAGCTGCTAAATGAGTGTGCATCTGCACGCAACCGGTACAGGATCTTCTTGGAAGATGAGAGGAAGAAAAGGAAAAGACAAAACAGATGATCAAGAGAAAAGGTGTTGAAGATGAGCTTGAAGAGCTACGCAAGAAAAGAAGAACAATCTCAACTGTGTGTGAAACTCTAGAAAAGGATGCAGATGGCCTTGCAGAGAAGGCTGAGAATACAGCAGGGACCAAGATGGCAGAACTTATAACTAAATCCAATTCCATGAGAAAAAGATGCAAGGAAAAGAGAAGGGAGTTGGTGGACCTAGACCATGAAATTGAGAAGAGAGCTGCAGAGCTGCGCCACATGTCTTGAGGAGAATTTGGGATGTTACAAAACAAAGGGTTTCTCTCATTAAAAGTCATGTAATAACATTTGTGTTTTCTAACAGTTATGTTGATTATTTGTTAACTTTTTGGCTTGTGAAAGGCTGTTTTGAGGACATTATTGAGCTTATTTTCAGTATTCTATATGGTTCCTTCATACAAGGCATTGTGTTGTTTAGTGTAATCTAACTTATGTTACGTTGGCTTGGTTCTACATCACAAAGGAACAAAAAATATAAAAATAAAAAGGTCTCAAAGAAAAGTACTTTTACTTTTTTTACTTACCGAGTTTACACATTTCACATAATTAATACCAAATGGAAAACTTAAGTTTTGATTTCCATTGTAGGAGGCAATAAATTGAGTAGCCTATTCCAAAGAAATTAACATTTTGGGGTCTTAAATTATATTTGTTGTGGTCTTAAAAAGGTCTTAAAAAGCATTAAATTTTACTTTTAAAATGGTGCAAGAACCCTGATCAGCAAACATGCAGAAAACTAAGTGGAGGAAGATGGCTCAAGCCGATCCATTATACAGCATGTAATTTTAAATTTTGTTTAATGGGATGATTGTCTCATTCCAATATTTTTATTCTTTATATTGCACAATCAAATGTAAAGTTTTAGAAATGAAGTGCTCCTATACACCATTACTCTTCCAGTTTCATTATGATCCTATACCTTTTTCAAAGGTGTTTTTTCTAACCACAGTGAGACATCCGGGGGCTACCCACCTTTGGAGAATAGTTAACCTTGCAGCGTACTAGGAGACTCTCAATATATCCTTAGACATGGCAGCCGGCTTTGTTGTGTCATCTAATCCTAAAACACAAGTGTCAGGGCTTATTGTTAACTTACAAGAAAGAATATCAGTTTTCCTTTTAACATTATTTGCTACATACATTAGCCGCTTTACCAATATTACATTTTTATTTTTATATCCATTTTATATATTATTAAAATTGAATCCCAATTATGTTCACTTATAGTAGTCCCATAGTCTGATTCCCAGGAGGACCTACTAGCATTGGTATTAATCTTCTCCTGTTTTACAATTTCTAACTAAATATGATTTAACCAACAAATTTTCCAGGAATCAAATCTCAGTATTCCCTCTATAATTAGAAACGGACTGGACATAACTCCTAAATTGGAAATATCTGAAAACCTGTGTTCGCTCCTATCCATATTCTGTACTCAACTGAGAAAAAGATTTAATCCCCTGTGTATTGAATAGATACTTTATATAAACTATCCCTGCTTCATGCCATCTCTTAAATCCTTTATCCAGGCACGAAAGTGAAGGTTGTTTACTACAGGTGCAAGATGGGACAGGGATTACATCATCCCACAATTTTTGCATATTTTAGCCTACAATGTTTTTAACCACAGAATTGTCTTGTATCAGAGGTTGCAAGTAGGTTCTCTCTAAAAATGGTAGGTCAGATCTCTAAATCTCTGAACAAACTTGCAGAATCCTCTTTTTTCCTGTATATGTCTTAGCTGAGCAGCCCAATGATAAAACCTAAAGTTGGGCACGTAGAGGCCTTCTTTATATACGGAGAGCTGCAGTTTATCCAATTTAAATCTTGGTCTTTTACTATCCCATATGAATATGTATAAATATCTATGCAACTATTTAAAAAAATTGGAATAACTTAAGGCAGCATTTGGACAGGATACAGTATTCTTGGTAAGGCATTCATTTTAATCAATGCAATCCTACCACTAGACAGCACAATAGACTGAAGCACAGACCATCTTTATAAATCATTCTTGATCTTTGCTATTACTAGTACCATGTAATGTTTTAACTGATTAAACTCATATGGGATTAAGATGCCAAAGATATTTCTATTAATCCGAAATGAAGTATTTAGTTTATCCTGTCCACCCATTGGTATTGCAACTGACTTCCCAAAATGAATCTTATATCCTGAAAAACTGCTGAATCTGTAAACAACCTCAGTAAGTTCTGGCAGAGAAGTACAAGGATTACTTAGGAACAGCAAAACATCATCATCAGAGTAGGAGGAAGACTTTGAACCATTAGTGTTTTATTTTAGATGAGTATGGGGGGTAGCATGTTCTTTAACATTTTTTATATCTCTACTGGCAATCCATCTGGGCCACTTACCTTTCCACTGGACAGTGAATCAAAGACATCGTTTCGTCAACACTAATTTCTATACTACTTTCCAGGAACTTATCCATATTCCTCATATAATCAGAAGACTGTGGGAGCTCTGACATAAGAGTTTTATAAAAATCAGAGCAGAGCAGATATCTTTTGGTATATAACAATATTTGTTTGTTGTAGTTTTTATCTTTGTGATAGGTTTGTGTTTTGATTGATTATTAATTAGTGCTGCCAGAAACCGCCCTGATTTATTACCCTGTTCATATATTTAATGTTTTCACATAAAACTTTTCAGCTTCCCGAGATACAAGAATATTAAGAGTGGTTTTGGTTGTCGAGACTTCTTCCCTGAGTGAGCTGCTGTTTGTTTTTATTCTACTTCAACTACTCTACTATTGCTGCCTTTGCATCCTCTTATATATGACTTAGTGGATTACCACAAAATTCTAGGAGTTACCTCGTTTTCACTTTCATTAAAAAAAACATCTTTAGTTCTTGTTCTGTCCATACACAGAATTCTGGGTCAGCTTAAATAAACTTTCCTTTTTGTCAGAATCAGCTTTATTTGCCAGGTATGTGTACACAGACAAGGAATTAGAATCAGGATTGTACATTGCTTATGATAAAATTATACAATGATAAAATCAGACACAGGCTACAGTATAGAGCACACATACACACACAATAAATAAAAACAAAAACTATATAGGCAGATGGAGACAATAATGCAAAGGATGCAGGAGTAAATTATTATTATCATTATCATGTACGTGTTGGAGGTGGATGTTATATACAGGTACACATACACATACATGTATACATGTACATATGTGCGATGGAGCATAGTGCAAAGGATGCTAGAATAAATACGTATATAAGTAAGTCCTAAATGGAGAGCAGGTTGGCAGGCATGGTTTTTTCTGCAGTCCTGACTGTCCATTGTAGTCTGCTCCTGATCCAAACCAGACAGTGATGGACGTACAGAGGACAGACTGGATGATGGCTGTGTAGAAGTGGATCAGCAGCTCCTTAGGCAGGTTGAGCTTCCTGAGCTGGTGCAGGAAGTACATCCTCTGCTGGGCCTTCTTGATGATGGTGTCAGTGTTGGGCTCCCACTTTAGGTCCCGGGATATACAGTAGTGGAATCCAGAAACCTGAAGGATTTCACAGCAGACACAGGGCTGTTGAGTATGGTGATGGGGACAGAGTGGGGGGGCTCCTCCACAGTTTTGAGCGTGTTAAGCTCCAGGTTGTTCTGACCGCACCAGAGAACCAGCTGATCAACCTCCTGTCTGTAAGCTGACTCATCACCGTCTCAGATGAGGCAGCGATAAACACAAGGCATCTTAGATTAGAAAAAATATTACAAACCAAAACCTAGAACCACAACTCAAAAAACCCATAACCACAACAAGCAAGGTGTGTATGTAGACTGTGTGTCGTAGACTTTATGCACTTGTTCATGTTTCCATAGGAGTGTTAATGGGTAAGATAACATGTCAAAGGCGCAAAAACACAGAACATTATAGCAATGGACTAAATGGACTATTTAATTGAGCAGCACAGTCGTATGCAAAAGTTTAGGCACCACTGACAATTTCCATGATTTTCATTTTTAAATAATTGGGTGTTTGGATCAGCAATTTAATTTTGTGCTATCAGATAACTGATAGACACAGTAATATTTCAGCAGTGAAATGAGGTCAATTGGATGAACAGAAAATGTGCAATATGCAACAAAACAAAAGTAGACAGGTGCATAAATTTGAGCACCCTTGTCATTTTGTTGATTTGAATACCTGTAACTACCTAACACTGATTCATCAGAACACACAATTGGTTTGGTGAGCTCATTAAGCCTTGAACTTCATAGACTAGGTGCATCCAGTCATGAGAAAAGGTTTAAGGTGGCCACTTGCAAGATGTCGTTCTCTTTGACTCTCCTCAATAGTGGCAACATAGGAACCTCAAAACAACTCTCAAATGACCTGAAAACAAAGATCGTTCAACATTATGGTTTAGTGGAAGGCTGCAAAAAGCTATGGCAGAGCTTTAAGCTGTCAGTGTCCACAGTGAGTAAGAAATGAGGAAATGGAAGACCACAGGCACAGTTCTTGTTAAGGCTAGAAGTGGCAGGCCAAGTTAAATATCGGAGAGGCAAAGGACGGTGAGAACGGTCAAAAACAGCCCACAAACCACCTCCAACGACCTACAACATCTTCTTGCTGCAGATGGTGTCACTGTGCATCGTTGAACAACTCTGCACACTTTGCACAAGGAGAAGCTGTACGGGAGAGTGACGTGGAAGAAGCCTTTTCTGCACACAGACAGAGTCGCTTGAAGTATGCAAACGCACATTTGGACAAGCCAGCTTTATTTTGGAAGAAGGTGCTGTGGACTGATGAAACAAAGATGGAGTTATTTGGTCATAACAAGGGGCGTTACGCATGGCGGCAAAAGAACAAGGCATTCCAAGACAAATACTTGCTACCTACAGTTAAATTTAGTGGAGGTTCCATCTTACTGTGGGGCTGTGTGGCCAGTGCCGGTTCTGGGAGTCTTGTTAAAGTTGAGGGTCACATGGATTCTACTCAGTATCAGCAGATGCTTAAGAATAATGTAGAGGAATCAGTCACAAAGTTGAAATTACGCAAAACAAAGTTGAAAATTATTATTTTAACAAGACAACGACCCAAAACACACACACACAATATTATATAATTGATGAGCTTGACAAATAACTGCTCATTTTCTTTGGAACAAACTTATGTCAAGTGTTTTTGTGTTATTAGTCCACTGTGCTTTTCAGACAGTCCTCCTCTTTCTTATTCATAGTTTTCAGTCATGTGACATGCTCGGTGACCTGGAGGGCAAAACAACAGACCAATATAGCAGCTCACACCGCGACTCTGCCCTAGAGATGCCACAAAAGCAGTTACATTTTATTTGGATCACCTTTCAACTTAAGAAAAAGAAAGATATGAACACAAACTGCAAGTGTTCGGTATATCCGATCCATATAACGTTACAGCATCCGCTGCCACATTTCTACGGTTAAAAACCACCAGGTCCCTGCTGCCTTTTTCTTTTTTGCCCTCCAAGGGTTTTTTTTCTTGGATGTGATGTCACGTGAAAACTATGAATTGTTGTTGTGTATGCAGCTGAATAGACAGACACACTCACTCCTCTGCCGCTCTTTCAAATGTGTATGCTTCTCATGGTTTCCTTTCCTTATGCTTTCAGCCAAAACACTTTATACTGCCTGCTGTTTCTGTAGAAAGAAGCTTACGTAACATTACTAACTGGGTCAGTTCCTCTGTCCAGTTGAGCCAAGAGTTGCACAGACTGTTTTCATCAAGCAGCTACTGACCCATGTTCCTGAATTCATCCTACACTGATGTCACTGTCTGGCTACAGATTTCTCGTCTATAATTATATGTCAAACTTTCACAACATGTCTAACAATTTATAGAACTTGTTCTCATAATAGGTCTAAGTCATACGTTGCTCATTGCCCATCTGTTAATGGTTGCTGTTTATGTCTGTATATGTTACCAGGTGATATTTGAGGTAGCTTTTAACAGTGCCAGAGGTGGATACGTCGCCATCGATGACATCTCCTTTACCCCTGAATTCTGCCACACTGACACAGGTGAGAGAAGACATCTAGATTTTAGGGGGGTAAAGGTTGACCACAAAGACAGACTGTTGTGCATCTTGGATTGCTGTTAAATCAGAATCAGCTTTATTGCCAGTTTAACTCTGCAATGTACACTGCTCACAATCTGCTTACTTATACACAGGCTTTACTATAGAGAAAACATACATATATATTAATATATATATTGAGACAATAGTGCAAAGGATGCAGGAGAATTTTTTTTTTACCATTAATGTTATTATGTACATATCAGAGGTGGATGTGATATACAGGTGCACATACACATACAAGCATGCATGTACACAGTGTGATGAGTGCAAAGAATGCTGGAATAAATAAGTATTATGAACTCAGGGAAGCCCAGACTCTTGGCATTTTTAAAGCTCTTCTCAAGACACAATTTTTAAACTTGGATTTGATTGCTGATGTTTTTATGATTGTTTTATATCATTTTCTTGTCGTTTTTGTTTTTATTAACTCTTACTTGTTGTATTTTTCTGTGGATTGTTATTCTATGTACAGCGCTTTGAGACGCTGCTTTTAAAGGCTCTCTATAAAATAAAGTTTATTATTATATTATTATTATTATGTGCAGGTGTTATGCACATGAGGTAGGTGAATTTGGAATGCAGTATATACAATGTGAACAGTATGAACATCTTTGAAATGGAGAATGATGAATAAATAAATAAATAAATAAATAAATGGTAAGTGGTAGACAATAAACAGGAATTATTGCACAGGAATGGTTCCTGACACTGTGAGTCAGAGTCAGCTGTTCATCAGCGTGATGGCTTGAAGGGAAGAAACTGTCTTTAAGTCTGTTGGTTTTGGAAGTACAGAGGAAGTACATCCTCTGCTGGGACTTCTTGATGATGGTGTCAGTGTTGGGCTCCCACTTCAGGTCCTGGGGTATGGTGGATCCCAGAAACCTGAAGGCAGACACAGGGCTGTTGAGTATGGTGATGGGAGGCAGAGTAGGGGGCTCCTCCTGAAGTCCACCATCATCTCCACAGTTTTGAGCGTGTTAAGCTCCAGGTTGTTCTGGCCACACCAGAGAGCCAGCTGATCAACCTCCCGTCTGTAGGCCGACTCATCACCGTCCCAGATGAGACAGATGATCATTGTGAGGATGTCCGGGATGATGGTGTTGAACGCCGAGCTAAAGTCCACAAACAGGATCCTTGCATATGTCCCTGGAGAGTCAAGGTGTTGCAGGATGTAATGCAGTCACAAGTTGACTGTGTCATCCACTGACCTGTTAGCCCTGTAGGCAAACTCCATGGGGTCCAGCAAGGGGCCTGTAATGTCCTTCAGGTTCAGATTTCATGACTACCAATGTCAGTCGTTTAATCCAGAGATGGATGTTTTTTTGGGACCGGGATGATTGTGGAGTGTTTGAAGCAGGAGGGAACTTCACACAGCTCCAAATATCTGTTGAAGATCTGTGTGGAGATGAGGGCCAGCTGAACAGAATTTCTGGATTCTGGTTGGTGACACACCGTGGGGGCCAGGAGGCTTCCTGATCTTCTTCCTCTGGAAGAGCTGGCACACATCCTCTTCACAAATTGTGAGTGCAGGTGAGGGGTCGTAAAGGGGGGTGAGAGCATGGCCGTGGGGGAAGGTGATTGAAGATGGTGTTGGACCAGGGGAGAGGTGTGACTTTGGGCTTCTCAAACCTACAATAGAAACCATTCAACTTGTCAGCCACTCGTTGAGAACCACAGTTGATGCTGTTTCCTAGCTTTTCAGCGTAGCATGTCTAAAAATATAAACGGCGACCAGGACAAATGAGGAAAGGTCCCGCAGTAAATAAAACAGTTTACAGTTTATGAATAAGGTCTCTAAGTGAGGGCTGCATGATTTCTTCAACACTGTGACGTCTGTGTACCAACCTTCATTAACACAGAGTCAGAGTCTGCCTGGCCTTGTTTTTCCTGTGAGTTCCGTTAAATGTGCTGGACTTAAATATGAAGAAGATATGATCAATACAAGTAGATGTTTTGGATCCATCACTTTTTATACACACTCTCATAGGTTATCTTCACTGAGTGTGCTGGTTTCTTCTTTTAATAATGATACAGTATATATCTAATTGGAGAGATTCAAAGTGCTGCTTAATCCGAGTAAATGTCTTTTGGAAATAGCCTCCGCTCTGGAGAAATGTTTGTCAAGCGCAGCGTCCGTCATCGCTGTCAGCCTCTCAGGTGATTCCATTTTTGTCTCCAAGGCCGGCTGCTGGGCGTTTAAACTGATTTTAGTTCCACGCGGCATGAGCAAACAAACTAGCTAGGAAAAATTTTTAACAAAACTTGCCCCCTTTTTCACAAAAGATCCAGTCGACGAAAAGTAAAAAAAGTAAAGTAAATGATTAGTTAAGTAGCTTTGGAGGATGGCATTGGAGGAGGATTTGTTGTTTGTTGAACTTGCTGGGTCAGAATGCCAAGGAAGCTTCTGAGTTCACTGATTTTCGAACTATCTGGTTCTGAGAGTGCTCTGGGGCTGAGGCAATGCAGAATGGGGGCCATTTCAAGTAATAGCACCCACCTTCATGGGGTCATGAAGGTGATGTAGTGTGCACATTCTCTTGACAATGGGGTCTGTCAGAATCCCACATTGGTGATTCTGGTGAATCTCATTGCACCTGCCCTCTGCACTCTCTGAGGTCAATGCAGATGTAGATTTTATCTCTAGACTTCTTTGGTGCCACCACTCTGCCAATACACCACTCTGTCGGCTCTTCTATGCGGCAGATGACACTACACTCTGTCTTTACTCTTCCCATCAATAGCAGTGGAACGCACCATGGCACTTAGAGGGTAACTGGCTGTAACTGTATCAGTCTCTGATGATTTGTTCATTCCTGGTTTGTCTGGTGATGCCCTCCATTTGCTTGTAGTATGAATTCAACAGATGACCAAAATCTTGCAATCTTACACATGTACCTTTTAAGAGATTCTTTTCATTGAATTCAGTTAAATTTTATTCATATAGCAGCAATTCATAACCAAAGTTATCTCATTGCACTTTTCATATAGAGCAGGTCTAGGCCATATTCTTTGTAATATTATAGACACCAAACAATTCCCATCATGAGCAAGCACTTGGCGACAGGCAAGGAAAAACAGAAAAACCAGGAAAAATCAGATCATCAGTCTGCCTAAACGTTAAGCTTTAATCCATGTCAACTACTTACAGTCTGAATATTTAGCAAAACTCTGTTACAGCTTTGAAAAAATATGAATTAAATGGGTATAATAATTCTTCTTGGCCACTAATAAATTTCAGGCAGTAGGTTTCTGTATTCTGTCTAATAAATGGTGACAGTATGATTATAGAATGGATGATCAGACCACACTCACAACGGTCATTATTTAAACATGAATTGTGAATCATGAAAATGAATGTACATGTTTGTGACTTTTTCCATGGTGTTAAATCTGTGGAAAATGTTATACCATAATACTGTTTTATGCACACTTTTCATTCAGTCATTCAGACCTCTGCGAACAAGGCAAGTTCATATTGGAGATGCTGTGTTCTGTGTTTCAGAGCCAACCTTTGACCCCTCTATAGCCAACTGTGACTTTGAGAATGGGCTGTGTCTGTACTATCAGGAGAGAGAAGATAGCAAGGTGTGGAGAAGAGTTTCAGTCAAGCCCAATGCCTACAGGATAGGAGACCATACCAAAGGAACAGGTGGGTCACACTGCGCCACACACCTAGTACTGCTAAATGGCTTTTTTTCCACTTTTATCGAATCTGGTGTACCAGGCATTTTCCTGGTGAGCCGACTTTGGGGTTTGGTCGTATGGCAATAAACTGTATATATTTTTAATTCCTATCTACCGACCTGTTAAGCAGGGGACACAGCATATTGGTTAATTTTCTATAATAGCCCAATTACATCGCTTAATAGGCTGACCTCACCCCCCCCCCACACACACACACTTTTCCTCTCTGTGTCTCGTGTCAGATGGCATGTCATTACCAATTTGGTGTTGTTTAAATTGTACACGTTTCTGCATATCTTTGCCAGGGAACCATTCTGCATCTGAATTTATGAGCATATTAATACCCAGACTAATTAATTGTAAAAATCTCTTCCTATGTCATTGTCTAGTCAAGCCTAGTCACCTCCAATGAGATGTATTTGAGATGAGAGACTGTAGTAGCCTACAGTATAAATATTGTGTACTGCACAGCCACCTCTGATCACCAGTTAGTCAAGAGCGAGGGAGTACACTTCACTTCCACTGATACCTCGACCTTCAAGGTGAACAGGGCCTGGCCATATTCACTATTTTAAGAGCAATGAGCTAAAGGAAGTTCAGATGGTCATCTTCCACCAGTAGGTGGACTTATCCCCACCAGAGATGAGTCCAATGAGGGCGGTGTCATCCGCAAACTTCAGGAGCTTGACCTGTTCGCTCTGTAGGTGACCTGCAGGAGGTCCAGGAGTGGGTAAAAAACACCACATTATCACACCCTCATTATCTCTGCCCACACCGGGCTCTAGCATGTGCCTCTAAAAACAGATTAGCCTTCGTGCAATGAGAAAAATGTTTTATGAGCAGCGTGCGAGTAACTTTTAAGACAACAACCTATCGTATCCTCCCTCAGTTTCCCGCCGCTAACTGTTCAAAACATAGCCGGACTCTGTGACAGAGACAGAGCGATGTTGTCTGCAGCTGAAGTGGTAAGACAGAAAAAAAATGGCAGAAGATAAGGGTTTGGGTTTGGCTTGCTGGCCATTTAACGTTAGCTGTATCATTGTGGAAAGTGAATATTCATTAGACAGATGTACGTTGAGCCAGTGCCAGTGTGCCAATATTTGCTGCTTCTATCTGCCTCCTCCGTAGAGCAATACGCTCCCCTTGTGAAACCCTCGGGTTTCTGCTGCCTGAGGTATTCACTAAGCCGTTCATCTTTGGGGGCCAACTTCCTGATGTACTCTTAGATCTTTCTCGTTTCATCCTGGACAGTAGCCTTAACACTCACCAGCCCTCAGCCTCCCTCACTATGCTTGGTGTACAGTCTCAGGGTGCTGGATTTGATGTGAAACCCTCTGGTTTGATGACTGGCAGGGTGTGTGTTGATGGCTTGGATCTTGTTCTTCTCATTCAGCTGACTTTTCAGGACCTGACTTACTCTCTCTAAGAATTCTGGTAGTTCAACCCCCTCGGTTCTGATCATTTTTCCTCTATTTGATACCATGCGACCACACTTGTCCAGTCCGAACAACATTCCAATGTCGTTGCTGTAGATCCTGGTAGTGTGGATCAGTGAGTCGATGTCTCGCTCATTTCTGGCATACAGCTTGATGTCATCCATGTAGAGGAGGTGACTGATTATTGTTCTGCTTCGGAATCGGTATCCGTAGCCAGTCTTTGTGATGATCTGGATGAGGAGGTCAGGCTTATGCAGAACAGCAGTGGGGATAGTGCATCATCTTGGTATATGTCGCACTTGATGGTGACTTATTCAATTGGCTTATGAGTTGGCTTCCAGACTTGTTTTCCACAGCTCCATTGAGTTCTTGATGAAGGTTATTAGTGTCTTGTTGATCTTGTACATTTCCAAGCATTCCAGTATCCATGTATGTGGCATTGAGTCGTAGGCTTTCTGCTAGTCAATCCAGACAGTGCACAGATTGGTCTGCCTGGTCTTGCAGTCTCGAGTGACTGCTCTATCATCCAGTAGCTGGTGCTTGGCTCTCCTGGTATTACTGTCCATTCTTCTGAGTTAGGGTTAGGGTTATTTTTCCATCAGTAGTTGGTTCATTTGTGTTGCCAGGCGTTCATGGAGTGCAGTTTGTTTCTTCAGCCAGTAGGTGTGGATCATGTCAGGGCCTGGTGCTGTCCAGCTCTTCATACCAGCCACTCTTTGTAATGGTAACCGGATCTTGTTCTGGGAGATTGCTGTGATCTGTTCTTAGAGCCACTCGACATTGGTGTTGTGGGATGCCTCTTTTTCCCATATGTTCTTGCAGTACTGTTCAGTCTCAGCCCTGGGTGGATCTGATCTTGTGTTATTACCCTGCCACTGAGAGTACACTTTGGATGGTTTGGTGGAGAACATCTGGTTTATTCTCCTGGCTTCTGCTTCTCCCTTGTCTCTCTTTAGGCGGGTAGCCAGAGTGGTAAGTCTTTGTTTGGCAGTCTCAGAGCCTCAGGTGTCGACAGCTTGTTGTATTTCTTGCACCTTTCTGTAGCTCTGAGAGCTGACTAACCTCTCTTGTTTCTCTTCTTGATCTCTGCCTCTAGCCTTCTCCTCCATGGGGGGTAATGCTCTTTGTGGCTTGTGGTGTTCATCTCATAGCCAAGCATCTCTAGGATCACTCTTGCTGTGGCGTACATCAGCTCATTGGTCTTGGTTATGGCTTTTGTAGGGATAGTATTTAGTGCAGCATTCACATCTTCTAGCAGACTTTCAGAGGGTACTTTGTCACTTAGCCTTGGCAATCTTGGTCGTTGTTCTTGTGGGTCCAGCTTGGTTATGATCTTCAATCTTGGATCAGTCGCCCTTATGTTGAGTGATTCTGTGCTGTAAGGGCTTGTTGTTATTGGGGCTTGGGAACCAATCTCCGAGTGTGGGGATGATGATGACATCTCCCTGCTGTCCTGTCATCCTGGCTCCTGGCTGTAGCATATTTGTTGTTCCTCATCAATCCCTAGGTGTGATAGTTGTGGGAGTTGCTGTTTGCGGATGTTAAAACACTGAGATAGGAGTTGTTTCTTTGGCAGTGTTGATGATTAGTTTTGAAGCATCCATATATCCCACAGTCTCTGCATATCACCGGGATTGCTTGTAGTAACATTGTATCAGGTCCATATTTTCTTCTCCAGTCCATGAATGTCTTGTTCCAGTAGCCCATTTGTCATCAGGTTGCCCTAGCACCTGATGCGGACCTTGTTGATCCCTGGCTCTTGTATTTGCAGTTTGACTCATGTCTGAGGTACCAAAGTCAGTTGCATTAAGCACTGAGCTATACAGGAACTATATATGTGTGTGTGTGTGTGTGTGTGTGTGTGTGTGTGTGTGTATACACACTAGGGCTGAACGATTTTGGAAAATAATCTAATTGCGATTTTTTTAACCAATATTGCGATTTCGATTCGATTAATTTTTAAGCTCTTTAACTTCTGTATTATTCAAAACGGACAAGCAGTAAATCAGTGTGTAGTGTGATATTAGATAGATTAAACTGTCTTGTGGCTCAGGCCTGTGTTGTGATGAATTAGGTAAAATTATTATTATGAGCAATAAGATATATGAAATTATAATAATATGAGAGACAATTTGAGTCAAGTCATGGCATTAAATAATATGATATAATATCATTAGGTCGGCCTACCTTTTCACCACAGGGTGTTATACAGTAAGCTCAATACAAACCCCACAGTTCAACCACCAATTAATGAGTCCTGATCTCAGTTCAAATCTCCTTGAGTCCATCTTTCTGTATCCCCGTAAGCAAACTAAAAATACTCAGTTTGAGGTTCAATTCATAAGTTGGCTAACTGAAATAGAACAGAGTGGCGCTCTCGTGTTTAATAGACAAGCTTAGTAATTCTCCGACAACACCGAAGTCCCCCCGCAGCCTCCGATGCTGGCGGCGCTACCGGCTTTAACTTCGGGACAGACTGGGCCTCTTTACGTTTAGTTTGAAACGACAGTTTACAGATATTTCCTGAGCTGACTGGTGGCTGTGTGTGTGGCGCAGGCCGATCGCCACAATCACGCTTACCTTAATACACGCCTCTTTCTGTTGAGCATTTTTCCGTCCATCAAAGCCGCGGACGGCCCGATGAATTCACCCACCACCAAGTTACCCGCGGTGGCGGCTGCTGCTTTCATTCCATGTGACATTAAAGTTTATGTAGCTGAGCTTCTGTCAAGCTTAAGTCCATTTTACAACAAGAAGGCAAGTTACAGCGTAACTGCAGACGAAGCATTAACTTCGTCAGACGGCTTTCCGCTTGGGTGTCATGTGACCAGAGTATAATCGCCCCCTTTGCGATTAGAAAATTGCGCTTTATTAAATCGCGATTAAATCGCAAATCCGATTAATCGTTCAGCCCTAATACACACACAAAGTTTAAGGAAATGATTTATGAAATATTTGTACAGTATACAGTATAATAATAGTGAGTGTCTTAAGTATTTTTTCTCTAAAATAAGGACTATCTAGGCCACACAAAGCATTACAAATGAGATTGAAAAAAGTCTCAGCTTTTTAACAGCTTGGGTAAAACCCCCTTAAAGTTGTTGCACTAGCTGAGTGAGGCTAACAGACGGCAGTCCCTCGGCTAGCAGTGACAGGAGCCAGAGACGCCTGTCATTAAAAGCAGCCACGCCCCTAATAATGCAGGCTTAATATAATTTAAAACAGGTGAGTTCAGTTGTCATGAAGGGAAAAATTAGCAATATACACTAAAACCATCTTTTGTACCAGACTGTTTTATTCTGCTGCACTGCAAAAGTAAAATCTTAGTCAGATTAATTATCTTAATTGAAATTGAAAATATACTTTTTTCTATCTGACAAGATATTTCTTCTTACCTGGCGGCTTTTATGTTAGAAAATTTCAGTTGTTTCAAGTTTTTTTGGCCTTAAATAGCAAGTGAAATATTCTTGTTCTGTTGGCAGAGCTCAGTTTTTGCAGTGTGTAAAGCTGAGCATTCAACTTCAAAGTAAAACAAGAACAAGCAGAAATGCAGACTAACAGACAGACACGCTAACACCCAGACACAGACAATTCAAAACACATAAACAGGCAGAGAATGGACAAAACTCGCAGACACCTAAATAATTACATGCCTGGACAGACTCAGACCAGGATTGTGATATGATGGACAGGGTATTTTATGTTGCACCATGTATCATTGTAGATCCACTGATATTTCCACTCTTGTTCTTATTTATGTTCTTTGTCTTATCTTTCTTAGGCTATTACCTCCTGGCAAACACTCGTTTCACTTCGAGGCCTGGTTATGTGGGTCGGCTTCATGGTCCTTTTTTACCGGGGAACCACAAATACTGCCTGAGGTTCTACTATCTGCTTCATGGATTTAGAAAAGTAGACAATGCTCTAAGTCTTTACATTTATGATGAGAACAATGTGGCCCTTGAGAAGGTGTGGAGCCTGGCTGACACTTCCAGAGCTGTATGGACTGAGGTGGAGATCACCTACATGAAGCCCATGTTTTCCAAGGTACGAAGCACAAGATAGGTGATGTACGTGGAAAGTGATGCTTTTGAATGACCTGAAAGCAAGGCAGAGCAGGGCAGTTTTTTTATAAAGCACATTTTAAACATAGACAAAAAGAAAAGCAATAGAATAATAAGAAGAAACAGGAAAAATGAATAAAATAGGATTACAGTGCTATAACATGGCCAAAAACTAGAATGAAGTTTGTCCAAAACATTAAAAACATCAGGGCCTTCACATAAAAGGCGAGGAGATCTGAGTATAAGTACATTTGTGTGTTCCATTAATTGAATGTGTTGTTAGATGTGTTCTTATGGTATGTTTGACAACATTAGCCTGATTCTTTCAGCTGCAGCAGCTGTACTGTATGTCAGCATTTCAACATTAAAAGAATTTCAAAAATTTCTCATTACTGCAGAAATCAGATTCCTTTACACACTAAAAATGTTCCAAACATTATTCTAAATTAATTTCATACATTATTCTAAATTAATTTCATAAAACAAAAAAACCCACAGCTTCAGTTCAGCACTTACTGAAAACTGACCTCATTACGTGCGCAGATAGCAAAAAGGTGGGCGCTACTTAAGCAGACTCTGTAATATAAGAAACAGTGCAACTTAAAGTCATAATAAACTAATTCATATTAAACTTGAATACCAATACCAAATTTTACAATAAACACTCAACACATCCTAACAAACGAACAGCTGTAATGCCTCCTCTTCTCTTTCATTCCCTCTTATATAGCACTTTTCCACTTTCTCTTGTTCAGTGAGGAACGTGAGCTGTAGTTTGTCCTGCCAGCTAGGACTGGAGATCTGTGAGATATTCTGGTGTTGAACTGCCCGTGGGAGGAATGTACATGTAAAAATCTGTACATTCTTGATTAAAAGCCATGTGAAATCTCTTTTCTCTTTCGTCTCCTCATCACTTCTCCTCTCCTGAAAACATTCATGGCTACACTTGCTAACACTCCCGTTTGTCGTTGCCCTCTCCCAGCTTCTTCCGGGTCACAGCAGTATGTTGTTACAGTAGGTCTGTTGTGGAGGCTACGCTGTTGACAGACTTGATTGTAGATTTATTTCTGAAACAGTGTGGCTGTTCTAGCAATTGGCCCTATTATTTCTCACTAGTTCATCACTTCTAAATATTTTCTATCATCACTAACACCACATATAGTTTAATTAAATTAGCCACAAATCTAGCTAATGCAATGTTTATCAGGACACAATTGGGCCGAGCATGAAACATGCGAGAGAACCCTATTGAAACTGAAGGAATTATTTTTCTGCAAAGTAATCACATTTTAGGCAGCCTTAACATGCTCAAAAACAAACCAAACTTTGCACGAAATTCAAGGGTGGTGAAGAGTTTCACCAAATTGTTCAAAATTTGGGTGTGTGCGGGAGAAGGCTGAACCCAAAAGCATGGCAGAGCCGAGAACAGATACTAGTAAAGGGGAGTTTATTGAGACAATCAGGAATCAGTGGGGGAGGAAAGTGATCCGAGTCCAGAGTGGAGAGTCCTGGCAAGACGGTGAGTTGAGGCGGTGTAGGCGAAGCAGGTGGGCAGGCAGGAGTGTTCTGAGAAGGTGGAGGAGAGCAAACAAGCGTTAGGAATTGTGAGGGGAAAATTCACGAGAAACTAACTCACAACTAGAGCTGGCCAAGGTGTGTACCACAGATACACAGACGATCTGGCAAATACTGGTGTGCTGGACCGGGGTAGATAACTGGTGGCTGATTGCGAACGAGGTGCAGGTGTGTGAGAGCGAAGGGCCAGAGCCAGGAAGACCACGCTCACCTGCAGACAGACAGACTCACAGATAAAAATAGACAAACAGGGACAATAGGATGAGGAGACAGCAGAGAACAAAAGGTATATGAGGAGGGGAACCGCTGGAAATAACAGTACTTTTGTTCAGCATTTTCTTAGTTTTCTTAGTGAGGTCTCACAATAACAGATGTAATGGGTAATCTTTGTTTACGTTATGTGCGAAAAGAATATCGGTTGATATATATCATATGGATATCGAATTTTGAAATCCTCAAATATCAAAATCAGTATCGGTCTTAAAAATCCCATATGAGTCGGGCTTTAATATGGAAATATAAATGGACTAGAATGTTAACTGGATAAATGGTTGAATAGGATTTTTCAGTCTTTTTTCTGTCTTTCAGGTAGTGTTTGTCAGCATATGTAAGAACTTCTGGGAATGTGGCCTGGTAGCCATCGATGACATCACTATCAGCCTGGGGGACTGTCAGATGACAGCAGGTAAAAGACTCACTACTACATACACTGCTAACTGCTGTTGATGCCCGAAATAAGCCAGGAGCCTTCCAGGTTTGCAAAACAGGTTATGTTCCAGATAAGAGATCTCCATAAAAACACCGCCTATTGACCAATCAGGTCTCTTGGAATATGACATCACCATCCGTAGAAGATCCCACTGACTGTTTTATACTTTGTTTGCTGTGGGTGATGTAGAGAATATTGAGCGATTTTAATTTTTTTTTTTAAATATTTAATATGAATGTGTTTATTTTAGGTTAGTAGTTATCTTGTAGCCTACTGTAGAGACTAGTGATGTGGCACCCCACCTTTTGCTATTTGGGCGTAGGTAGTGTGGTGAGTTTTTTAGTAAATATTATACAGTCTTTTTACCACTATTTGTGCTCCTTTCACGGCATGATTGTTTCATTTTGTTGCTTTAAGTTTATTTACAACAATGTTTGGAACATGAGTGTGTTAAATAAATTAATCTGATTTCTGAAGTGACGAGAAGTTCCTAAAAGTGATGTGGAACAACCACTTATTCAGTACCCAAGGCTTTTAATGTGGTAATGCCGACACACAGACGAGCTAAAAGAACAAGGCTAATATTTTCATACACGCCATAAGAACACAATAAATCAGCGCTTTTATATTACAGGCCACAACTGTTGATTTTGGCATTCACACTGCCAGCGATTTTCTGTCTTCCTGCCTGTGTCAACTGCAGCTGTGCTACTAATGGCTGTTTAATATAATATATTAAATATATAATAGAATAGAATATATAAAATATATAATATATATTGTAATATTGCAGTTTGCTCTTGGTTTGTCTGCTGCCAGTAGACTTGGCCATGTCTGCGATTGGTCATCTGCTGCTAACACCGCCTCTCTTCTGTGAATGCGCTCATGGCTGGATTGGGAATCCCTGACATGACTGACCGAGTTGATACCCAGCTTCATGTGACTGCTCAGATTGTGGTTGAAATACTAGATTTTTTTTTACTAGACATTTAGGCTACTGAAAACTCACCTCATTAGGCCTACCTGTGCCCACAGCACAAAAGGTGGGGCGGCCGGCTACATGACCAGTCTCTGTAATATAAGATAGCTACTAACCTGAAATAATCAGCCTACGTTCATATTAAAATTCATAATTTTCAGCCTCACATAAGAAAAAGGAAACCCATATATAGTATTTTAGCTGGTGTAACAGGCTGTTTGAAACGGACTTGGCAGCAAATAAAAAATAAAACACATTTTAAAGTAGGCTTACTGTAAAAACCTACAATTATAGTAGTATAGTTTAGGCCTACAAGGCTTTCAGTCAGTCTCTGTATGATGATAGCACTATACAAAAGTTTCTACGCATCACCGCAGCAAACAGACAAACAGATTCTTATAAATGGTAATATCATTTCCCAAGAGAGCTGATCATTAGGCGGTGTTTTATTAGGCGGAGTTATTCTCTTACCTGGAACTTAAGCTGCTCCAGAGTAGGTTAGCCGTTCAGCATAAGTTACCATGGCGATCTACCCCGGTAAGAAGTGAACCACCGTTGTGGTGCTGAAAACCCAGGGTTAACCCCAAAGTTATCTGGATAAGCTCTAGTCCTGCTTCATGGTACAAGCCTTTACAGGTTTTAAATGAGTTATAATTTAGTTTAGGTTTAGAGCTCATTACTAGGCTGGAATCAAAGATAGCTGCAACTCCACCTCCTCGGCCTGTGCTTCGAGGAATGTGAATATTCATATGACTCATATGATTCATTTAGGCTTACATATTCTCCATCACCCAGCCAGGTTTCAGTAAGACAGAATAAATCAATTTCATAACCTGATATTAGTTCATTTACTAGTACACCTTTAGAAGAGAGAGATCTGATGTTTAATGGTCCACATTTAATTCTCCTATTTGTTTGCATAATTGCTCTTGTGGTTTTAATTTGCTGCTGTTCATGATGTTGTCTTGTAGCAGTCATGTTCTTATTTTGCACTGCTCCATGGTGTGGAGTATAAAGGAAACCCATACACACAGACCGGTACTGTTCATTAAAATCATTACAGGCAGCTGCATGAGTTTGGCTACATTTACCTCAGATTATGAGGCACTCTGAGCTGCTGGATCGGAGAAATCCCACCACTGACCTGTGTGTGCTGGGCTGTCTTTCACTTGGAGACACACTGCACTGAGCCATTTCTTTAGTAAAACTAGCCTTGCTTGTCCCTGCTCACCTTATGCATGTTGTGTGTTTGCTCCATAGGCTCCCTCCCAGGTCAGTGCAACTTTGAAAATGGAGTCTGTGGCTTCATCCAGGATAAGAAAGAAGACAAAGCTGACTGGCTGCGAGTTAGAGGACACACCCCCACCTCCTATACAGGGCCCAGAGGAGACCACACTACTGGGGTGGGTGAGTTATTTCCTCAATCATTGCTTTGTTCATCATCCAGAGCTCACTGTTTAAGACCTTAATCTCAGGAATTCAGACTTTGACAAGTTTGTGGCTGTTGGATGTGTGTTCTCATTCACACAGCATTCTGTTCTTCTTTGTATGTAGTATTTTTATTTTTTTACAGCTGCAAAAACAAGTCTCCACTGAGATCAATAAAGTTTCAGACTTGCCCTCTCTGTTCTCCCTCCAGGTTACTTCATGTACATCGAGGCGTCACTCATGCGTCCCGGTCACAAAGCTCGGCTATGGACCTCCGTCTTGCGGGGCTCCTCGTCCCCTCAGTGTTTGATCTTCTACTACCACATGTATGGATCTGGCACCGGCATACTGAGCGTGCTTTTACGCCACAGCAGCAGAGAACACGACATGCTGCTGTGGAGACGGCGTGGTGAGCAGAGCGTCAGCTGGATGAGGGCAATAGTGGATTACCACTGTGATGTTCGACACCAGGTACGTCAATGAGTAAATTATAACAAGAGAGTGGCTCCTAATATAGAGATGGTGAGGAAACACCAAACAGCCAGTTGTCTCCCATGTCTCTGTTCATCATCAAATTAATCTAGCTGATTGCAGACTCTGGCAGAGTTGTAACTCTTACAGTATTATGGTCACATTTCCTGCAAAAACTATTTTTATAAATCTGCTATTTGCATGTTCAAAGTAATTAAGTAAGACCTCAAGTCAAGATAATGCACTTTGAAACAATGCTGGTATAATGATACAAATTTGTACAGAAAGTACTTTGTACCTTTACGGCTGACAAACAGGTACGTGCCCAGCCTCTAGACAAGGCATTGTCTATCAGACCAACCCTAGATGCCATGCACTTATACACATCTTCACTCGTCAGATTTGGCACAGGTCCTGAGAAAACTGATTTGAGTCACACATTAATAATCTCATTTCATCTGTGGGACATTAGGGTCGAAACTGACAATGTAACAGACTGCTGTGGCTGAAACATGCTCTGGCCCAGTGGGCAAATTCTTTTCTTGGCCATCGTGTCACATGAGAAGTGAATGAGGAAAATGCTGATGAGTCCTCACAAAGCAGCCACTATTTTCCAGTATTATTTATGTTGTAAAGCCACTGGCACAGATTGTTCCTTGGGTCAGATGGAGGTTGTTGTACTCTCAGGTGCATTAAGTGGCTATGCTACAAACAATTTCATTTTTCACTCAATTGCCCAGCCGCTATGAATGCTATTAGATTTTCAAACATTCTTTCGCCTAACATTATTTAACATTGTGAATAATGTGTCAGAATAATCAAAGTCAAAATAAATCACGTCCATATTATGTTTGGCCCACACACTGTGTGACTAGTGGACATACTCTGTTTTACATAGTTTGTTTCCTACAGATTACATTTGAAGCCATCCGAGGCCCATCACTAAGAAGTGATATTGCTATTGACGACATCCTAATTAAAAGAGGACCATGTGAAGGTTAGTATAATCCACAGTCTAAAGATCCTACCTATTTCACTGTTATGTCTCTACTTGTCCATTTTCATCTCTATGTCAAACTAATGCAGACATAACTGTACACATAGCAAAGTTTAAGAAATTGTTCTCTTTAAACCGGACTTTATGATATTTCTACAGTTCAGCAATATTAAATGCATTGTTTAATGCATTAATATCTGTGTTATCTTGTCGTTCTCTTCAGATCCCGATGACATCACTTCATACTCAGGCTTCTCAGAGAATTTCAATGAGATTGAGAACTGAGACTGGCGGGGAGTCTTTCTATATAAATGCTTGGTAGTTTTCCAGAGTTGGGCTGGGTTTCTTTCAGGAGTGTGAATGTGAACAATCCACCAAGACAATTTACAAAGTTGAAGTCCAATGCTTGTGATGCAGCTAGCACCTCCACTGGGATGGAGGTAGATGACAAAGTTTACAGTTTGCTCACATTCTCAAAAATCATGCATGTTCTGGTGCAGTGTGGTCTCGCTCTATATAGATATGCCAACACATAAATCAAATGTTTGCCAAGTGTTGTTTCTGAGCCGAGAATTATCTTTCTTTGGTCCTTTCATTGGGGTAACTTACTAAATGAACAGTAGAGAAAAGACTCTCAGCGACACTAAACACTCCATTAGGTCACACATTTTAGATAGAGATAGAACTTGTTCCATATACAGATTCTTTGTAAAGCCCTTTGAGACACAACTTAAAGTAATCCAGTGATTTAGTAATGCACTTCCACAAAAAAGAATGGTGAAAATAAAAAGCTGAGGATGAGATATCCTGACTTTTAGTCCATAGTACGAGTCAAACTCCAAAAACACTTTACAAATAATGCAACACAATCGTATGTTTTCATGAGACCCTCCCTCCCTGGTAAACAGTTACATATTTTAAACTGCGTGCCCCCAGTGTGTAATGTTTGGCTTTCTGTTAATGTTTTGTCACAAGCTCAAGTGGAGGAACTCAGTGGTGCCCTGTGGAGGTTTTTGTAATCAAAGAAACTTTCTGTTAATGTAGCGTTATTCACCAAAATGCATTGTGTGTGTATCCTTGAGGTCTCATAAAACATCATTAAAACCTGTATTGTTTACATCTTACATGTTTACTTGCTAGTAGTCTTCTTCTTCACTGCCTTTGTGGGTGCATTGCTGTGCTTCCTCCATGGCGGAAGCAATGCATGTATATGTGCGTCTTCGGGAGCATCCATGAGAATAAGCAATACAGACCCACACTTTAAACATTGCTCCACAGAACACCTTTAAGTGATGCTAAAAATGTTATTTTTAGACTTTACCATGTCTCTCTATCAGGAGACTCTATCATTTACATTTATTCATTCAGCTGACGCTTTTGTCCAAAGCGACTTAGAATTGCTATACATGTCAGAGATCGCACGCCTCTAGAGCAACTAGGGGTTAAGTGTCTTGCTCACAGTGGAGGGATTGAACCCGGGTCTCCCACATCAAAGGCATGATTCTTATCCATTGCGCCATCAGCACTATCACGGATTTGAAAACCCACTCAAGAACACAGATTTGAGAAGAACAGTTTGCTGTGTCTGGGATGTCTGGTGCCAGTGTGCCATAAAAGAGGGTGTGACTATGTGCCCTCCACTAAAAGGTAGAAAATATGCACAGTAAACACTTCAGAAAACGACATATGCCAGGAAAACAACTAGCCTGTTTTAAAATGAAACATATATAGGGAGCATTGAGTTTGCATTAACAGCAAACAGTAGCAACAGCTAATCAAACACGTGAAAGGGAAGCAGATCATAAAACAGGGAGGACTCTTAAAAACAGTCAACCTGCAAATATACTTACAGAGCAGAGGGGATTAGAAAAAAAGGTTTGTTAATAGTCTGTCTCGAATGAAGGCCATGTTCTCTCTATAGTCCAGTAACAGAAAGTCTGTACTACTACACAAAACTATACTTTAAAAACAGAATTGACTTCAGTTTTATTTATATAGCACCATTTATGACATATGTTATCTCACTGCACTTTTCATACAGAGCAGGTCTAGACCTTGCTCTTTGTAAAATAAATTATTAACAGACCTAACAAATCCCACCATGAGCAAGCACTTGGCCACAGAGGCAAGGAAAAAGTTCCTTTTAGGAGGTCATCTGCCTGAACCGGTTGTGGGAGGACAGTGGGGGAGAGGGGGGAATGAGCAGCTTCCACTGTTGAGTGGAACAAGCAAAAGGGTTGGATGCTCTGCATTTTGGACGTTCATGTAGGGCCAATATTGTTAAACAGAGTGACCAGTCTGTGCTTAGTTTATTTACTGTGTTGATTTGCTGTCAGACACATCTACTACAAGCGACAGAAGCAGAAAGGAGAGGGACGAGAAAACACAAAACTATGGGAGATGGAAGACGTCGAGTTAGCATAATGGGATGAGAATGAACACAGATGGAGAGCAAGAGGGAGGAGAGGAGCTCATCGCAATTTTTCTACCAGATATTACACTTACGCTGCTTTTTAAAAAAAGTTGAGCTAAAGTTCAATATTCAGTGCCAGTCTATTTTTGACAGAAGCCGCGTCTTGTGTGGGGACAAAAATTAAACAGGATTTGCAGTGCCGTCTTGCTGCCATCTTAACAAGAGTTTACAGAGTAATGTTACCATGTTTTTGGGTCTGAGTCTAAAACACTCCCAAACTTCAGATGCTCGTAGGCGAGGGTTGTATTTGCTGTAGCTTGTTCTCCAGTGGAATCTCTGCTTTACCTAGGTGTGACGCGCATGTTGTTGTGCTAATGCTAATTACATATTACCAGGTGTTTGAATTTGCAAAGGTATTGAGGTTTGAATGCCAATACGTAAAATCTTGCTGATATTTTTTGTGTAGGTTATTTTTTCATCAAAATTCAGTCAATCATTTTTTATGTTAATTCCACTGTGATGAAGGATTTGAGTCACAATGAAGACACTTAACAGAATGGTCACTTCTATTAACTACTGCCACTAACAGAGTTAACAAGTGGTAGCTTCTCTAGTGACCTCTAGACTCTTTCTTGTTTATCTCACCATTCTATTAACCCTAGACACTATAGTGCATGAACCTGTCATGGCTGTTTGTGAAATGCTGGAACCACCATGTGCACAGGTAACATAATCTGAATGATCAAGCAATGATCACATCATATTTACTGAAGTAACTGCTGAGCATCCTTTTGGCGCAGAGCCTCATCTGGGGAATCTGGACTGGGAGCTGTGGGTGGTGAAATTGGAGAGTATCATCACATTGCATTTCAATATGCCCTGACTGCACATCGTCGTGTACTCCTTCCACATCGACAGAGAAACAGTTTAAGAACAGGTTCATGTCCTTCTCAATGGCAGCAAAATCCAGAAAGAGCTGGTTAAATTCTGTGATCAGTTATGTCAGTCACAGTTCCCATTTGGTGACAGTGACAGTAGAATTCCAATATGAACTGCATCTCAATATAAGTAGTGGGCCAAATATAATTTTAATTTTGGAATATAATATAAATTAAGGTATTGGGTTGCACATGGCCTGCAGACAGTAGTTTGGCAGTCTATCCATCTTTCCAAGATGGCTACAAGATATTGCCTTTCTATCCTGCTATCGCAGCAAATCTATACTGTTTCATATTCAATAATGTTGCGGATATACATGTCATACATATGTCTGTCACATTTTATCAGAAAAATCACTATTTAAGGAAGAAATAGCATCAAATAATTCTAAATAGTTAAGAATTATATTATTATAATAAAGGTGACACGTGCATGTATTTATGGTCACACAGTATCACTGTTCAACAAAAGGGTTCATACAAAATCTATGTGCCATTATAAGATTTATTGTTGTGCAGATATTATCAGCCAATGTGAGCTATTTGTTGGTAAATCTGCATCTGCATTTACAACAGCCAATTTAGGATTATGAAAAAAGAAACAGAGTCAGATTTGCATAGTTTGCCCATCAGAGGGCATTTTGCAACTCCCCTTCAATAACACTGCTGTAACACAAAACAAAAGAATCAGCTGACCGGAGTCTAGTGATGGCAAGTTCAACTCTTTTGACAGATTCTGTCATTCAAATCTTGTTCATTAAAATGAACTGGTCATTTTAACTAGGCTGGTTATTGCAGCTCTGCAGCCCTCTAGTGGGCGATTAAAAAACAGCTGATGGAAGGCTGCCTGGCTTGCTTTAATTGACAAAGTATAATGCACAAATTTACCTCTTGATCAATCTCTATCATCATTATATAAACCCCCTTGGGCCCACAACCACATTCAAACCATGTAAAAAACACAGAAATGTATATATATATATGCAATCCACAACTCTGGCTAAATCCTTCCATTTTCACAATCTTTCCCGAGTACACAGACAGACCAGCCATATAAAGGCTTATGTATATAATTACTATCTTTATCTCTAAGTGCTCATTCATACAGTAGCGTAATGTCCCTATCCATGAGTAAAATATTAATATCAGATTTGCAGAAGTAATAAGCTTGATACACTATATGAATAAACACACTCTTATTAAAATTCAACTAATTTAATAATAATCTGGATCTAGCCACCAAGTTCTTAAAAGAACTCCAGCGCAGACAGAGGAACAAAGAAATATTAACACATTATATAAACGCAGCAGTTTGGCAGGTCTGGACGCAGAATGGGCCACATCAGGTCCTGATTCTGGTTTCAGGGCCACATCTAGTCCTGATTCTGCAGACAGACAAACAAACATGAGCACCTAGGCTATCTGTCAATATTTTTAAATGTCCCGCCCCATCCAGGCTGATATTGGTCGGTTCACATCAAGCGACATTGACGAGCTACATTCAGCTTGCGTCTGCTTGAAAGGTACCCGAGCTTCTCTTGTCCCTCGTCTCGAGTTTAGCAGGCAGGCGAGAAAGGGAACAGGTGAGCGCCACGTTGCACCCAGAGAACCTGATATGGAGAGGGCAACCCACCTCCTCACTAACTGTGTGAGCCAGAGGTGTGTTCGGATTACACAGTTTATTCAATCAATACATAGCAACGCACCGTATTTAACGTCCAGTAAGTTAACACCGTTGAAACGATGGGAAAAGTTATTAATTAGATTACTCCGTTACTGAAAATACTTAAACGCCCTTACTCGCAACACTGCAAATGAACGACTCAAACCTGGAGACCCACAGTTGCTATATGATGTGAACTAATCACTTCTGTTACCTGTGCTGCCTGCTTACCACAGCCCTGTCGCCGAGCTGTCACGTGATAAATGAACGACTGTTTCCTGTGCTGACGGAGCACATGCAGCTGCTGTGACGAGTGAACGTAAGAGTCCAAGATCCTTCACGCATGCATGAAAATGAACCCGTTCCTCCCGAGTCATACACATGATTAGGTCGAACGAAACGTTCTTTGAACGACACAACACTACTGGAGTCTACTGGATCATGAACAGGAACAGAGTTGGTCAGACGTCATGTGAACCACATGACTTAAATGATAAAAATTGCCCCCAGCACTTTTCTTTTCCTGAAAACATTCAGGAAACTTCCTCCCGGGTCACAGAAGTGTGTTTAATGTTACAGTAGGTGAGTGTTGGAGGCTTTACTATTGAAAGACGTGATTGTAAATGTATTTCTGAAACAGTGGCCCAGTACTAGTGAATGGTCCTCTTTCTCCCTAGTTCATCTCTTCTAAATAGTTTCTTTGCTTACAGTAGCTAACGCTCCCCATTGCTAAATTAGATTAACCACAAAGGAGTTGAACAATCGATGACTAGCAGCTATGTACAGCTTGCTAACCTTTGCAACCCAGCTCAGACGCGGAAGCAGCGCATCCCAGAAGTGTCTCTCTGCTCCGCAGAGAATAGGTAGCCGGTCAATTTTTGATGTAAGTCGTGTCAAGTAGCACAGAGCAGCCAGGCAGGAAGTCAGACACAGAACAGCATAGAGAATCCAGTCAATTTTCAAAATAAAACACCCTATGGATCCCTGATCGTAAAAAACAAGCACAGTTCTCTCATTTAACCTTACTGACTTCACAGCTGGAGCCTGCTGCAACAACACGGTGTCATGCCGTTTTGAGAAAGCCTGACAAAGCTTCAGTGCGCCCTTGTATGAGACGGGGCTGGCTGCACAGAGTAATTAACTTTCATCTGTAAATATTAGCTACTAACGCCATTTGAAAGCCATACTATCATGCTCGGTGCAACAGAGCACATTTCGTCATTGCGTTCTTCTTCTTGTATGATTCTGGCAGTGTAGACGCCCGTCACTTCGTTGAATGACATTTATTCATTTAGCTGATGCTTTTATCCAAAGTGACTTACAATTGCTACACATGTCAGAGGTCACACGCCACTTGATGGTTAAAGTGTCACAATGGTGGATGTGTCATCACCACCCAGTCTATACAGTCTTTGAGCAATCATCTGGTTTATTAGAAGTAAGAAGAGAAGTGAAATTTGGACAAATGGAGAAGCACAGGTGTTACTGAGCTGACAGCGTTTCTTTGTCGTCAAAAAAGCGAAAACACGGTCAAGTCGGTACAGATGACAGCAGAAATCAAGGACATAATTGTTTTGGATTTTCCCAGATTCATACATTTCATTAAAGAATTCGACACACCTTTATTGTGTGTCATGAACAATGCTTTGTTGCACAACTTGAATTCGGAAATACTGACCCTCTTCTTGGAAATGCGAGCTGGTTTATTTCATTGATGTTTTAAGTCCAAGACTCATGCAGGTATCTACATGTCAAGATAAGACATCACAATATTTACTATAGGTTTTAATCTTTTCTTTCTGGCCCTGAAACTGTGTAGTTTGAAGAACACAAAGAGCCACTGGAGGGCAGTCTAAGACCAGAATCACACTCCCACTGACAACATCCATTGACAACTGTATAGTAGGCATCCTGTAATTTGGCCTATAGTACAAAGTCTTACAGCAGTATTTATGGAATTGAAATTATTCCCATAATAATTATTTCAGATTTTGACCTTTTCAGTTACAACTCAAAGTAATGAGCCTCAGTTGTAACAAAATTAGGGCTGAACATCTCAAACCATTGCAAATCTGTAAAAATAATTACATTCATTTTTACATATTCAGCCCTATAAAAAATATGTTTCGAATTTAGCTCATGCATGAGGTTAAAAGTATCAATTATTTTTTGTGAAAGTACAAAGAAAGTACAAAGATTTATAAGATAGGATCAGGCCCGAATTAAAAAGTCAGAGGGCCCTGGGCCAATGTCTAGCAATATCAACAATATCAATACATTAAGTCACTGGCATATACAAACATAGAATGCCTCCCCTCTACCAATACATTTCTATGAATCAGATTCTTCTATTATTCACACACAAACACCGCTGACCTTGGCCCTAATGGCCAACCCGCTCTACCTCCTGAGCCACAGCCGCCCCCTAATATTGTTCAGAATTATTCAAAGTAAAAGCTCTCAATTTGACTCCAAATAAAGCCTTCCAGCAAACAAACTTCTCAGACTTTTATTTGTAGCAAAACCACTAAAGAGGAAGTAATTATGTGGGGAACTGTTGCTGTCATGGATTTATTTCAGCACTGCTATCAAATTATTTATTGATTTATTTTTTTGCCGCTATCAAAGCACCATAATCTGGCCGTGGGGCAGATATTATTGTTGGCATGCAGATTTGGTGAGGGTCCATAATCACAGAGAGAAGTAACATTATCCTTGTCAATGTTTGTATAAAATTCATCTATAGTGTTGTTTATAATGGACAACTAATTATCTTGTTAGCTGACCAGTCCATCAGAGGGTTATGGCATTTCAGAAAGTCTGACCCTGCCCAACTGCATGGGCTCCTCGGCAGGGCTGTTCTGAGTCTCGTGAGCAGGCCTCTGATCGGTTAGAGCGGGAGGAACATGGGGCTGGGGGCTCCTGGCTACACGGATTAATCTCTCCCTCTTCCTTAATCGGTTATTGATCTCGACAGCTAGGGAAATTAGCTCATCCAAACTGTCTGGCTCATCTTTGCTAGCAAGCTCATCCTTCATGACTTCAGATAACCCCCGAACAAACACCGGCTGTAAAGCTATCTGTCGGTGTGGGGAACGACGCTTCACGTCCAGGAGGGGCAGGGGTGATGGGTAGTTTGGGTGTGGCAGAAGTGGAGGGGGCAGCTGTGGACGGTGTAGGCGGGGCAAACATGACAGTCTGTGGCCTTGAGTCTAGTTGACCGACTGTGAGTGATGAGTTGCGCAAAGTGTCCATTACCTTGGGAAATATTCCCTCATTTGTTCAAATCTCTGTACTTGTAGAGCCAAGGCAACACAAAAACACACCTCGTGCAGGTATCTTGAAAAGAGGAGAACACAAAACATTAGTCCAGACAGATAATTAACTCGAAACAAACTGAAATACACAAGAGACACAAATCGCCCTGAAGTACTCAACCATGAGAAGGTTAGGAATAATCTTGCGCCAGGAAGCCCCCCATCTTAAGGCCAGGCGCTGATGAGGATTGGCAGCAGGTGTGTCACTTCACCAGGCACACAGCTCCCTGCCAAGCACAGCACACACACACACACACACACACACACACACACACACACACACACACACACACACACACACACACACACAGAACACCACAGGAAGAAAAAAGACACTCCACGTGTCTCAGCACCAAGGGGGTTAAGCCACAGTTGAAACAGTGAAACTGACCTGATCCTGCACGGACGGTTCCATGTAGACCCAAAAATGACGTCAAAACCCTGTTACATCCCGTTGCACATGACAGATTTAACCGTATTGCTTGGATTATAAACTCTCAGCGAATCTAAAAAGACCATTCGGCCATCAGTGACGCTGTGTTGGTGTTTGACAGGTGAGTCTCGTAGGTGAGCTGATTAAACAGTGACGATCCGAGTCAGACAAACACTCTGAGCCATGAAACTTTTTGTTGGCGCAGCTATGCAGCTACCAGAATTACGGTGTTTCTGGCGCTGTTCTACGTCATCAAACCACGGTTATGCTGCGTGATCATCCGCAGTAGACGCCTGTGCCAACAGGAAGTAGCCCTGTAGTAGTATTTTATTGGTCCAAAACTGGCTTCACTGCTCTCCATTCAAATCAGCGGGGTGGCTTCGTCCAGTAATATACTGTCTATGCTCAGCACCAACTGTGACAGTAACATTGAAATGCAGCAACCACTTTATGCATGTTTGTTTTGATTTGTTCTTCTCTCCTATTTCTGTTGGGAGGAATGTAACATTTAGCAGTATCACTGCTAAGTTCAGCTGAAATGCAGGAGGAAAGAGAACACACTGTAGCACAATGCAAGTTTCATATAGAGATGTATAATAATGGTAGTGGACCCCACCACTCCGAACCCAGAAACACCAGCAGAAAGCGACATAAGGAGAGATGAGAAGGACGAGAAAGCACAAAACTACAGGAGATGGAAGAAGTGGACTTAGCAACATGCATTAATGGAATAAGAATTAATACAGATGGAGAGAGAGGCTCAGTGCATCATGGGAAGTCCTTCGGCAGTCTAGGGCTATAGCAGCATAACTAAGGCCTGAGCCAACCCTAACTATGTGGAGATGGTGTCTGCCTCCAGAACCTAAACTGGAACCAGGTTCCACAGGAAATGTCTAAACATTGGGTTCACATTACTTTGACTTTATATTACATTAATTTTTTTATTGTAGGTCTCCATCACTTAGTTTCCTAATCTACTTCAGCATGTCGTATTTTGTGTTTTTAAAACTATGGGGTCTCCAATAGGATTTAAGACACTCCTACATTTTCTCAAAGTACGGTTGAGGAAGACAAGCCTTGATCCTGGCTTGAACTGAAAGTTCTTGCAGACCGTCTCAAATCTCTTATTTGTGCTACAAGGATCGAGGAGCAATCTCTGAGGAGCTATGAGGAGGATACACCAGTGCATCGTTTGTAAAAGTCTTTTACTGATGACACGCCCCCTTATTGGTAGCCTTATGATTGGTTGCTGCCGCTGATCAGACTGATCTGATGCATCATGACAAATAAGTTTAAACTCAAGTGTATCAATGCAAAATCTTAGTCTGTTTGATTTGTTTTATGATTCACTGTCTAGTTAAGATCTGTGTTCATTGTAGGTCTGAACAACAAAAGCTCCACACACAACTTCATTTATTAGAAAGATTATTCCTTCCTATTTCTTTTCCTTTACTTTCCAGTCAAAATACTGTCTCCAAGGTCAGGAATAAACTTTCATGCTCAAATTTTTGTGGGTTTGAACACTGAACGGCTGCACTACAAAAATTTGAAATGATGAAGCCATCAGTATGTCCAACAAGGTTTAAGAGCATTAAGAGCAAGGAGATTTTATTGTTTAGTACTGGTATGATTCTATTTTGTTAAGGAAAACCTGTCATTTTGTAATTGGAGCCGTGTATGACTGGACAATATATTGGTTTTGTGTGCTTGTGCTTGTTGGTTATGGTCAAGTGGAGCAGTAGTGAAATTAACAGGTGAATTATCAGACAGAATAGACAGAATAAAACACTTAAAAATGATCTGGAATGACATAATGAAGAATTACGTTATTTTAAATATTGGATGAATTCAGATGTAACTCAATACAGTCATTCAGTAATTGCTTAATTAAATAGAGAGGAGTAGAAACAATAGCAGAGTGACAGGTAGATGTAAACAGAGGATCCCAGACGGTGCCTTCTGATTCACAGGACAAAGTCATTACATCTCAGAATGAAAAAAAAAGCAAAATAAATTATTGAAGAGTTGATGCTTTTGCAGTGAGAAGCAACTAATTAGCTTGTCGTCATTAGTGGAAGTGGTCAGTGTGTGACAGTTGTGAGGCGATTGATTGCACCTGGCGATTTGGTCGACAATCCCTAGAGGTTAATCATTTGCAGGATGGAGGGGTTAACTTCTCCATGGCTCAAGGCGTACCGGGTTGGTCAATAACCCTTCATCTGGAACTTGCTGAGAATTTGTCTCAAGAGCTGCTACTCCTCAAATCACCATTAGCTCCCAACTTTATGAAGAGATTAGAAATATGGACGGCCTTGGAGTACAAAGAGGGAGCAACATGCTTTCTGAAACCTTACCGAGCCCATAAAAACAATAGACTACACAACACTACATAGATCATAGGCCATTATTTCATGTGTAGTCTGTGCTGTGACCTTGGCAGATAGACCATACACACACTATATTGAAACAAATCCAAGTGCAAAGGAACGGTGAGACAAATTACATTAAGTTGCATCATAAAGCATAATGTATTACTATCTCAAGATAAAATTGACAGCAATGGCTCATGTGTAATCAATGGTGTTTGATTCCAAACAGAAGACATCAGGCTGAAGGTCAGGGATAACAATAATGGTGAAAAGTTATTCACAATGTTCTGCTGTTTGTTGTGTCTCTGTGGGTATGTGCAAAGCATCCTGTCTCCCTTGACAGCTAGAAATATATTATTATTATTATTATTATTATTATTATTAGCTATCATTCCTATCTAAAGCTGTTGCACTATTTCAAGTTGTTGCAACTTTTACACATTCATTACTCTCAGTTTCGTTATTATTGTTGTTGTTGTTTTATTATTTTATTTTTTGAGCTGAAATGTATTGTTTCCTCATATGTTTTTTTTAAATTATTGATGTACATTTTGAATTGCTTTTGGGTATGATGAAGTGCAGGTGTAAATATTTTTGAAAGCAGGTAGATTATGTTATGTAATGTTATTATGATATTAAGCATTTTATTTTCACAAAAAATACATCAAAAAACCATCAATTTGACACTAATTTGCTATGCATTTCTATTACATTTATCTAATTTAAAACAATATAAAACACATTTCATCTTGGAAAATTAACATTCAATTTTAAGAAACCTTTAAACTTTTAAAAAAAGATTTAACTAAAAAACATTTCTATCCAAAAATATTTCTACTTAAAAAAACATTTTGCTCAATGGGTGAGGATCTGAAACTAAGGATGAGTCAGTACATGTAGAATGTGATGAACACATCAAGCACGCTACATCAGAAGGCAGTTCTTAGTCTTTGAGACACAAAGAAACATGCTGCATCTGCAAATATTGCCTGCCTCACTCAGTGCTCTATACCTTTTAAAATATGGAAAATGAGTGGAAGCAAGTCCCACCGTCCCCTATAAAGGACATGGACTTAAGAGTGGATATTAAAAGGCTTAAATTTAACACACACATATACCTCTTAAATGTTAGTAATAATATAGTTCAGGCTTTCATACATAAAAAACAAAAGCATTATCAACAATACAAGCATGATATTTTTAAAAATTTCACCATTTTGAAAAGACCTAGACACCCCCATTTGTCTGACATCACAAGAAAGCCCAGGATGCACTCTACACAGTACATTAGGACTCAGACAGGTTACATGCATTGAGCCCTCAGTGCCACGTCGCCCACAGAGGACCAAAATGAATTGCCAGGTCTCACGAGGATGTTTCCTTTAGGCAATATTATCAGAAAACACTCCATAAACTTTCATTGTTATGCACATGATACTCAGTTACATCTATCAATCAAACCAGATGAAACCAAACAGTTAGCTAAACTTCAAGTTTACTTCATCAATTTTCTAATGTTAAAATCAGACAAAACTGAAGTTATTGTTCTTTGGTCCAAAGTCCTCAGAGATGCATTATCTAAAGATATAGTTTTTCTGGATGACATCGCTCTGGCCTCCAGCGCCAGAGTCCTTGTCTTAGATCAGGACAAGTCCTTTAACTCTGTCATAAAACAAACGTTAAGGATTGCCTTTTTTATTTTATTAATTAATTTATTAATATTGTTAAAATCAGGAACATTCTGTCTCAAAATAATGCAGAAAAACTCTATGCATTTGCTAGGCTGGATTACGGCCATTCCTTATTATCAAGACTGAATCAGTCCTTTAGACTCTACAGCTGGACCAGAATGCTGAGGCATGTGTATTGACAAAAACAAGAAAAAGAGATGATACTTCTTCTGTATTAGCTTCTTTCAACTGGCTTCCTGTAAAATCCTGAATAGAATTTAAAATCCTTCTGCTCACCTACAAAGCTCTTAATGGTCAGGCACTATCTTCAGCTATCGTTCAGCTATCAAGCTCCTCTCCTGTGGAACCAGGTTCCAGTTTGGGTTTAGGTTGGTTATGAAGTAATGAGTCCTAATTGTTGAAGGATTAAACAAAAAAACATGATATTTCGTTATTTCTTCTGTATTTGTGTTTTAGTTTGTGTAATAAAAACATTTGCAACAAAATGGATGAAGAAAATGAATGAATTCTTAATTCATTATCTATGGTAGACAGTTTGATTAATGAGTCTATGTTTAGTTTAACTAATTTACACCAGAAAAGGGCCATGAGAATGCTCCTTCCTCCTCTGCTTATTCCTTTCTACACGCACCAGGATTTTTATATGTTTCCACTGTCAAGTAGCTGGTCAATATCACTGATCATTATTGATGTACACATCTGCTCTGCTTTTTCTCTCCCTTGTCTACCTCTTCCTCTCTTTCCCATCCCAATAAATCCATTCGCACAACAAAACGAAACAAATTCGATTGAATTTTTATGGGGTTTCTTTATTGTCTTATTGAGGTAGTGTATGCATGATGGATACTGTTCACCAACAGGGAGTATAGGGCAAAGCCATCACCACAGTGTGGGTGATAAGATTGTCAATACAAGCTTCCAAAACCATAGTATTGTTTCCAAATATATTTAAAGAGATGAGAGGAGGCATGATTTGTTTCGGATCTCAGTTCGCCATAATTTGAATTATACAGTAATCATAACAGCTGTCCATGGACACACAAAGAGGCATCACAGACCAGCAACAGCATTTCCACCCGATTTAATCTTAGAATAATCATATTATTGTCTTAGTCTTCATTTATATGTGGTGACATATAAATGAAGACTGAGATGCATGAATTAAATCAGCCTTACAGGCAGTGATTAATGCAACACACAGAGTAAATACAATAGGATTTGTTCTGAACAATACTGTAAGAAAGTGTACGAGAGGAAAAGGGGGACAGAGAGCAAAGGGAAAATACAAAAATTCATATCTATTATTATTTTATTTAAAATGGGTCTCACTCTCAGGTCTGTGTATGTGTGAAGTGTGACCCCAGTGTCTGAACTGTCTGTATTATGAAGGGAAGAATTCAGATGCTCTTGTTTTCTGGACTGCCTCTAGGTAGCACTGTTCTACAGCACACTGTGTCAGCCCCTACAGTGTATACCCCCTCCACTCCAGGGCTGCAGGAACAGTTAAAAAATATATGCACAGAAATAAACAAACATACGTAAGTGTATGCGTAATACATAAATAAATAAAAATAATCATCCTTCAGAATAATTTATTAGGCATGGCTGGAAACGTGTTATATGTTTTACAGTAAGTTAATGCAGGAATTGATCCGTAGCACAACACATTTCTTCCTCATCAGCTGAGCCCCGCCGCTGTCTTCCTAATCTACCTCACCTTTTTTTCTTCTACTCATCTCAACACTACTTCTTACTGATGAGAGGAAAAGTTAATCCAACAATTAACTAGGAAACTGGACAATTCCATACTTTTGTGAATATCTTTGAGAATCTCTAGTGTGCCTTGTTTTTTAGTCACGCATTTGCTAGTGGAATGCATCTCATTTAATAAAATGCTGCCACTTGCACTGATGCGAATCAGTATAGAAGGAGGTCCTTTTTAAACATAATGTCACAGGAATTAATCACTTTAAGAATCCTATTATAAAATCACTCTGTTAAATCTGCTATAACATAAACCAAGGACGCTTTCCTTAAACTGATAAGCAGGACAGGGATGCACATTGGATCTTGATTGGGTTTAAGGGAAGTGTAAATTACAGCAGCAGATTGCTCTTCAATATTTAACACGGCAAACTGGCAGATAAGTCATTTAAACTAGTTAACCACTTTAATGCATTTTCCCTAAAACACCTGATCAGCGGTTTAAAAGTTACTTTAGAATAAACAGAACAGCACTGCAATGAAACTCACAGAAAATAGATTAACTTGGGAAAACTTAATTTCCTTTTATTGTAAAGCACAAAAATATAGAAATAATTCTAATAATATTCCTTAGATAAATACATACATTCAGAATAAAATAAAAAAAAAGAACCAGAAAAGGTTTCAAATGCAGCCCCCCTGTTTGCTTGTGGCCTTTCATTGATGTGGATTTTAGCTAACATACTTAGGAGAGGAAAATTTACATTTATGTTGTATGAAAATGAAATGTTTCTTGCATAATCAGGCTTCATTGGGTTAATTGGATAACAGCTGAAGTTCATTTGGAAACACTTTTTAAATTTGAGCTCAGAGAGCTTCCTTAATGTGCGGATCTTAACTAAGTTACCAACAGAAGCAGCTGTTTGCTGAGAGTGCTGACCCTGCTGACCCTGCTGATGATAATTGATTTGCTTCAGCCAAATGATATATCCTACATCACAGTAAGCCTTAATTGTAGGGAAACTGTGGTAAATGGCAGCCAATTGCAGGGTTCACAGAAATTATGTTTACACTGCAGCGCAGACACTGACATATAGAATAATAGTTCTTCACTTAAAACAGCATTTTGTTAATTGAATATATAGCTGCTGTATTATGTCCCTTTTCCCTCCATCTGTAAGCATATATTAGCTGTAACATGAGGGGTCATGTTTCTGTGCCCTCTGAGGTCAAAATAGTGCTAATGACCACACATGTGAAACTAGAGGTGAAAAGTCCCCGGAGGTTTGGCCGATATGACAATATAAAGCTGTCAGCTATTAGAAAATTTCCCCTACTGTTTCATTCAGAGGTATTTCTGCTGTTAATACCTCTGGGTGTTTTACTGGAGGTCATTGTGGTCAGTGCAACATTAGATTTGTATATGAAATTTGCGTCAGTGTGATGAAGCAGTCTGCTTGGATTTGTAAAGTAGAATTAGCTGAAGGTTCACTTTCAAATGTATTTATTATGTGTGTGTGTGTGGGGGTGACATCAATCTTCTGTTAAAGACATAAAAGGAATTATTATGTAGCCTAATTATGGTGCAGTGTTTTCCATGGTTTATGGCATCTGCATTCAAACAATACAAAACTTTGCATAACTCGGAATGAGGTCTCCTCGCAGCAGAGCATGAGCAGACGGTCCAGCGGTGTCTCCCTGCCGGCCTTCATACTGTATTTGTCAGTATCGACGTGTTGGTTGCAGATGGAGCAGGAGGGCTGATCTCTGCCTGCAGAGGTCATTCTCACTACAGTTGCCACTTGTTGCCAAAAGCAGCTCGGGGCTCTGCCATTTAACACCAAACTCATTTCAAGTATTTATTCGGCCAACTACCGAGACCTACTAATCTGGATGTTGAATGCGGAACGTTTGCAGGACTGAAAGGAGACTCTTGAGATCTGGTTGATCATTTTTCGGCGCACCTAACAGAGAGAAGCATGGTTGATAACACAAGTATAGCAACTAAATCTGCTCTGGTAAGCGTCCAGGCTTTTTTCTATTGGATTATTGGACTTGTCTACTCTACATTTGATTTTTTTCCTTCTTTTTAAAGTAGTCGTAACATTTTACTAATAATGTTGCATATGCTACTTAGAAACTTTATATTTGGGCATTTTAACAGTTTTAGCCTCTTGCTGTTTGGTATTTCGATATATTTATTTATTTAGGCTACTCAGTGTGAGTAATGAGGCTAATAGTTATGTATTGTAATCTTCTAAAGTTCAGTCATGATAATCATTACTCGACAATCCTGTCTTCCCCTCGCAGCAAGGCTCTTTCTCGTCCGCCAGCAGCCTTCCCCTCCAGGCTCCCTCCGCCTCCTCCCACAGCCCGTTCCCCGGCGCCCAGTCCCACCAGCCCGGCAGCGGCGGCATGAAACTCGAGGCGGTCATGGAGAACCTGCAGCGGCAACAGGCAGCTCGGCTGGCCCTGGAGGAGAAGCTCCGGCAGGCAGAGACCGAGAAAGAGCTCCGCTCCATGGTGGAGTCCCAGATACACCAACAAGCCCTGGCTTTCCGCCACTATCAAGCGGCGATGCGGGGCGCACTGACCGCCGGAGTTGCCAACTCGTCTTCCGGAGTTACACTCCCACACATGGAGGCCCGCAGAGCCGACGAGGACGGGGACTCCTCCAGACTGGGTAGCGACGATAAGGAGAGGGACGAGGAGGGAGATGACATGAATGACCAGGAGCTCATGGGTGAAGAGGAGGAAGGTGAAGACGATGTCGGGCTGAACCACTACCAGCACCTACACTCCTCGCTCCAGGGCGCCGGTCTGCCTCCGAAGAGCGCCCCGCTGCATCTCATGGCTAGAGTCCCGGCGTCCTTTGCCTCGGCCCGCCGCGCAGAGTCTCCAACGGCGCAGCACCAGTCCCAGCACCACGAGTGGACCTATGAAGAGCAGTTCAAACAGGTAAGACAGCGCTTACCTCCTGAACACTTCACCCTCAGCCAAGCTGCTTACTGCTTCAATTGAGGCTATTTGTGGGTTATATTCACCTCTGAATAACTTCACGCGTAAATTCTTTATTCAACTTAACACTCTGTCACTCATTTCAGTTCGTTATGGTCCTACAAAACCAAAAGCTCTTTTTAAAACCATTCCTGTCATTTGCTTTTTGTGTAGTCTTCAGTTGCAGCCTGCTTTTGTGTGATTGGACAGAAAACATGGTAGAGGTCGTTGGAGAAAAGGGGAAAAGAGAAAAAAGGATTCTTGAAGGATATGTTCACAAAAGCTGTGTCTTTCGTGTCAGTGACACACAACGCATGTATCTGAAGACATGTAGAGTTTGAAGTTGAAGTTTGAAGTTGCTGTAAAAGTTGAAAATTGGACTTCACAACAGGGATTTATAAAGAAGTAGAGGCTTTAACTAATATCCTTAATTGCCATGTTGTGAAAAATCCATCTGACAGATTGGACCTGAGGATCTGGAGAATTTGAGCATTACTTAACTTAGCATTACTCAGTTAAAAAACATAAATAAGAACACATTTTGGATTTTTTACAGGCTTCGGGGTGTGTCTATCCTTTCTATTTGGTAATAACACAGTGATTCATGTTGGTAATCTGTAAATAAATGCCTAATAAGTTGTTAATAAATAGACTTTGGTTTAAACCCCTTTTCAGAAGGTAAGTGGTCATTCAGTCTTATCTGTCTAAGTGATTCTTAGCAACCTGGTGACCAAATGGTGTTCTTATTAACTGATCTAGAAACCTGCTAATTAGGCTAATGAAGTCATTATACACCCTTTACAAAGGGCTTATTTTTTGTAATGTCTTTATATGAGTTATTGTACTAAACACTTACTGATGGCATTTCTCCTAAACAACTCATTTCTTGTTAGCTATCAATGTCGATGACAGTCAGCTATTTGATGGATACAGTTGTCAGGATGCTTCCAGCCTGCAGCAGGCAGATCTATGCTCTCTGAGTTATTGTGGATGCTCCATGTCATCTTTTATTTATGATGGATCATTCAGACTTCCCTAAATGTGATGTGTACATTAGTGACTGCATTAGCACTGCACATTAAAGCAACTCAGTGCATGGACATGCAATTTAAATAGGTGCTGGAACCAATAGCCTCAGTATTGTGACAATAATGTATGGAGGATGGTGAGATGAGCGTTTGACCCCCACAAAAGCTGCCATTCAAGTCTTTGTTTTCTCTTCATGATTCATTAATACTGTATTATTTTTCTTTTGTTTATCAGCTTCATAGGCATTTGACTGGATAGCTTTACATTTACCATCAAAGGATAAGATGGAAGGGTTCCTTACATAAGCGATTATAACGGAAAAGCTTTAGCAGATGGATAAAAAAATCCATACATCTATTGGTTGTCACCATAAAGCCTTTACTCTTCGCTGAAAACTCTTTTATTTTCTCTTAAGTTTCCTGTGGCAGTGCATGCATGCTCCATGTAAAATCAGGCTGCATGCTTCAAAGATTCCTCAGGATGTGCAGTTATTGTGGGGGTCATTTGTACGTAGCCATTCAGTGTAATGGTCATGGGACAATAAAAGGATGCTTATGGCTGCTAGGCAGACAGAGTGGAGCCAACATACGAAGCTTTCTCAAAGCTGCAAAACAAAACCACATTTGAAGGCAGTAAATGCATCTTTGGGAATAGGAACAAGATGTCAGCTAAATATAAAAAGGCCCCACTGAGGGAGAGAAGTTTTAATGTGATCGGAAGCAAAAGGGACCAGCCGTGTTTACAGTAGCTCCTTAATCTCTTCTGTAGACCTTAGGAACAACATGGGAATCAATGCTGATATATATATATATATATATATACATATATATATATATATATATATATATATATATATATATATATATATATATATATATATATATATATATATATATATATATATATATATATATATATATATATATACTTTAATTTCTTTGACATTTGTATTATTTTTGTTTTTATTTACAATACAAAAGATTACGTAACATTATTAAATGGGAAAGTAACCACGACACAAATACTTTGTGTGTACAAAGAATGGTGACAGGCACCTGGTAAAAGATATTTTAGTTTTTAATGAGCCAGCAGGAGACTGGAAACATAAAATAAATTCCTGGCAGTGACTGAAAAAGATGCTGAAAGACCGAAGGAAGAGAGGCACAGTGATGCAGAGAGAGAGAGAGCGAGAGAGAGACAGGAGCTGTTGCGTGTACTTCTGGCAGTGGCTCAGGAAATGCAGGAAACTGGACCTGGTGGTATTCCAGCCTGGCTCACACCCAAAAATGCTGGGATCTCCCTGTCTGGCAGTGTATGTGTGTGTGTGTGTGTGTGTGTGTGTGTGTGTGTGTGTGTGCAGCTGGGAGCCGGCTTGGTGCCAAACTGTTACGAGACAGAAACAAAATCGTGTGTTGTTATACACTCGGCCATGCTTCCTTTGTGATATGCACACGCACATTATTTACAGTCGTCTTAGCACAGGTGTGAGCCTGACACAATGAACTAGTATAAGATACCATATTAAAGTGGAAGCTGTGGATTCTAACCACCCCAAATAACCAGTGACTTCTCTGTGGCTGTTGATCCGTTTTTTTTACTTTACAGCCTTTGTCTGCTTTTTAAAGAGCACTTGAATATACATTTAACCTTTTAGTGTTGTAAAAGTTGTGCAGCTAAATGTGCAGACAGAGCTGATGTCCACTCTGCTTAGCCACAGAACAATAATGTGACTCCAACAACAATAACAGCAGACATGATATTCACTGTGGTGAATTACTCACTGTGATTTCAAGTCTCTGCGAGTTTATTTTCAAAGTAAAAGCAATGTGCACCTGTGCAGAGTGTTGTATAATTTGTATACTGTTGATCCATAAAATATGAAAGACTCTTTTGAAAAATAGAAAATGTTATAACACATACACTGAGGCAGTGCACTGCAAACCAAATACCCAAAACAAAACACAAACATTACAAAATAATGTGCTCCAAATCCAAAAATGCCTCAAAAAGCAACAGTAATTGCAAATTATACTAAATTCCTGCATTAGGTATGAACCTTTGCCACAGTAACACTGGCTGAAACTCCTTTAAAGCACATTTCTCTTAATGTTCACTGAAATGTTTGGAGTTCTTTTCTTTTCACCTTTGTGTTCTCACTTGTTGAAGCATTTAGCATTTCTCAAAAGTTTTTATTTTTACATGTTCTTTAGTATTTGATGCATTTTTGGATATTTAAGATTCACACATTCTGATAGACAAACCTAGGATATATGTGCCTGATTTTCTTTCTTAAAGCCAATGCAGCATGACAAATGAATGAAAATGTTCTGACATTGTAAAGTAAAGAAATCATTTAAATAATTTTGGACCTACACCATAAACAAATCACCTCGTTCCATTAATGGTCTTTCATTTGCATCATATGATATTATTTTGATAATGATATTTTGATGTTACTGACAAACAAGCACATGGGACTGAGAACAAAACCTCAGATGTGCAGTGTGAGTGAGCTTTGAGTGAGTAACTGTGAAGTGAAAGCCAACAGATGAATGCCAGTGTGTTTGGTTGTGTTGTTCTTGGTGATGATTGGACTTTAGGACTATTTTCATCTGCAGAATCTGTAGCTACAGTACAAACAAATCTCCATCTGGACAAGTCCTTATTGAACCATAGCATTATTTTCCTCTAAACAATGTGAAGTTACAGTTACAGTTACGGTTAATGTGAAGTTACAGTCCAATACAAATGAACTTGTGAATGAATGTACATGAATGTAAACTTGGTTGTGGTCTTATTCTGTGTTGTTAGTGCTGAAATTCAAACAGATCACCTCTTTGAATTATTGCTAAAATTCGGTACACTGACAGACAGTTCACTGATTCTGAAGCATTAGACATGCCATTCCCATTTCCCTGGTTGAACAATGTCATGTAATGGTCATGTCATATAGGGGTTTGCGTTTGGGTAGCCACTCCTTTTGGTGGATTGTAGCTCTTCCAGCTTGTTTTTCCACCAACCATAGAAAAGTGGTGGAGGAGGAGGGGGCTCCAGCTGCACCGGTGTATGATTTCACTCCCTTCCCCCTGCCACTCAAATCACCCACACAGCAGAAATATCCATCTTCACATGTCATGTAGACTTGTAAGTCCTTTAGGGCACACTTTCCTTAAATAAGCAAAGAGGCAAAGACGTATGACAAATGTAAAAGTTTTAGAATACTTCTTAATACTAGTGCAGCAACTAAATGGATCCTGTCTTGTTTGAAAATACTCACACTGGTTTCTTGTAAATATCTGAAACAAGTTGGTTTGAATGCAAAGCCTGAATATACAGTAAGTCTTACCAGTGTGGCAGATTTATTCAGCTGTTTCGATAAAATCTGATTACAAAAACTCAACGGATGAACTTTCTGAGTTGGCTCATTTTTTTTTCAATTTTGTATCAAATCTGTTCGCTGGAGAGGCAGTTTCCGCTTTTCTGAGAGATGTTGTATAAGATCATAGCCAGCCCAACTTTGACACTGGAATGCAGTGAGAGAAATAATGGTAAGAGAACAAAAGCAACATGAGACTACAACCGTATGCTTAATGGTATTTCTGCAGATTTTCTTCTGTTCCAGTTACAGACAGATACAGATATTGGTATTTGAGAGAAAAAAGAATAGCATTTTTTTTACTTACACAGAGCCTAATATAAACAAAACATTTTTAACAATCCCTTAAATGGTAATAAAGAATGGTTAAAAAACAATTGTGAGCAGATATGGACTGAGTGTGACATTTTACAGTGTAAAAATCAAGTTCCAATCAGTTCCAGGCAGCTGTTGGTTTCCATTCATTCTATGTATGGTTTGAAAATCAATTAGCACAATCTTGACACTCGCTTGAGTTGTGTAACTCATCACAATGAACATCAAGTCGGCATTTAGCAAGTTTCGAGACTCTGCAGAAGTGAAGCAAATGGAATGTTAGACAAAGTACAGTCACATTTCCACAGCAGACATTGTTTGCAACAGGCTTTACTGAAATTGTATCATTCCTCCAATCTTCGATCCTTATTTTTATTAGGCAGCACAGACAAGAGGCGAAGTGTGTGGGGCCCCCCAGGATCTCTGGCTCCACACATTCATCAAACAGCTGTGGCTCACTTTAAAATGTGCTCTGTCACTGGAAATGCTTTAATGACATTCCTGGATTCCTTTACTGTATGCCATTACAGTTATATGGTGGGCTGCTTCATGGCTGGGGAGGGAGGGGGGTCACTAGCATTGCTGGGTCTCTGTAACCAGGTAGGTGGGTGGGGTCATCGGGGGCCCATCAGCAGACTCTGATCTGTGGCCCCTAGATAAGTTTACCAAGCTAGGACTGATACAAAAGCAATATAGTTTTGGAAACTTTAGGCCCCATCTACACGAACACGATCTCCGTCCACAGCAGAGTTTTAGCTGTGTTTTAGAGTTGATCTCCATCTGTATTAAAGCGACTGAAAACGCACATCGATTGGCCATGCCGGTGTAAACATGAAGCACATGGTCTATTCCGTAGTTACAGAAGATTTGGCGAAAGAATAAAGACATACAGGTGAAGAAACACACGATATTTTTTTGTATGGATCAGTAACGAGCTGGGATTGTTACTTAATGTAAACCGGGAGTTAAAAAGCAGCTGTAGTGGCAGAAAACAGACTGGGAGTCGCCGCAAAGTAAATGCAGCGACATAATTAGTTATAGCCTACAAGTGTAGGCAGATAAGGGTTATTTGCAAGGTACAGAATATTTAAAAAAATACCATGTCAAACTCTCAGTAGCATTGGGTTTCTGCTTTGCATGACTTATAGGAACCAATCAGAGAGCCGAGCATGAGCGTATGAGTCGTCGTTTCTAAAGTCCTCTGTTTTTGGCCGTCCGCACTAAAATGACCTCCGGAGTTTCGAAATGAAAAACGGGGTCGGCAGCGTTTTCAAACTTCTTAGTTTTAGGTCTTCGTTTTTGCCGTTTAAGTCTGGGCGGAAGGTGCAGACGTAGCGAAAGGTCTCCTTTTTAAAACGAAACCGTGGTGTGGATGGGGCCTTAGTTTGGGGAATTTAAACATGTTTCCTCTTTTCTTCATTTAACAAAATAAGCCGAACTGCTTAATGCATCTGTGTTAAATAGAGAACTTTGCCTTAATCAGCTAATCAAAAATTTTATTACAGCATCATTTTATTATTTTCATTATTTGTTTTATCGGACTCCCAGCAAGTTTTCCTTTTACAGGGTAAAGGAACAGACAGAGTCATTGTTTAATTTTCAATGAAACAATCCATTGAAAATTGTTTTGGCTCTGTGGTATTTTAGATTTTAAATTCAGTTCTGGATATGTTCAAAATATGCTTTCATGAGATGCTCTTAGATGAAAGGAAAGCAGTCATACAAGCAGAAGTTACATGCTGTACTTTCCAAATGTCTAATGATCAAATCGATCTTTTTTCCATTCAACTATTCAAATGAAGTGACTTTGTGTTTACTTAAGTGGATTTAAATCGCAGGAATGCTGGTATCAGCAGGACATTGATCCCCAGTTCCTCAGCGGAGCCTTCATGTGCCGGCGATGACAGTATGTTGGGTGTCTTTTCTTCTCATTCTGTGTTGCTGTGTGAAGGCACCTGGGATTCGGTATGCAGTAAAAAGTGGGCTCGACACAATGTGCCATTGAGATATACTTGTTTTTACTGCAAATGACTCCTCTCCTTTCATTAAACAGAGGCAGGGTTAGCTTGTTCAAACACCCTCCCCGCCCTCAGTGTGGGTGTTACTTTTAATCGCGGCAGCCTGGAATTTCTGCAGCTGCTTGCAAAAGCCCCCCTCTCTGTTTACGAGATCTGACAGTTGGGCAAACATTGCCTCACCGCCGTGTCTCTGACTCTCGTTTTCCATCCTGCCATTGTTGGGAGGGGGTAATTATAAAATTGCCATGACGATGTGTTGTCTTTTGATTGAGTGCCTGTGTATATCAGTTTTTAGAACTTTGCTCATCATGTCGCTGCTGCTAACACTGTTATGGGAGAAATTATGCAATATAAATGGGGGCTGCTGGAGTGTTTCAGCAGCCCCCATGTATTCACCCCAAATCATTGATGCTCTTTCTTCTAGACCTGCTGGTTTAGATCAAATGTTTTGCTCAGGCTAAAGCATTTTCAACTTCTTCTACAGTCTGTAGTATAATTTCCTTTACAAACCCTGGTATTACCATAGAGCTCACTAAACCTAACCCATGTGAGTGGTTTAGCATGATTTATCCAACATCATGTAGACTAAGGGCGGCTGTGGCTCAGAAGTTAGAGCGGGTTGCCTGTTAATCGGAATGTTCTGTTTGAGCACAGCTCAGTGTGTGAATGTGGGTGAATGGTGAATGCAGATGTAGTGTAAAAGCACTTTGAGTGGTCGCACAGACTAGAAAGGCGCTATACAAATACGGAGCTTTTACATATATATCATATTAATACTGCCCATTGTCTGAGGCAGCATCTTCCAGCCACTGTGTAGAATTCATTCTGATACATAAGTCACCTTGCAGAAACGTATTAACTGCCTGATTTAGGTTAGCCACAATGAACATTTCTGCATTTGTTGTTGTTAGTTATGTTAATAGCCCTTACCAAACAATCCTTGGAACAATGGGATTCAAGAAGCTTAACAAGGGAACTAAAAGTCACTCAGTCCTGTTTCTGCCTCTTTGGCATCTGTAGAACCATGAAGAGGAAACAAAAACAGTACGAAAAGTACATGCCATGGAGCAGCGTGTTTATCGGGTCTTGTATCTATGGTCCAGGAACGAAATTTAGACCCTGGTTCTGTTGGTCAAGTTTTTTCAAAAAGACTCCTTTGTCCCTGGAAACGATCCTATGAGGAAAGGGATACGTGATAAAGTAGTGCAGCCTTCAATAATCAATCTGCACTAAATGATAACATCATTTAGATGACAGTAAATGTCAGGAAAATAATCAATGATACTTCTGACAAATAAATATTGTTGTTTGGTTGGACCAAATAGACCATTTTTCTAATTCCTAGAAAACTCTGAAACAAGGTTGATCGTTCTAGAAATGCTACAGTTGAATAAACCAAACTCTCATTCCAGTAGCTGAAGTTTCCCTATTTAACAGTCTTGAAGAATATAAATGACATGTTACCATGGAGATTTTCCGTGTGAAGTTTAGTTTTCCTACAGCATGTGAGCAGTTTGGTGCTGCTGTGAAGTAACATTAATATGCATCAAGAAAAAATGATTCAGTGGTCACGTCATTTCTACCTCTACACTGTCTTTTTTTCTGAAAGACTGAATCTAAAAGCCTCTATACCGTGTACACAGAGCAGTCCCCTCCAGGGCAGAAAATTCACTGATTCTTCAATATACCTGACCTTCTGTCTCATTTGCATTCACTATAGTGGCCATTCAGCATTTTTTGGACCCAATGTATGTAATCAAAAGCTGTCCAGTCAACGGCTGGCAATTTGCGTACCACCTGCGTAGCTGCTCTAACAAGACTGAGTAATCACTGATAGTCAAACGCCAAGCTAGCAGAGTAGATTGATGCCATTAAAGTCTGTGTTTGTGTGTCAAGGTCTCTGTGGTGTACTGAGAAGGATATGTTATACTGTCCTGTCAGTGTGTCAGCCTTAATTATTTCCTTTGATTTCCCCTTAAGTAGCTAACGTTAGCAGAAACACTGTATGACAGTATATTATCGGTCTGTTTGACCTAAACATTGTTGAAGTGTATGATATAACATAATGATTAGTTTTACCTGTATAGCTTTGTGCTTGGTATTCATCATAACTTCTTCATCCTTTTGTATTAAAATGCTCAACTTTTTAGATGTAATCTCTGCTGTCTAAAAAACATCTATTCTGCTTGGCCCTAACTGTCCAATAGAACTTGCCACTTGAAAACCTCACGTCAAACTTTCACTAGTAGTATATTGGACAGTCATTGTTCTTTCATTTTTACTCAGATAAAAACGTAACGTTTAACCTGAGTCTTGGGCTTGTCGGAGAAGTCTGTTAAAAGTTTAAAAAAAGAAGCTAAAAACTGAACTATTACATCCTTTCATAAACCCATCCCTGTCTTTACAAATGGGGTGAAATGCAAAACTTATTGTTGAGTAGGATTATGTATAGGGCTGGATTTTTAGGAATCAGCATTATTACAAACGTCAGTGTGATTTTAAATGAGGTCTTCAGGAACAGAACCTGAAAGCTGTGGTTTCACTTTGGCTTCCTGTGCTGCTTATACTTGGTAAATGGAACCCTGGTTGTGGGTCTGGGTGGCTTTCATTCTTGTTTTTTGGATTGCACACTTTCCCTGCCCCCCAGCCCAAACCATGATAGTTCAAGTGATCACTCCCCTCTCAGTCCACTTCCTATGCTATTTTACACAGCACTTCCTGCATTCAGACAACCAGACTGGAATAGCATAGAGAGTATTTTAAGAGAAATGCTCTTTAATGGATATCTACTTTAAGTCCTGGACGGAGAGTTTATTTGAAACCCAGGAAGGATTGAAACCTGTATTTTAAAGATGAGGTTGGATGGAAATGCACTAGCTGACTAACTAGCTGATGGACACAGAGGGATACACACACCAGTTCCATCTTTTGTACCTCTTGTCACAGATGAAGGTGTTTGTGGAGGTGTATGTTTGCGCATAATGCATGCCATTACGTTGCTATAGAAGCCTGAGGGGCCTCTCTGTATCAGCACTCTCCCATATATTCACATCAGATAGTGAAGCAGACGTGTGTGCACATTTTAGCAGCCTGGTCTCAGTGTCACTGCTGTAGCTCCACATAGAGGGTAATCTGGACCTGTCCACTCTGATCTGTCCAGGGGCCTGTACCATGAAGCGAGTTCAACTCAGGATATGTTTTCGTTATCTGGCTTCACTAACCCTAACAATCCCGATCGGGATAAGCGGCACCACGAAGCTGGTTATCAACTTGGTAAGTCAACCCAGGGTTTCCTGATCCAGCCGGGAGCTCGTTCACATAAAAGAGGCGGTGTTAACAGCAGATGGCCAATCACAGACATCAAAAAGTGCACTGTCAGCACAGCGACATATTTTACGAAAGAGGATTAAACTGTAACACTACAGTAGCACGGCTGAAACTGACACATGCAGGGAGACAGAAAATCGTAGACAGTGTGAATCTCTAAATGAACAGGCGTAGTATAATATTGTGTTGGTAAAAAGTGTTCCTTATGAGCTGTATGAAAATATCAGCCTTATTTTTTCAGCTCGACTGCGTCGGCGTTTCCACATTAAAAGACTCGGGCACTGAATAAGTGTCTTCCACCTCACTTTAAAAAACTTGTCGTCACTTAAAAAATGAGATTAATTTATTTAACACCCTCAAAAGTGTTTGTTAAACATTGTTATAAATTAACTTCACAAAGCAATGAAACGAAAACTCCATTCATGCCATAAAATGTGCTTAAATAGTGGTTGGAAGGCTGAATCTGAACATTTAGGCTACTGAAAACTCACATGACTACAGTCTCTGTGGTCAGCCTTAGAAAGCTATACTAACCTAAATATATAGCCTACGTTCATATTAAAATTTAGTATTTCAATATCCCTACCAAACTGCTCATCATATTCAGCCTCACATGAGAAAAATAAAATCCATTTATTTAACAGCTGCGTCAGGCTGTGTGAAATGGACAGAGTAAATAAAAAATGTTCAACACATTTCAAAGCAGTAAGTAGGCTGATCCTGCTGTACTGTAAAAACCTGTAGGCAACATTAGCCTGAGGCTTTTAATCAGTCTCTGTAGGATCGCCATAGTCAAGAGTTTCTCCACATCACCACTGCAAACAGAAAGCAGCCTATTGGCTAAAACAGTCTCCCTACAGATGGTGATGTCATTTTCCAAGAAAGCTGATTGGTCAGTAGGCAGCGTGTTCACAGAGTTGATCTCTGATCTGGAAAATAACCTTCTCCGGACCAGGGTTAACCCCAAAGTTACCTGGATAAGCTCAAATCCTGCTTCATGGTACAGGCCTCAGGGAAACAGTCCTCAAAGATCAGTTGCAACATAAGTTAATTAACCTCTCTGTTAATCCCACTTACTGGATGGGGACTTTGGGGCATGAGGCCATGATGCTGTAGCTAGTGGGAAAATGTAGTGGAAAGTGGAACAACATGAGGAGGTAGAGAAAGCATATCCAGATGGGGGATTGACATAATAATGATTGACTAATTGACTAATAATAATATCTATAATTAGCCTACTAAAAGAAACAAGAAGGCTGACTTTGAAAACGTTTTGTATCATCCTTTTGATGCCATTTAACATATGACTTCTTTGCATGTGCTTTGCATTGAGTACTTCATAGCGATTTGGCATTCATTTCATATTTTAGGACACTTACATGGAGACATGTCCTGGTGTGTGAACAGAGCCCCACCCCCTTTTTATTGGCAAACACTTAGCCCACTGTCCAAGCCTCATGTGCTGGAGCTGTTGATGGTTAGAAAAATGACCAAATATTCACGTTTGATGATCATTAGCAGATCATCTATCAGAATATGGAAAGGAAACCTCTGGGCCTTTTTAAAATTTTCAGAAAGACTGCTGAAGGAAGGGCTGTAACCACGATTTTAAAAATTCTGAGGTCAAGTGAAAGCCTAAAGGGGCTCCACGTCATCCAAAAACTCTGCCCAGAAACCAACAGTAAATTTTTTGAGCCTGAAAGTGCAAAGATCATATAGTTTTTCATAACTTTCTTATTATTCTACTACATGTATGGGCATGGTCAGGGGGCTCTTTAGTACCAAGATACCATGACATACATAATGCAGTATAAAAATAACCTTTGTTATTATTGTTATCTCGACCGCTTGGCTCACGCATAGCTGTTAAATAAAAAAAAGAACCGTTAAAAAAGAGGTGTCAAGTGTCAACGTGGTCATCAGTGTACGTTATGTGTTAATACTTACTAGGGATGTCCCGATCAGGTTTTTCTGCCCTCGAGTCTGAGTCATTTGATTTTGAGTATCTACCGATACCGAGTCCCGATCCGACTTCTATAATACTACTAATGAATAAAGAAGAGCGGAAAAACAGATCCAAGGATGTTCCATATTTTTTATTTAATTCACCTTATTTTAACATTCAACAACTCTGTTAACAAACAGAGCACTTCTGTGAGGTAGCTTGAACAATCAAGTACTAAATAACATAAATTCTTCACTTTTGGACTTTAGTGCAACAGTAAATATAAAACAAGATAAAAACAAATAGCACCTCAACTTAAAATACCCGGCAGGCATGTAAACAGATACAAAAATAAAAGTGCCACAGTGTTTGCAAAGCACATCTGTATATACATATATATATATACACATTTATATCCGAGTCCTGATCGGGAGGTAACATCCGATTCCGATCGAGTCTGAAACAACGTGATCGGGCCCGATTTCCGATCTGGACATCCCTACTATTTACTATAAATATATATTATTAATATAGTATATTTATACTATAATTCCTGCAAATCTTAATTTATAATAGCCTAATGATAATAATAAAGCAATGTTTCAATTCATCCCACTGTTATATTTAATTTTTTCCAAAGTGATTTTAAATTTCACAAACCAAGAATTTTCTGTAATGTTACATCACGAGCCAGATGTATCTCGATTTAGGTTAAAACTTTACAACATTACTGAGAATTTATTAATAGAATAACAACGGTACAAACATTAACAGTATCGTTGAGCTGTTGCCGGACACGTCTGCTGTGTTGGCTGCAGTGGTCTGTGTGACCGAGCCTTGGGGAGCTAACTGGAGCTAGCTAGCTAACTATTCGTAACAGCCCCCCATTGTATATTGCTCTTACCCCAACCGTCACAGGGTATGTGCCTAAAGTTATTGACTATATGCATGTTATAACCCTATCTGCTAGCACGTCAGCCGAAGGCCGATATGCGCCAGTGTATTGTGTTGCTGTGCAGCCTCTTGTAACTTTACTGCAGCTATGTAATACCTGTCGGCACTATGGTCGGCACTTGCGGAGCTTCTCAACTCCCAAACCGTAAAACTGCCGATATTCGAAATCTACAAAGTTCTGTTGTTGGCTTCTAAAGAATAAAAGGGTTTGCATTAGGATCTACACTGTAAATGACACGTTTTACACTGTAATATACTACTTCTAGCAGGTTGGCCATATCAACTTCAGAACTGTCCCAGAAAATCCTTAACACGTCGATGAAGTCATGTTCTAAAACTTGTGAGTTTGCAGTTAACGCCATGGTAGTGGCGTGGCGTCGAAGAAAAACTCTTCGCCATAACACAAGAAGTTGTTGTAACATGCCCTTGCCAAGTGACTGATTATGATCAAATCTGTATCAAATTTTACACGTTTAATAAGAGACGCGCCATGAATAGGGCCACCTGCTGGCAACAGGAAAAGACCTTCGACGAAGCAGCCCCCACGGGGCGTTTTACCTAAATGCATGAAATTTCTGTGCCACATGTCTCATGTCCAGATGTACAAAAAGCCTCTTGGAGCCATTGCCTAAACCCAACAATTTGGATTTAATTTTCATTTTTGCCTATTTATAGGCTTTGTGCTTTAACAAACTCCTCCTAGACAGTTAGTCCGATCGACTTCAAATTTTTGCTGTGCATTCTAAACCCATTGACTTATGACCATTGAATTAAAAGTCAACCAGCTTACAAAAAATTCTCTTGGAGCCATTGCCTAAACCCGACAGGAAGTCAGTAATTTTGGATTTAATGGTAATTTTTGACGATTTAAAGGCTCTGTACTTTAACAAACTTCTGCTAGAGAGAATTAGTCCAATGGATTCATAGTACCACCTATTGGTGACAGGAAGTGACATCTTTTATGCTAGATGAACCACTTCTTCCAAGTTGGCGATATCTACCTCAAACCTGTCTCAGTGATGATGTCATGTTGTAAAGCTTGTGAGTCTCCCTTCAACGGTGTATCCATGGCGTGGCGATGAAAATCGCTGTGACTTCACTGTACATGCTCAAACCTGTTCCAAACTTTACGTGCTTGATAGTGGTCCCGCCCTAGTCATTAATAGTGTTAGCACTAGTGTTGTAGTCAAGACCGCCCAAACCGAGACCAAATCAAGACCAAGTCAAGACCAAGACCAGAGTTTATCGAGACCGAGACAAGGCCGAGACTTTTAGGGGCTGAGACCAAGTCCAGACCAAGAGCGAGGGAGGGCAAAACCGAGTCAAGACCAAGACCAGTTTCCCACATTCCATGACACACGGTAAAATGTGAAACGTGATCATAGGTACTTCTCAAATTGATCTGAAAGATCCACATTCCCATTAAAACACCCACATACAAACATTAACAGCTGAAATCAACGTAAGCATCTTAATTCAACACTCCTTTTCCATGCTTAACATCGCGGGGAGGGGTGACAGTCGTTAACAGGAACAACACATTTTTAATTAGGTTTATTGGTTGCATTCAAAGCAATATCTTTTCCATCCAGTCAAAGTCAGGATGATAACAAATAAATCAGAAAATGCAAAAGCAATTTATTCCCAAAGTTATGGTCTTGACTGGTCTTGAAATAAAATCCAGAGACAAAACCGAGTACAAATGCGGTCTAGTGTTGTAGTACTCAAGACCGGTCTCGAGACCAAGACCGGTCTTGAGTACTACAACACTAGTTAGCACAACCTACTTGAAACAGGAAGTTGCAATTATTGCGATCATGCAATTTAACTTTAAGTACTGGCACATGACAGGACATTTCTTTACCTTTGTGAATTTGTTATCATTTTAGGATAATACAGGTAACAGATTTTCTTCCAGTGTATTTATCTGACATTACTGGACACAACACCTGCTGTTGTTTTATCCGCTGCTGTAGTGTGAGAGCTGCCTCCACTATCAGACAGAGAAAATCAAGTGTTTCCTTGAAAACATCTGCAGTCAGGCAGAGGCAGCAGGCTGACACGGAGGAAGCTAAACATCTGATTCAAGAGGTCAGTAATTCCCTCCCATCACTAATCACTATCTCAGACCTGCTATCTCAGATGCCAGCACAGCTTCCCAATCCCACCCCACCCCCACCCTCTCTCATTTAGCTGTGAGTGACAGGGCGACATCAGCCTAACAATAGCCGCTGCTCATGTTTCCTGCCCTCCTCTTGCACCACTGCAGCCCGATGGAAAGACAATACCATTTCTTGCTGATAGAGAAGTGTGAGGTGACACTCTACTGAGAGAGCTTCCTCAGTCAGCCCAGTGATCAAGAGAAGCCATAAAGTAAAAGCAGGAGCATCGCGTCAGGTTACGAGTCACTTACAAAGGGGTAGAAGCTATCCCTTCAGTTAGCACATGACATTTTATGAAAATATAAATCTCCCTTATATGGTACCTGACTGAAGTAATAGTGAGCCAAGCCTTTACATAAATGCTTAGTTAGCAGTTAGCAGCTAAGGAGCCAGATATTTTTCTTGAGAGTTGGTGGAGACCAAACCAGAGCTGAAGGAGGATGATTAATGCATTCATTAGGACACAAACACGACTCCAAAAGGATTTTTTTGACAGCTGTCAGTTATTATTAGTTATTTGTAATATTTAACACACAATTTGTGTCTGTGGCTTATTTTCTGTTGAAGAAGCATATGGGTGAAAGCTAGTGTTGCCACCTGTCCTGGTTTTCCAGGGATTGTTCTCTTTTGAGCGATAGTCCCGGAAAATTTATATTCTTTCCAAGGACACGAATTGTCCCGTTTTTTGTGAAACTGTACTTCTAAAGTAGAATTTCCTAGTTTCAAATTAAACAATTTCCTTCTACTGTAACTGTGTTTTCTTCTTCCTGTCTTGTGTCCGGGTAAAACAGCAGTGGATTGGCGAATGCCATGTGTTTACTTTTATTTGATTGGTAGCAGAAATACAAAGCTCAACTTATCGCCTAGCAACTGCCCGTGCTAGGCGATAAGTTGAGCTTTTCTGAATGGGTAAGGCCCACCCAAGGAGACCCGTTCTCCCTTACGTCAGGGAGTGCACCTACGTCTACGTCAGTACATATATAGGTAAGAGAGGCAATACGGAGTCCTACAACTGTTAACATAGTATATTTGCAAATATGGGTTCACCCCCCCCAAAAAAGAAAACAAAAACAAATTTCATCTGAGTGTCCCGGTTTTTCACAAATCAAAGGTGGCAACCCTAGTGAAAGCTCTTGAGATAGTAGTTAGTTAATTAAGTAGGATAATTTTGCAGACACAGTTTGCAAAAAAAAATGAGCCAATGCAAAGTCCTCTCATGATGCTAAACTGTGAAAATCTCTAATGGGGCCCTGTCATCAATTAAAACGGAGGCAGGGTCGGATGCAGGTTGTGTTGGGGGAAAAAACTCTCCACTGGCCAATGTGTTGTGAAATAAGTTAGTTTGCATGAGCATTCAGATCCAATGTCCTGATCCAATGCCTTGTTTAGGTACAAGATTGTTATGGTCAAAAGCAAAGCTTGATTGTGTGTGATCGCATTGAGGTGAGGTGTGGAATCATCCAGTCCTGAGGGTGGGGTACTGGTCTGTTAAACTGACATACTGTGAAGTGATCAAAGAGAACATTAGTGCAAGTTGTGTTTAACTTTGGCCAGATTTCTGCCTCCAAGCCAATACAGTGTAAGCAAATAGAGTTTCCACAGACCTCACTTTTCATGAAGATAGTTTGCTGTAGCTTAATATTTCCATAGAAACTGCAGACAGCTGATTCTGATGTTTTTAATGTTTTTTTTTAATGCTGGGAACACCGCAAATGAAATTCCATTCACCTCAGTTGTAAATGGGAGAGCAGAAATTTCAGACAAAGAGGTTAAATCCAAACCATCTGCATAGATCCCACTAACGATATAGACTGTGGTGTTTTGTGTGCTGTGTGCAGAGGAACCTGTTATCCTCATCGTATTTTTTTTTATCAAGGAGAAGAGTTTTTATTGATATCTGCAGTGTGATAGAGTAGCTTAAGACTTTCTGGCCCTGAAGTCACTTTCCTTGTTGCAAGCGTTTTAGTCTGTGAATCAAACTCTGAACTGTTTGTTTGGAAAGAAAACCTACAGAGCTTTGGGCATCGATGGCTCATGGTTGAAAACTGTTGTGCAAAATGAAGAACGGGTGGAAATTAGATGTGATGAATGCCGAGTAATTAGCCGGAGGTGTTAATGGCAGCTTGCAGTCAATTATCTGCTCTGTCTGTCAGATGGGAGACAGCTGGGCAGGTCGAGTGTTGAGACATGCTCTTTGACAGAATACAGGCCTTCTTACGAGCTGAAAGCTTCAGTGAGTGCCATGGAGGTTTGCAGGTTCAAATAGCTGATGACACATATGACCACATTTCATTAAATTTTGACATAAGTGTGTTGACGAGGGACTGAGTCGTCACAATATCTAATGAACGTGTAACCTGTGCTTCATACAGCTCTGAGCTGAAGGTCTCTAAGTGCTGGAAAAGCTTGTACAGGTGATCGAAAGCAACATCACCTCACAGTGTTCCTCACTTGTAGAAACTGTATTGTTTGATTGTGACCATCAAACCGTTGCTCTGAACTGTTTTAGTCCAAAGAGCAGCACCAGTTTGTACACTGGACTCTGAATAAAATACATCCTGTTTTGTATAATGGCTTCAGGCCAGAATGGCATCCTACAACCAAAAAGACTCAACAAGAGAATTCATTTCTTCAGGAACATTTTATTACAAGCTCCTTTGTAAAAAAAAAAACAACACATTTTTTGTTGTACAGAGCAAACAGCTGTAGAAAGTGTGCTTGCATGTATTTTATTGGGTAAGCCAACAGACCTGCTGCTGGTGGAACTGATGAGGAAGACGCTGCTGGATCAGGAGTGATTGTCTATTTAATATCTGACTCAAAGGTTAAGTGTGTAAGGTTTAGTGGCATCTAGCATCCAGTCTACCACTGCCCCCTAACCTTTCAAAGAGCGTAGGGCAGCTACAGTGGCTGACACAGCACAAAAGGTGTCTCTTTTTAGAGAGCAGAGAGTGGCCAGTCAAGAAATTAGGTTTCTTTAGGTAGATTTATTAAGAAATTATATTTACTTAATTATTCAGTAAAAACATATGTTATTGTGACTGGGCCACTGACAGATAACATGGAAAATGTGAGCCAAGAGTGTGAAACACTGTCACTGTTTCTGCACCACAGTCCTTTATAAACCACACATTAGGTTTAGTTTATACAATATTCTGTGAATATGGACCCTCACTTAAACTGCCTGTATCTGGTGCTTTGAGAGTGGCAAAAAATATAGATAAATAAAAAGTTTGAAAGACCTGCTGTATATTATGACCTCTTCATCTTTGAACATATGTATTCAACACAGTAATGAGCGTCACTGCCTGAATTCAACAAGAAGAAGAACATAGTGACGTTTGTCTGTTTTCAGCTACTGTAGAAACATGGCGTCGAAAAATGGAGACGCCCGTGGAAGGGGGACCCGCAGTTATGTAGATAGAAATGGCTCATTCTAAGGTAATAGACATATAATGGTTCATTATGTAAGATCTTTACACCACTAACAATAGCTGCTGCTCACACACCACTGAAAACATAGTTATATGACTATATATAGATCTTATAATGTATTTCTGTCACTAGATCCTCAGAAATATTACACACTGAACTTTTAAAACTAACTTCACTGCAGTACTGATTGGCCAGTACAGCACCTTGTCGGTGTGTTAAACAAGTCATTTTTGTACTTTAGGAAATTAAGATGGAATTTTTTCACTTATCTGACATTTAATAGACTAAACAATTAGTCCACTAATGAAAGCAATAATTAGAAGTTTAATTAATAATGAAAATATCTGTAAATTGCAGCCATACAACGCCATACAGGATGGCTGGTTTGGGGAACAGATCCATAAATGGACAGGATTTAAAACTATGACAGTCATTTTAATGTTCATTGTAGTGATTGTGAGGTAAACTGAAGTAGCCCATTCACATTAGAAAGTAATTTAGCTCTGCAGAGCATGTGTTTGATTGTCCAACACAGCATGTTGCTGGATGACGTTGCTTTATGTTGCAGCAAGCAGGAGCTTCCAGCAATAACCCAAACGCAAACAGACCAGTCAGACAGGAGGAGTTCACGGATTTAATGATACATTTAAGGTACAAGAGCTTAAAGGCAGGTAGGCAGGCCGTCAGGAACAGCTTCCACATTTCCAGTTGAAGGACTCAGAGGCTGAAAAGCAACGACTTGAAGCATATTAAAGATAAGAATAAATTGTGGGTAACATCATAAAAATCCAACAAGGGTCTTTCAGCTGCAGGCTTTCTTTGAAGAAACAACTTGGGGAATTGATAAAATATATTTTATTGTGCAGATTACGGAATATCAGCACTATACATGCCATGTTCTGAAGATAAGATGATACATCACTGTGTCCTTTTGTTTACGGAGAGGTCCCAGAAGAATTCCACAGCTTATTGGCACATGAAAACTGCTTGCATGCTTCTTTGTCCAGCCTTGCTGAACACCTTATATATACAGAGGGTTGATAAATACATGAAAATACATTTCCTGTCCCATTTTACTTGAACAAAGAGAAGAGAATCTGTTCTTTGTTCACAGGGTCAGGAAAGCCATCAGTAAATTCAAGCTGAATTGTAGCTAAAATCAATACAAAGTAGATACAGTTCCTAATGTGCTTATGGATTCCTCAGTGTGAAAAAAGGAAACATTATGCTTCCTGTCTTTGTTTCCCTCTGGTGAGATTGCTTGAGAAACAACGTTGTACAAACAGAGGAATGCTAGCGGCGCTGCATGAGGATCTTTAATTTATGGCGTGCTTGGCGGGGCCGTGGGGAAATAAGCGGGTCACTTTGATTCCATCACAACTCGGACAGTAATGAAAATGGTGATCCTGATTAATAATGTCTGAAATGAATCCAGGTTTATAACTTAGAAAAGATTGACACAAGTCACTATTATTTATGGCACTTTTAAAGACTGTTTCCTATTTTCTCCTGGATTAAACCTCATAGTTGTAATTGGGGTTTTTGCTTTACCTATTTTATCTCCAGTCCCATCTAGGCTCCTGACAAAATGTCTCAGCATAGTAAGAAATGGACAATGGAAAAGATTATTCAGCGCTGCTCACATGGGAATAAAAAATCAATATTGACCTTGTTGGAAAAAAGTCATGGGAGACCTATATAATTTGTGAAGGAGTCAGCACTAGGAAAAAGGTGTTGTAGGAGTCGAGCAAGCCCCATGTGATTGTGTGAGTTAGTGGACAGGAGCCATCTCTAACTAATAGATGAGATAAGAAGGCATATGGTTTTTGAATTTTAAAAGTCATCAGACCTACCTCATCCTGTCTTGTATCAAGATACTCATTCCTAGAAGCTTCCTGAACCAAAGAAACTGGCACTAAAACAACCTCAGCCCATCAACCAGATTTCTTCTATTTTGTTTGAAACATTTTGTGTGTGTGTGTGTGTGTGTGTGTGTGTGTGTGTGGGTGTGTGTGTGTATGTGTGCCATCTGTAACTTTTAGAATGTCATGTCAGTGCCCTGCCATGTAATCTGATCCTCTTTAATCTGAATGTACTCCTGTGAAATCTACCATGAGCTTGCTGATACTTTGTTTCTGCTTGGCATGAGCACTATTTAACAACCTCTGACCTACTTGGGAGTTGCTGCCCCTCAGAATGCTGCTTACTGCTCCTACATACCTAAGTTGGTCAGAGATCAGTGAGGGGATCAACATCAGATTAAAACAACAGATTAGTGATTGAGCACATGACGCTGTGGCCATTTATGAAAAGGGTGTGGTGAACGTGGACAGTTTGTTTCTCTACATTTTACATGAAACAAAAAAATCTCTAAGCTGCAAAAGGATTTATCGCCAGTCTATGTACTAGCAATAGTAATAGTATACATGAAGCTTAGACCTTGTTGTTCATATGGGTATTATCACCTCATGGCAGCTTATCAGCTTGCCATACTAATCCTACATCCCATTTCAGTGGTGCCAGACCTAGGGGTTAGCTTCATATGGAGACACAAAACGTTTCCTGTTCCAGCTCAAGGGGAAGTTACATCAGTTTATGTTGATCATTTTTGCTCTACCATGGGTATTTACCATGTTTTAGTACATGTGGTCAACTTCTTCATGCAGTGAAATGTTTATGTTTATATTTACATATATGACTTTATATTTATAGTGTGTAATGCTGAGCTGATTGATTTTTATATCCACTGCCTTGCCTAATTTTGCAAACATCTAGGGCTGCAGCTTTTTTTATTATGGATAATGGATAAGGGCAGCATGGTGGTCCAGTGGATAGCACTGTGGCCTCACAGCAAGAAGGTCGTGGGTTCAAACCCTGTTTGTCCCGGCCTTTCTGTGCGGAGTCTCCCCGTGTCTGCGTGGGTTTCCTCTGGGTGCTCCGGTTTCCCCCACCATCAAAAACATGTTAGGTACTCCAGTCATTGCCATTGACTAGACACTGATATACACACTGATATATACATCTGGAGTCCCTGGGTGCTGCACAGTGGCTGCCCCCTGCTCCCTTGAGGGATGGGTTGAATTGAATGCAGAGAATGAATTTCACAACATGTATGTGACTATAAAGGTATCTTCTATTCTAATGCTGATCATTTTTTACAGAGCTCAGAGCTCAAGGTCTTCACATGTCTTGGTCCCTGAGTTTGGTGTTGATCGGGCATTCCTAAGCAAAGTAAAATGTGTCATGGTTGGAAATCCCATTCATTTCAATGGGCTTTCTGACGGCATTTCAGCTTCGATCATAGCGCCACCTTTTGTCCGAATTGCAACAAATTTGTGAGGTGTCATCAGGGGCCCATGGGGAAGAATTGACCCAAATTTGGTGTCAACTGAACCTGTGGTAGTGGAGATATAAAATGCATGTAAGTGAATGGGATTTTGTAAGTGAACAGCGCCACCTTTTGGCCGATTGATACCAAATTTCACACAGGCCTTCGGGAAGTCATGCCGCATAAGGTCCCCAAGTTTGGTGTTGATCGGCCTTTCCAAGCCTGAGATCTGTTATACTTCCTGTTTGTAGCGTTTTCGCAAATATTTGTTAGCTCGTAATTCGGCCGTTTTTAGTCGGATCAAAATTCCCTCTACAGAATTTCTTCGGCTCGGTCCAGAGATGGTCTGTGCAAAGTTTCGTGGCCATCGGACTTGTGGCTTTAGGAGTTAATTAAAATAGCTTTTCCAGTTTTCGCAATTGTGCGAAATGAAAACATCATCACACAGAGCCATGTCCTAAACCATCGGAATCGGCAGCATCCCCCAAACACGTAGACATATGATTTATGAATGTGCGATGTAGTGGGCTGTAGTTATGAGGTAAAATGTCAATAGTTTGAAAATCCCATTGAAATGAATGGGGTATTTGAGCTTTGATTATAGCGCCACCTTTAGGCTGAACTGCACCAAATTTTTTGAGGTGTCATCAGGGGACCATAGGGAACATTTCCACCAAATTTGTTTTGAATCGGAGTGGTTATGGAGATATAAAATGAATATAAGTCAATGGGCTTTTTTTTTGAGTAGCGCCAACTAGCGGCTAACTGCACTTTTGCACAGCCCCCCGGGGGGGGCAGGGCAGATAAGGTCGTCAAGTTTTATATTGATCGTCCTTTCCAAGCCTTTCCAAGAGATATGTTATACTTTGTGTTTTTAGCGTTTTCGCAAATATTTGTTAGCTTGTAATTCGGTCAGTTTTTGTCGGATCAGGGCTGATAGTCGAATTTTGATCAAACTCTACAAACTCTACAAACTTTGTAGAGCTCGGTCCAGAGATTATCTGTGCCAAGTTTCGTGGCGATCGGACTTGCGGCTTCGGAGAAGTTAATTAAAATAGGCTTTTCAGTTTTCGCGATGTAGCGAAAAAAAAGTCTAGGCGGAAATGGGCCTGGCCTATACCAGGAGATTCAGCTCGATCCCCCGAACGCATGGATGTAAGGTTTTTGATACACGCCTTCGTAGGCGGGAGTTCCAAGCCCAAACGCGTTGACCTTGCTTTTGTGCCTGCGGTCGCTGCGGTGAACTGGATCTACTCTATGAGTTTCGCGTGTGTAGCTCTTACCGTCTAGGCCGCAGTATCGGTTTTCTTCACGGAAGAATAATAATAAAAACAAGAACGATTACAATAGGGTTCCCAGCCCCGCTGGTACTGGGAACCGCAATTCCTTGCGCCTTGCATTCGCAGGTTCCCAGCCCACTTCGGGCTTCGACCCCTAATAACTAGCAAAAATCCAAGGGTTCACCATTATATTTAGGTAAGGTTTTTTTATTTTTATGGTCAATGGGACTGTTCAGAACTTTATTTGGTACTCATTACAGGAAAACTTGGTTTTTGAAAGTTCAGTTGGTAAACTTCCAATCAATAGAATAATTACATTTAAATTCTAGAGTTACACAAAGAGTCTTTTAGTCAGTGCACAGTGTCTAGAGGCCACTACATAATTTACCATAAATGTTACAAAAATTAAATGAACATTGTCCATAGAAAATGTACACACGCTATTTCAAATTTGAACTGACAGTTAAAAGTGAAGGGCTGATAGAAATGATAATGTCATAAGGTTTAAGTACTTATTTCCTAAAAGCCTGCAAGGAAATTATTAGGAAATAAGAACATAATTATTAAGAAATTACAGACCTTTTCAATTCAATTCAATTTTATTTATATAGCGCCAAATCACAACAACAGTTATCTCACAGCGCTTTTCATAAAAGAGCAGGTCTAGACCGTACTCTGAAGTTATTTACAGAAGCCCAACAATTCCCACCAAGAGCAAGCACTAGGCGACAGAGGCAAGGAAAAACTTCCTTTTAAGATGCAGAAACCTCGAGCAGAACCATGGCTCAGGGTGGGTGGCCATCTGCCTCGACCGGTTGGGGGTGAAGGAGAGAGAGAGAGGGCAAGAGAGCAACAGAAAGAAGGAGAGAGAGAGGGGAGGGAGGTTGCCTACACAGTAGAACTACACATAGAAGTACAGACAGTAAAGGTAATGTTGATATAGACAGAATGAAAAATGGTACAGACATTTATAGTAGTGTTAATGATACTCATAATAGTAATAATAATAATAATAATAATAATAATCATAATCATAATCATAACAGTAATAATAGCAATAGGACTAGTAACAATAATTGTAATTGTAGCAGAGGGTGTCACGGGGGGCAGCAGGTGACTCGCAACCACAGATCCAGACTCCACAGCTCCAGAGCCAGAAACACCTGCAGGAAGTGATAGGAGGAGAAAGGAGACAGACGAGAAAGCTACGGGAAAGGGAAGAAGTCGAATTAGTAAAGTCTAAAGTAGACTCTAGGAACCACAAGTAACCCTGTATTCTGGGAGCGCAGTGCTCTGGTGGGGTAGTAAGGTACGATGAGCTCTTCAAGATAAGATGGTGCCTGACCATGAAGAGCTTTGTAGGTAAGAAGGCCTTTAAATTCTATTCTGGATTTTACTGGAAGCCAATGCAGAGAAGCTAAGACAGGAGAAATGTGATCTCGTTTCCTGCTCCCTGTCAGAACACTTGCTGCAGCATTCTGGGTCAGCTGAAGAGTCTCAATGGACTTTTTCGAGCAGCCTGATAATAAGGAATTGCAGTAATCCAGCCTAGAAGTAACAAATGCATGGAGTAGTTTTTCTGCATCATTTTTAGACAGGATATTCCAGATTTTTGCAATATTACGTAGGTGAAAAAAGGCGGTCCTTGAAATTTGCTTAATGTGAGAGTTAAACGACATGTCCTGATCAAAGATAACTCCGAAATTCTTCACAGTGGTGCTGGAGGCCAGGGCGATGCCATCAAGGGAAATTACATCTTTAGATAATGCTTAGGCCCCAGAACAATAACTTCAGTTGTATCTGAGTTTAACATTAGAAAATTACAGGTCATCCAGGTTTTAACATCCTGAAGGCACATTTGTAGTTTAGCTAACTGATGAGTTTTATCTGGCTTGATCGATAGATATAACTGAGTATCATCTGCTTAACAATGAACGTTTATGGAGTGTTTCCTGATAATATTGCCTAAAGGAAGCATATATAAAGTGAAGAGGATTGATCCAAGCACAGATCCTTGTGGAACTCCATGACTAACTTTGGGGTGCATGGAGGACTCATCGTTAACATGTACAAACTGAAATCGATCTGTTAAACACGACTTAAACCAGCTTAGAGCGGTTCCTTTAATGCCAATGAAATGTTCCATTCTCTGTAATGGGATCTGATGGTCAATGGTATCAAATGCAGCACTAAGATCTAATAAAACCAGTACAGAGACCTAGTCCTTTGTCTGATGCAGTTAGGAGGTCATTAGTAATTTTCACCAGTGCTGTCTCTGTGCTATGATGAGCTCGAAATCCTGACTGAAAATCCTCAAATAAACTATTGCTATGTAGAAAGTCACACAGCTGTTTGGCGACTGCTTTCTCCAGGACCTTAGAGATAAATGGAAGGTTAGATATAGGTCTATAGTTGGCTAAAACGTCTGGATCCAGGTTGGGCTTTTTCAGAAGAGGTTTAATTACAGCTACTTGAAGCCTGTTGATAAAGATAGATTGATCATATCTAGTAGAGAAGTGCTGACTAAGGGTAAAACTTCTTTAAGCAGCCTAGTCGGGATGGGGTCTAAGAGGCAGGTAGATGGTTTAGATGAAGAAATTATTGAAGTTAGTTGATAAAAATTGAGGGAAGCAAAGCAGTCTAAACATACTGTATATCTGGTTTTACAGCGTTTTCTAAGGTTCCTGAGTTTAGAGATAAGTCGGTGCCAGTTGAGGGCAGGTCTTGGTGAATTTTGTTTCTAATAGCTAGTATTTTATCATTAAAGAAGCTCATGAAGTCGTAACTACTGAGAGCTATGGGAATACTTTGCTCAATAGAGCTGTGACTCTCTGTCAGCCTGGCTACAGTGCTGAAAAGAAACCTGGAGTTGTTCCTATCTTGCCAAATAAAACGAGAATTTTCCAGTTTTGTCTAACCGTCTTTGTTTTAGTATTTTCCTTTTTAGAGGGGCTACAGAGTCGAGTGTCATTTGCAGCGAGCCTGCAGCACTATCAACAAGATGATCGATTTGGGAGGGACTGAAATTAGCATAAGAGTCCTCTGTTACTTTGTGACTTAATGAATGAATTTATTTATTTATTATAATGAATTTAGAGATAATGAAATAGCATCCTTAAATTTAGCTATAGCACTATCAGACAGACATCTTGTATAGAAATTTTTGCCCAATGGAGGAAAGTTCAGCATTACAAGCTCAAAAGTTATCAAACAGTGGTCAGATAAAGAGGGATTCTGTGGGAACACTATTAAATGTTCAATTTCAATACCATATACCAGAACAAGGTTCAGGGTGTGGTTAAAACAGTGAGTCGGTTCATGAACACTCTGAGAGAAGCCAATGAAATCTAGCAGAGAGAGCAGTACTAAAGCTGTCATTCTCAACATCCACATGAATATTAAAATCCCCTACAATAATAGTTGGGCAAAAGTTGACCAAATCTCTGCAAATTCAGATAAGAATTCAGAGTACGGACCAGGTGCTCGGTACACTATAACAAATAGAATTGGTTGCAGTGATTTCCAGCTTGGGTGTGAAAGACTCAGAACAAGGCTTTCAAATGAGCTATAATTTAGTTTAGGTTTAGAGGTGATTAGTAAGCTAGAGACAAAGATAGCTGCAACTCCACCTCCTCGGCCTGTGCTTCGAGGAATGTGAGTATTAATATGACTGGGAGGGGTGGATTCATTTAGGCTCACATATTCTCCATCACCCAGCCAGGTTTCAGTAAGACAGAATAAATCAATTTCATAATCTGATATTAGTTCATTTACTAGTACACCTTTAGAAGAGAGAGATTTACATTTACATTTACATTTACTCATTTGGCAGACGCTTTTATCCAAAGCGACTTACATTTGAGGAACAACTTACAAGAGATCTGATGTTTAAGAGTCCACATTTTACTCTCCTATTCGTTTGCACTATTGCTCCTGTGGTTTTAATTTTTATGAGGTTTTTATGCACAGCTCCTCTTCTGTTTACCTTTGATTTAAATAATTTCAATGGTCGGGGGACGGACACCGTCACTATAGGGTTTTCACTAAGTAACTCCTGGAACGGAGGAGCAGAGAAGTGTGTTAGACTGCGACTCTGCCTCCTGGTCTCAACTCTGAGTTGTCAGACCTCTAAATGAAAAGTTCATTTTGATGTACCAAAGTCAACAGTTATTCACTTTTCCCATTCAGCTGTAAGTACCTTCTCTATTTCTGTTGTACATCATCCATCAACACAAACCTAAAATTCAAATGAATTTAATTTGCATGCTGACAATAAGCTCACTTCATTTTACTGTTCTTGAGTGAAACGTGTTGAAAATACTGTGTGATATACAGTATAGCATGCAGCTGGGACTCAGGATGGAAATTGTCTTCATTTCTAGTGGATTGATCCATCAGATCCTCATCAGAACTCCAGATTCAAATCCTGTCTATTGATTGGCAAAAATAACTCATTTATCTCAATACGTGACTGACACAGCCTCATCCAGAATATAGTGTCTTCATTTCCCTTTGCTGAGCCGTGCAGCAGCTCTTCAGCTGCCTGTAAGATTTTAATTGGATTACTATAACCTAATTCATCTAATAGATGGTTGCAAATCAGACAATACATCAAGAGACACAAAACAAGAAATACATGGCAGGAAATCGCTGGGCTGAGACATTATTTTTTAACTTTTTCTGCCATTACAAAAACAGACATTCATATAAAACATGCTGTGGCAGGCGAGTATTGATGAAAACATTCTGCCTTTACATAGTTCATCGAAGACTGAGTACAGGATTCAAGGAAGCGTGGAACACTAAATATGAGCGAGAAGGTAAGTAGATGCGAATAAGCAGGATGGGGGATGGGGGATGGGGTGAGCTGACCGGGTAAGGAAGGGGGAGGCCCGAGGAGGAATGGTAAATTTATGGCTCAAAGTGCCACATCATCACACAGAGCTGGTATTTCCTGCCAGGACTCCAGGCAGCTAAGGCCAGTGTTATGTACACAGATGGCCAAGATACTGCGATTCTATCTGTACAAAATACACACACACACACACACACACACACACACACACACACACACACAATGATATGTTTTTTAGGCTTTTTTTCCAGCTGAATCCAGTGAGAGCTTTGATATATAAAAGTATCTAAGTCATGCTTTTGAATAGGGGTGAAAAACCATTTCTGTGTTGTTGATGAGATCTGTGCATTCTACAGCCAAGTAGAACAGGGGCACTGTTTCTGGAAAGATAAGCTGCTGTTCATTTCAGCACTACAGACATGTTAATTCATATTTTATTTATATAGCGCCAAATCACAACAACAGTTATCTCACAGCGCTTTTCATAAAGAGCAGGTCTAGACCATACTCTGAAGTTATTTACAGAAGCCCAACAATTCCCACCAATGTCTGTAATGACAAATATTATACAAGAAATGAATACCATTTATTCTAACAGCAAATATTAGAGATAGCACATTAATCTGCAACTTCAGAATGTAAAATAAAATTTTGTAATACATATACATATATATACATACATAAGCATTTAATATGGGTCCAGACTCTCTAATGATTTCCTAGGAGGTTTCTGCAAAGAATGTTATTAGGTGTTAGGAAAAACAGAGGCAGTTTTATTTTCAGTACTGTGAACACCGCATAGTAAATTCCAGTCAGCTCCATTGTGGTGGGCTGGAAGCAGACATCTCAGAGACTATCTGAAGACCTGGATGAGTAAAACCAAAACTATCTGTGAAACCGAAATAACAGAAACTAAAGCCAGACGTGCCAATGGGTTCACTCCATATGTGTTACTGTTGATCAGAAATGTGCTGATGAGGTCTACTCTGGGTTTCCTCTTCTGATCTGATGCTGTGGTTTCAAATACTTCAAAAACAGAGAGAAGTAGCTGAAATCAGCTGTTCTGAGTCCATGGTGAGAAACAACAACAACAACATTATCAGCTCTTATATTTGACTGCTTCACTGGGAACATTTTAAAGATAAGACTGCGCCACAATGGGCATCGTGCTGTGTGGATGTCAAAGGACGCTGTATAGAATGTTTTGCACGCGTTAGCAAATTCACTACATAGACTACAGCAGATTACTGATGATCATCTTATAAGCATCAGTTTATTATTTTAGATAGTTTCAAAAGTTTTCCCACCTTCCAGTCAACATCAACTAACCTGGAAGCAAGTTTATTTATTTTATTTTGCTATGTGATAACAGAGTGATTTGTCATATCTATCTCTGAAGCTAAGTTTATTTTAGTGAAACAGAGGAAACCACCTGCTGTCTGAAAGGAAGTAGAATCCAAAAAACGGTCAGCAGCAAGGTACATGTGATCGTAGATCATTGGCTTAAACCTGCACAACTGAGTATTCTGTGCATTCACACTTTTAAAATGCTAAAATGAAGTATGCAAGCAGCACACTATCAAAAGTGGACAGGACTACTTGGAGTGAAAAAAGGGATAAAAGTTGGTGCATGGGTTCAAATGCCAGCTGCCTACAAATGCCTACACAGAAAGTAATATATCATTGATACACAATATACTGCCTGTTTGTTAACTTTTCTAATTGTACACTAGCATGGGGAGTTTTCTACACAAATTAATTTAGCTACAACATGTAAGCAGTGAGCAATGAAGGTCTTGAAACTAGATATCCACGAAGGATGTATTTATTTATATTTGTTAGATTACATGATAAAATAACAGTTTGAGGTAAAAACAAACAAACAACGAACAAACAATTCCAGCAATCCAAAATCAGTTAATCCTGATTTTTATCATCTCATCTCATGAGTTTTCATATGTGGGAGTGTCCCAGTTCTGTCAGCTGTTGATTCAGTGTAGCGTTTGGTCGCTCCACCTGTCCAATGCCACTCTGCGTCAGATTAAAGCTGCCCTGTGGCAAACCAACAAACCAAGTTACATTCAGTGTTACTCACTCAAACGCACTGTGTTTACTTGCAGAATACTAAACTAGGAAGCCAACACTGCAGTTAGAGAAAAAGAATTTAGGAAACTGCTCAAAAAAACAAACACAAAACAAAACAGTGCCTATAAGTCACTTTTTGAACCATCAAATGTTATCATTGAAACACTTTTCACTCCTTTCTTCATGCTCATTCATACTTTAAAATATGATTTCATATTTTTCTACATAGCTACATAGCTAACTATAAGCTGCCATTTCACCTTCAGTAATTGGAAGAAACGGATGCAGTTGTGAACTGGATCAAGTGACATTTCTGTAATAAGGCCTGGTATTAGAATTCCTGGAGCTTTGTCCTGCGTCCTGTTTCAAGGGTTTTGCTACTTTTCTTGTATCTTTAACTGCCAAAATAGTGCTCTGTCAACATATTGTGCATGCACTCTGCATAATTTATAAAACGAATATATGAATCTGTTCTAACAGAGTGTACATAGTATAAGATAAGTCCTTGAAAAAGTTAACAAGCTCAGAGCCATATGTGTTAAATGAAATGCTAGCCAGGCCTCATGAAGCCATAGTGGAATCAGCAAGGTTTGGCTCAGTAGAGTGCTGGGGCTCCTGTGTGCGTACCAGGGGTGATGTTTGTTGACTGCCATATAAAAACAAAGGGCTCATGGGAATGGCAGCCATTTGGAGTTGGCTTGTCAGGCCCTATAAAAGACCAACACAAACAGGGACGAGGTGGTGATTCGGCAAAGCTCCCAGAGGTTGAGGTTAATGAGACACACACACACACACACACACACACACACACACACACACACAGCAGTCCACATCCTCCTGCTGAAGGAGGAGTAGGAGACTTTTAACTGTCCTTTATCTGGGAGAGGCTAAGACTTTACTTTGCCCTCAGCTAGACCTGTGTGTTTGCTAATATTGACCAGAGGCTCTTTGTGTGTGTGTGTGTGTGTGTGTGTGTGTGTGTGTGTGTGTGTGTGTGTGTGTACTGCATTCATCTTCTATAGTTCAAATTACAGCACACAGCAGTTGATACACAGTAGGTGTATGAAGCCTACAAACTAAAGTAGTAGCCGAGTAAAAAAGAGACACAGTTATTGTTACAGCTGTGTCCACATAAATAAATATATATACACTGAATAGAACACTATGTCACAAAGTTTTGGTAACTCTCACTGTGATGTGACCCATGGTTTGACTGGATGTGTATGTGAGCAGTGAGCAACAGACTTTCAAAATAATAATAATAAAAACTGCGTTAAGGTGTGATAAAATAATTGTCGGCATTAATTAATTACTGCATTTCTGCGATAATAATGTGTTAATTTGCCCAGCACTACTATAAATAAATCTTCAAATAAAAACCTTCAAAGCATTGATTTATTTCTTGCTATTTGAGTAATGGGTGTGGTGGAGACACTGTTACTGCTAATGGAAACCAAACATGTCCTACGGCTGCAGCTTCCCCCTAAAAGTATTTAACTGGCAAACACAGGTTGACTTTTATTGTGGAGTAGTCACAGGAAATGCAGTCTGTTTGTCAGCGAGATTAGCACTGACCGCTATCATTCATCAGAGGTGGGCATTTTCTGACAGCAGGTCAGTTTGAAATATTGCAGAGAATATTAAATTTTTTTTGTGAATAATTGTGATCCCAGAAAACAAATCTTAATGTTTCTGCGGGACCTCTGATCTTTCCCCGAGTGCCACCTCAGGCAAAGTTTAAATGAATTAAAATCTAAAAACAGGATGACAGTAAATGTACTGAGCACATTCATGCTTTGGACAGAACCATCAACAGTGAGTTTCCCTTCGTCTCAAAATCTAGACATTTTTACAAGTAGCATTATAGTTTGGTATAAGTAACACCATGGCTGTTCCACTTTGTCTTGTTTAATTTGACCTGCTGACACGCACAGTCACTTCTTCCTCTCTAACTGTCACTGATATGCCACCAGCCTACACCGACATGTCGGTGTCTCACCACCTTACGGCTTGTCGTGTTGACTGTTTGCCACTTACTGCTGCCATGCTGATTCTTCACCACCTCCAAAATAAAATGGTGATAATCTCTGATGCGCTACTTGCTGCATTCTGCTCACTGCTAACACTGTAACTCTTTTCCACTGTCCATATAAGATAAGATAAGATAAGCCTTTATTGTTTCCCACAGGGCAAATTCAGCTTTTGCAAAAGCAAGGACAAAAATGACAGATCATAATAGAACATTACAGAATTGAGATGGTGCAAAGAACCATTGTTGTTCTTAGCAGACAGGTGACTCTGAATGTCTTCTAAAACCAGCTTGGAGGAGGAAATTCTCCTCATAAGGCTGAGTGGTATCTGCCACAACGTCTTTAATTTCATTGTTTTGTTGCATCACTCACGGCAGGTGGTTTGATAAAAAGGGCAGATAAAGGCAGTGACGATGGCTGTCCTTGTCTGGTTACCCTGTGAAGAGTGAAGCTCTGTGAAGTGATAAACATATTCCATGAAATCTGCTGAGCACTTTCAGGCTTGCTTGAGGACAAACCCTTTTTCAACTGTCCTCTCACATCAACCTCACATAAAATATTCCCAACCGTTTACATTGTTGTGTGTAATCTACACTGTATATTGCAGACACCACTTGCAGGGATTAAAACCTAAAGTCTTGTTTCAGGACAAATGATTGTTTCTTTGACAGTATGACCAGCTGGTCTGTCCTCCTCCACTCACATGTAAAAAGCATGTTGATAGTCAATCCTCTGTCTTGTTGCTATGTGTCTGCTCCCTGTACAGTTGGCTTCAGGCCTCAGGTCCCTCCCTCTGTGTGTGTCTGTACTGTATAGCAGCTTAAGCTATTTGCAGAGACCTGCGTTTGAAGATGGTGAAGGAGCTCAGTGGTGCCTTGAGGAAGGGAAACAGCAGCGCCTGTCCCCGTGGCGAGCTGTACTTACCCGGCCTTTGAATCCTCCAGCTCCTGTACGGCTGCCAGTGCCGACGTCACAGCACACTTTGTTTGACCCTTCTCACAGCACTTACACTGCTGACTTCTTTGCCAGAGCTTGTATTGGCCCACATCCAGCTGGCAGAGTCCCACACAGACACGGCATGGGAGAGTGAGATCTAGACACTCGTGCTTCTGTGTGTGTGTGTGTGTTCGCTCATGTGCATGTTTGCAGCCATGCTTGTGAGGAGAAGTTTGTATTGTAGACTTTCTAAGTGAGGTTAGATTTAAGGTTGGGACCCTACTTGTGTGCTCCATTCAATGTCATTTTTGATGTAGTTTTGCTTTTATTCAGTTGTCTGAAAGTTAGGACAGGAAGGTTAGGTCTTTAGTGATTTGTAAAGCAAGGCCAAGCAAAGCCAGACATTCCTGGCTTTGCCTTCCTAGAACATCTTCCCCACCGTCTTTTTAATTAGTGCATTCAGCTTGGTGGAGTTTGGACTCTGTCCTGTTTCCTGAGATAAATATTATTTTCATTGAGTGTGATTTTCAGGGCTTTTGTGATACAAAAAAATACCATGACAGATTTTGTGGAGACTATCGTCTCCTTGCAAAAATTGATGTAGTGAGTGACAACATCAAAGACAGGAGCTACCAACAAATCCTTCTCTACTTTTTACCATGAAGAAAAAAGAAATTGTAACATTAGCTGGTTACGTGAAGAAAAATGAAATTGACTCCACTAACAAGCACAAAACATGGCTCAACATGGACATTTAAAAAACATTTGGCTCAACGGTCAAGTTGTTTTTTTCGCTTTACATCATTATTATTAGCTAAAGCCTATAACATTTCACACTGCTGAAATTAGCCTAGCGGCTAGCGGACTTTCCCTCTACTCACGGCTTAACAAATTACGTGTATAATATTATTTCTTACTGACTGCTGCTACCTTAATCGAAGCATCTCCCAACACAACACCATGGTTGAATTTCAGTTTGCATTCAAGTTTTATTGAACCAGAGCAGCTGATATTGTCTGAGCAACAGCAACATGCTAGCGCTTTCAGGCAGCTCTGCTGTACTTTGAAATGTGGAAGTGACGTCATCAGCAGGCAATGTGACGTGCTTTCCAAAGAAAGCTGAGTGACACGAGTCGATTTTCATTCCATCAGTGGAATGTTTGTTTCAAAACTGCTGCTGGATGCTGGACTCACAAATGCCTTTTTGAAAGTGTCAAATGTTAGGAAGATATTCACAGATGTGGTTTTATTTGTAGATTAATTTAATATTTTCACAGACAATGCTGTGGCGTTCACACTATGTGACTGATAACAGACAGGGGCTCACACACTACACGAGCTGACAGCGGTTGCGTCACCAGATGCTGGTTTCCAAACCACATTTTGTCAAGAAAACACACGTGAAATGTGAAACGGGAAATGATACGAACCAACACACGAAGCAGCTGTTGTTATTATCAAGATACCAAGTATAAAGGCAAAGAATCTGGGTGAAAGAATGGATTACCACACGCAGGTAGCAGGGATTGTCTGAGCTACAGAGAGAGCTGGAGGTGAGTGAAAAGTTTTTTGCAGTAAAAAAGTAGCTGCCTGCTCTGTAATGTGTTATACAACAAACACAAACACTGCAAACAGATAATAATTAATAATTAAATTGTACTTGTCAGAGCAGTTTTAATGCATCTTTTACTCGAGTACTTTTTAAGAGAGAAATCATTACTTTTACTCTGCTATATTTGGATACTTTTGTTGCGCTACTTTGCTACTTATTTCTTTATTTACAGCAGTCAAGCATCCACATGACTCTGTTAGAGCAGAATAAGGGCTGAAGCTACAGCAGGGTGGTAGGGCTTTCAAATGTCGCTAGCAGCTAATATTTAGGCTACAGATTAAAATGTAGCTCACCGTGCAGCCAGCCTCGTCTCATCCCAGGGCGTCTGATACCAACGCTTTGTCAGGCTTTCTCAGAGCGCTGGGATCTGACCCCCTGGGATGAGATGGGGGTGGCTGCAGGTTTCGGTGGTGAAGTCAGTAGGCTACACCGTGCTGACAGAGAGCTGACAGAGAGCACTGCCTGTTATGTGTGTTCATGATAGTGTTTTTCATAGCCACACACAGTTTATCATGCTTAAAAACTGCTCCTGCGTTCTGTCAGTGTCGAGCAGTCTGTATTTACTCTAACTAGTCATGCTCGTTGGTGTAGCCTGATGAAGAAAGACCAGATCCTGCACACAATGACAAACTACTCTCATTTCATGTGGATGTGGCTGTAATGTTTCAACCACAGATGATCTTCCTCAGGTAAACCTGAAGAAGTGAGCACACCTTAATAGGCAATAAATCAGGAATCATCACAGAATTTTCTCCTCATTTTATTTGTCAAGAAAAGACATTATATTAATAATCAATCTTTACTTATTGGAGTCCTAACAGGCTATAATATTAATGCAATATTTTGTAATCACACTTGAAGGGAATATTGTCCTGCTGTAAATGTTGCAGATTATCGAATCAGGCGATGAAGACTTGTCATTTCATCACAAATAAAGTGTATGTTCATGTCTTTACCTTTACTTTACTTTACTTGTTTTGCAAAGTAACATTACTTTTACTTGAGTACAGTTTTGGTTTACTCTCCACACCTCTGCTGATAGAAGGCTCTCCACATGTTGCCATTACAACACTACAGCAGCTACGTTAGAGCTGGTGTGGCGCAGTCTAAAGATTAAGTGTCACGTAAAGTGGGTTGTACTGATCGCCTCACCCAGAAGCACCACTGCTAAAACTCAGAAATCACCTCGATCCCTGAAAGCGCCAACTTCATGTATTTGTGCTAATTTCATTTTATGCAAATTTATTTCAGAATTTGTAATACTGGGACTGACCACACAAGAGCCTCCATAATGAATCTTTATCACGTAAGAATTAAAATCATGTTTTCAATATGACAAACCATGAAGTCCTCAGCATAGTAAAATGATTCTCTTATGTGTGAATTACTCTTAATTTTTGCTCAAACTGAGTTGCAGCAACTCTTTCTTTGTTGCCATTACTGGTGTTGATCGCTATAATGGTTTCCTATTACATATCAACTGGAGTGAAAGCCACATTAGACAGGTGTGGAGGCAATATACCCATCTGATGAGAAGAGTGTTGACTAAACAACTTGCTATAATCCTCCTGCGAGCAGAGTGAGATGTCAGTGAAGGCATGCGAGGCAAGTTTGTGCAACTCATTGAAGCAGCAGAGGATTTGGGTGTTGGCCTCTCGTCTGGCTGTCAAGGTGTGGTTCTGAGGGCGGTGGTTGATATCGTAGACTTCTCCAAATTGGTGGCAGATTCAAGATTAGCACCCACAGTTTATGGGCACACAATTACCTATCTTCTCATTCTGATATTACCATTTGGCTGATGAAGGCAATAACACACTCAGAAACTCCTCCCATAGATCCCAGACCCTTTAATTAGCTTTCCATATGTACTCCTCTGAAATGACTTGTTCTCCACTGAAATATTTCCTGAAGTTTCCTGAGAGATGTAAAGTTCTGTACAGTAGGTTGAAAAACTCACTTGACTAAAAGCTAAGGATAAAATGAAGCTGGAAATGACTTTTCTTGATTCTTGAAGGGTAGCCTCATCAATGGCTGATTACCCCCCGCACCACGCATGCCTCTGCTTGTCAAATGACCAGGAGGCATGCTCAAATCTTAACAAAAGCACAACATTTACAGTGAAAGTAAACAGACCTGCTTTATGCCAAGTTTCTTTAAGATGTCTCAGCTCGCTTATGAACAAAAGAATTTTTATCACCAGAGTACATCAGAGTTTTGAAAGTAAAATAACCAAATCAGAAAAACAAGAAATGAACTTCAGGCTGAGCGTGGCCTGGATCCTTTCCATTACCGGGACACACATTCATATCCACTGGTTTTCATCTCCTACACAACAGCAGAAGCATTATCTGGTGCCAGGACAATTATGTTCTGGGTACTTTTGCAAAATTGTACACAATTAAAGAATAAATGACTTGAATAGCAGTATATTGTAGCAGCATGTCTAATTTTCAGATGATTAAGACATAATGGAACAATGCCATGAATACTGGATGAGTGCTTAGAATGTTTATCCATGGGGAATGTCATACTTTGTGTTTATGTATAATTCACCGTGAGAGACACTTTGGACATGACCGTTCCTAACTTCAGATATTGTGGGGAGGTAAATGGAACTGTGGCCGGGTAAATCCAGAGGAAAATATCCTGCCAAACACATTTGCAAATTTTGATTTGCAGCATAGACAGATGTTGGTGCATTTTTGCTTTCAAGGAAGATAATACTGCCACTATCCAAACTCACACACATACACACACACACACACACACACACACACACACACACACACACACACATAAACACACAGTTACCCCCCTATTAACACCAGCTGACACCTGGTTGGTTTCCTCCAATCTGTCATTAGGCTGAAAGATGTCCAGTCAATTAGTAGTACAAGTAGATTAAAGGGTAGGGTGGCGTACTGAGGGTGTGTCTAATGTCCTCCCTGGGAACAAAAGGTAGTATAACATAGAACGTTCCTGAGCAAATGTATTTGCTTATATTATTACTTTCAATGCACCTATTTAGCTATGTCAACTTACTTATTTTTGACTCATAGAGCTCTGACAAGTTTTGGACTCAACTGGATGAGGTTTAGAAAGTTGAACTTCCATTAATTCATTGTGTTAACTATTTCGAGACAATGTCGTGTTGATTAAACTTGCTTATCTAAGTTTTAAGTTGGGGAAAAAGAGAAAAAAAATCCTAGGTGCTGCATCTTTTGAGTTTAAAAAACATACACATAATCAACTAATTATGGGGTTGAGCGAGTACTTGTTTGAAACAGGTACAAGTAGAGTAAAATCCATCCACCTCACAGGTGTGAGGCATATCAAGATGCTGATCAGACAGGTGTGCCTTATGCGACATTCAGACCAAATTCAAGTTTTCTCCTTGCGACACTTTCCTCGCGTGAGTACATTCGCTGCGAGTGTTCACACACAATGCGAGAAGGCGATTTTAACACGATAACGTGAATAATCACAACTCGCCATTACTACAGCTGTACGAACCCAAAGTAAACATTTTGCTGTGATTAAATAGCAATAAACATATTAAACTGATGCTGAAAAAACTACAACATGATGCAGATTTGTTAAACATATGAATTCATGCTTTATCAGGTCTGTCAGCAAGACAGCAGGACAACAACTTCTAAAATGTTTGTTTTCTGAATGGAGTTCTGATCGATCAGGGCTCTTCTATGCAAACTTGGTCACAGTAAAGTGCAATGACAGCTGGAACAAAGTTACATACACGTTTTCTGAACTCACCAGGTAGTTCAACCTCCTCGCTTTCTTTTCTCAAAGTAATGTCCAGTTTTGTCTGGTTTTTATATAAATATGAAGTACTAGTCCAACAGAGCTAACAACGCTAACAACACTGGAACCGGATGTGCTCGGAAGCTAGTTGCTGAGAAGCTCGAGTGAAGATAAATCAACGTTGTAATCCCAAAAAAAAGTCGGTGATGTACGGACAATCTCAACACTGATAGGGTATCGCGTCTCAGTGTCATGAGACTTTCTCGCTTGAGTCGAAAATATTCGCCTCACACGAATTCTTTTGCGATGCCCTTGCGTTGCCAGCCCCGCCCCTTTGCGTCGCTTCACGCCCCCAGACAGGAAATCGCGGCTCTACGCGTCTTTGCATTGACTTTGTATGTAAACTCACCGCCCCAAACGCTCGCTTCGCTTTTGGTCTGACACCATCAGGCTGGCCACAATAACAGGCCAGCCTTAAGCACAATTTTTTGCTCACTCTCCCCTAATGTAATACTGCTGGGGGGATTTTAATATACATATGGACAATACCACTGACACATACACATGGGAATTTACATCTTGCCTGGACAGTTTTGGATTGGAGCAACATATTAATTTCCCACTCTCTCCAAAGGTCATGTTTTGTACTTGGTTTGCTGCTCTGGTGTCACTCATGGTTACACTGCAGCTGACCTCGCCATTGCTGATCACATTTTAATGTCTTTTAATGTCAACTTAACACTGTCCAAAATAAATCTGCCACGTGTCATTTCATTCAGAAATATTAAGGACATTAATTTAAATACTCTCTCAAGTGACACTGACTGCTTCCCCAGTATAAACTTTTTCAGTTCTCCTGACACCTCTTTCTTGTTCATAGTTTCTCAGTTCCCTCTGTTGCTGAAACAGTGGACATTATTAGAAATTTGAAACCAACTACTTGTCAGCTTGACCCTCTTCCTACCATCATAGTTAAAGCCTGCTCACCCTCTCTCTCTTCCCAAATAACTACCATTATAAGTTCCTCTCTCACCTCTGGTATTGTTCCCTCATCTCTAAAATTAGCTGCAATCACTCCTATACTTAAATACCTGGTGCAGACCCCAACAATTTCAACAACTTCCGTCCTATTTCTAACCTACCTTTTCTTTCTAAAATCCTTGAAAAAACAGTTTCATATCAGGTCCACGCACACATGTCTGACAATAACCTCTATTACCAGTTCCAATCTGGTTTTCTGTCCCTGCCATAGCACGAACTGCTCTGGTAAAAATCAGCAGTGACCTTCTCATGGCAACTGATTCCGGACTACTAACTATTCTCATCCTCCTTGATCTGAGTGCAGCCTTTGACGCCATCTCTCATAACATCCTCCTTAACAGATTAGTCTGTCTGACTGATACACCCTTGGACTGGTTTAAATCATATCTCTCAGAGTAGTGACGGAGGTGGAGGGGGACACATACATGCACCATGCACTGGATGACCCAGATACATAATTTGGATTCCCTCGTTTGAAAAAAAAGTAAAGCAAATGCATTCCACTGTTTAAACATTTATTTAGGCCACACAAACAGTCTACTCACCTAACGAGGCTGCTGATGAGTTCAAACAAATATCTCTTGTTTTATGTGACACAAGCAGTACACTGAAAGATTTAATTAATAAAATAGTGTTATATTTTCTATACCGTGTTTTTACAAGCACGCTGGCTCACAGCGTTTGGCTCAATAATGAACATCTGATAACAATATATAAAACTATGCACTTGCATTTGCTCGTCTGACGCACTGAAAACGGCATCAATTTAAATGTAATTTGTCCTCCTGTTCACCTTATTTATGAGAATAAATTGCACTGCATACAAGTATTACTTAACATGATTCCTGATTACACTGTACAACATGTTTGAGGCGTTCTTTTACAGAAACACATCTGTGTTTGTTTTTATTATCCTAAGTCATGGTTCTTTTTGTGCACTGCCAGTGATCTTAAATTATGTTTTTTTATTTCATACTTCAAGGAAAATCAATCAATCAAACGGGTGTTTGTTTATTCAGAAAGCCTTTTATCGGTTTGGCAAATGAACTAACATAATATTAAATATTAAAGTGTTATTGACCTATAATACTCAGAAGTAATATTTCAATTTATTTCAACCATTTCATCCTTCTGCTATGTGAGTCAACGTTTCTCATTTTCTCATTTCTCCAGTTTATGTACGTACACATGGTCCAGAGTTTGCGTGAAGGACCACACATTCTCCCATCAAGTTTGTTTTTTTACAGATCACAACCTTTGCTTGGGAAAGTGGCATACGCACGTTTCCAGCCCTGTTAGGTACGATATAAATGAGGCCCCGGCTGATTAAATTCTGCCTCCATTGTGCTTCAGATGGCTACCCTGTTGACCCATCCAGGCCCTCAGGCCTGCTGCAGTTCCTCTAAACCAAGCCAAAGCACGGGACCTGCAGGCTTTTTAATCACACCTGTGTCTGTGTCATTAAAGCTGAAGTTAATGTTTGAATGGACGTATGAGTTGACAGAGTTAATCACAGGGGTCAGCTCGGCCTCACTCAGGTAGGAGAGCAGGACCAGAGTGTATCCACATAAAGTTGTTAATTAAAAGTAGAAGAAGTAATGTTTTATCATTGTACATTAAACCAATCATTCACAACAGTTAAACATTACACAATTAATGGCTCCATATAGAGACAAAAAGACTTTCCCTTTTTTCTTCGATATTTAATTTAGAGAACACACACACACACACACACACACAGCAACTTGCAGACCTTTGAGTGCTTCCATGTAAGACCATCAACATTTGAATCAAGGAGGCTTTGTCAAGTAGGAGGAGGATTATTCCTTAAGAGGGATGCATGATGTCTAAATTGAGCCACTTAAAGCCTGAGAGGGTGGAATGAAGAATTAGATGTAGAGTGGATTTCATTTGTTCCCCAAAGAGTGTTGTGTTTTATTTAACCTAAAACATTACTTTTGAGAATAAAAAGACATGAAGCAAGCATTTAGTTACATCACCTTTTCTAAGTTCTCAGGACTCATTATGTATCAGCAGTTCCCAGAGTCAGCACTTATTTAGGTAAAGAGAATTAGATGATTAGAAGAGGAACCTTCTGCTGTAAGATCTAAAGTTTAAGTGTGTGTTCTCACTCTCTCTTGTGGCTGTTTATGTTTTGGGGTATTTTAGAGTCAGGATGTGTTAGTGTCATTTGGTTATTGTCACAGGTCTTATTGTGCAGCAATAATCACACAATGTTGTTCAGTACAGTATATGTACATTTCATTATTATATACTGAGTAAAATAAGTTGGAATCATGGTTATATAATATGCAATGATGCTATTTTATACTGAAAAATGCATATTGTACCTTTTTACCTTAATGTGTTTAGATGAAATACTGTATTTTGTAAAATTTGTTTTAAAGTTGTATGTTTTGCATTTATTGTTATTTATATAACAGAAACTACCTCATAAAGCAAGATAGCAGGACATTTATGGTGAATAAATGAACACAGTGGACTGGAGCTGTGTTATCAGAAAGAAATCCTTCGGCCTAAATATTCTGTGGACAAAATACGTCACAGTGGTTTTACAATGAAACAGAAACACAGCTGGAGAGCTTTGTAGAGAATTCAGTGGATTTCAACATATGGAGCCCTTTGTAGTCTGCTAATCTGCTGTCCTAACACCCTTGTCAAATACAGATATGTACAACAGGAGCAAGGCTTTGACATGTCACACTGAGAGCAACTGAGCTTATGTTGTAATGAATAACTACCAGGGTCTCTTTGGCTCTCTATGGACCACACTGAAAACACCCGTCAAAGCAAAAATGAATTAACTCATATTGTGCCTTGCTAAAGAGGTAGAGAGGTTGACCCCTGATCAGGAGGTTGGTGGTTCGATCCCTGACTCCTCTGGTCTGTATGTCGAAGTGTCCTTGAGCAAGAGAGTGAATCCCAAATTGCTGTGTGAATGTATGATGTAGTGTAAAGTGCTTTGAGTGGTTGAAAGACTAGAAATAGACGAGTGCAGCCAACAGTGTGATTCCTTTCTTTGGATTCTCCCTCAGTGATATCTGAGAAGTTATGCTCTGTTCTTTTCCAAGTCCATGTAGGTTTGTCTATTAATAGAAAGAAAAACAATGAAATGATTCTTCTCATGTTGGACTACTAACTATTTTTAGGTGGCTGTACTGAGCTGGACTGACTGTGTTGTTCTCTAAACTGTTCCAGAAACACTTCCTCTGATAGTTACACACAGTCTTGCAATCATTGCAGAATCCATTTAAAGGTTAAGCCTGGGTTTATAAAGATGTTGTTAAAGGTGACTCAGCATGATGGATCTGTCTCTGTATCCACAAGCTATAGATCAGATAGCATACACCTTAGGTAGACGTCTGTGACCCATTACAAAACGATTCTGTTGAGCAACACTTGACGGCAGGTTAGTGAGTTTCAGGTGGTGAAACTGCAATGATAGTGACACATTATCAAACTATAAAAGGACAAATGGTAAAGATTAGCTCAATCAGGAGTGTGCAGTGTTTCTCCACAGTCTGTCAAAACACTTTTTGTTATTTATGTCAATGTTTATGTCTGTATGATTGGAACATGGAAACAACATGTGTGTCAACACCATGTAAAGCATATATTCATAGCATTGTTCGGCATTCTTTCATCCAATTTTATATCTATCTATAAAATGTAATAACCCAAGTGATTTTCTTATTTTTTGTACAGAAACTTGGACAACTTGTTTGTTCAAATGTGGTTTGACACTCAGCTTTGTGCAGTTTCAGCTTGTCAGCAGTACCCACATGTTTGCTATGTATCCAACTTATCAACTCAAGTGTAATGTGGCAATAAAAAGTGATCACAGCAGGACTTCTTCAAATGCCACTTCTTCATTTTTATCTACTTTCTGAGTAATGTGAAGTATTACACTGCAAAAATACAAAATGACAGTTGTGGATGTTCTCACATTAAACAGGGCACAGTGATGAAAAGCAGTCAGGTGTCAGTCAAGTGTTGAAATACAAAATTCAAAATTCTATCAGTCTTCCTTTCTTCAGTAAGGTCAAAGTGAAGACTGCTTTTTTTGACTGTGCATGATTAAACTGTCCATCACGCTGTAATAACAACTATCTAAGTGTCTGTAAGTGTGTCTAACGTCTGCAACACAGCATGCGTCTCAATTCTAACTTTTTCATGTTGCATGGGGTTTTGTTGCTTTGCCTTGAGTGCACCCTTAAACACAGGACGGGCACTGTTGGGCAAGTAAGAGTTTGCAGCAGTGAGGTAATACTTTACTTAATTTTCTTACTCTTCATGTGCTATCACTTTGCACTTTACTGAGCATTCTACTGGAATCTGAAGGCCGGCTGAACGTGCTCAAACAACTAGGTGTGCCCCCCCCCACTGAAACCAACCTTTTGTCTCGCTAATCCATAGGGCGATCTCAGCTAGGTGCAATCAGTCCTAATGCACAACACCTGTATGCAATTAGACTCATACTACTTCAATGACACCTATCACTGAAGCGTCACTGAAAGCGTCTTGCTCCGAGTCCACCGAGCAGGGCCACCTACAAGAGTAGCTTTTCTAAGCACACCTACTCACTTTAAGCCTCTGGCTAAAACTGCACTTATGCAATGTGCTACCATACTATTCCTGCTGTCTCCGGTGCACGCAAAAAGTTTCATGCTATTAGGCACAGAAATCAGGCAATCCTCAAGCCTTTAAAACAGACACCACCCACATCTGCTTACTTCTCTGTTGGGTCAACAAGGCTGACTCTATCACTGCTTATGATAATACATTATCTCTCTGGCTACTTGCGCTCTCTGAGACCTGGATCAAACCAGAAAACTCTGCTACCCCAGCTGCGCTGTCCACCAATAACTCTTTCACCCAAACCCCACAAAGGGGTAGGACTGGGCTCCAACAAATGGAAATTCACATAGCTGCTACCCCCAAATCAATATACCTTCTTCAAATATCATGCTGTCTTGGTGTCCGCTCTGGTAAAGGTCTCTGTAATTGTCACCTGCCGTCCACCAGGACAAGTGGGTAACTTTGTGGATGAGCTAGACACCCTGCTGCCTTCAGTCCCAGATCATGACTGTCCATTACTTGTACTCGGTGACATGAACATTCACTTACACAAATCAAACTCAGCAGAGTTCCTGTCTCTGATTCAATCCTTTGATCTAAAACGGGTTCTCAGCCCCCCGACCCACAAACTGATAAGGTGCTCAACCTCGTTCTTGTCGGAAACTGAGCCACCGAATGCCCAACAGTCACACCTCTACACATGTCTAACCACTATTTCATTCAGTTCACAGTTATGCCTACAGGAACAGCCCACTGTTCCAGCATCACATGTTTCACACCGCTACAACCTCCGCAACCTGTCTCCCAGGGGAGGTGAGGACTGAACTCCTGGTCATTTCAGCCAAGCAATCTATCCACTGTAACATCAAACTACAAGTTGACTCCTCTACCATCACTCCAAACAGGGTGGTGAGAAACTTGGGTGTCATGACTGATGACCAGTTGTCCTTTTCAGACCATGTTGCTGCTGTCTCTCGGTCGTGCCGCTTTGCTCTATACAACATAGGAAAAATCAGGCCCTACCTCGCTCAGTACGCCACCCAGCTTCTGGTACAGGCCATGGTTATCTCTCGCCAGTTTAATGCAACGCCCTCCTAGCAGGTCTTCCAGCTTGTGCGGTGAAACCCCTATAAATGGTTCAGAATGCAGCAGCGTCTGTTTTTGATCAACCCAAAAGGACTCATGTCACTACATTACTCACTGGCCTCCAATGGCTATCCTTGGTCTCCCGAATGAAATTCAAGTCACTAATGCTGCATACAGAGTGACTAATGGCTCTGCACCATCTACCTAAACTCCATAATACAAGCCTACGTTCCTTCTTGGCCCCTACGCTCCTCTAATGAACGCCGCCTGGCTCTGCCAGTATTACACACAAAGCAATCTCAGTCCCTGTTCTCATCTGTGACACCACGATGGTTTAAGGAGCTACCACACGCCATCAGAGCAGGGGCGTCCCTCTCTGACTTCAAGAAGCTCTTGAAAACTCATCTCTTTCAAGAACACTTCTCATAACACTTCTAACTCCTAACCTCTAACATGCACTTCCTGTGCTCTTCTTCTTCTATCCCCTTACAGTTCTCTTGTAATGACTACACTTTTTTTTACTCTTAATTCTTTCCCTGGGTATTTACCCCACCGATGCCACACATGCTATTAGCTCTTACTAGTATCTATTCCTGGTTTTACTAGTGTGTATTGTTACTTGTAGATCTCTTGCTGTATTGTTGCTTTGTTGATGCTTGTGTGTTGTTCCCCAAATGTAAGTCGCTTTGGATAAATGCGTCTGCTAAACGAGTAAATGTAATTGAGTGTTGACTCAAACAGAAACAGAAATCATCTGTGTCTTCAGTAGACGTTCATTAAAATTACTTTAATAAATTACTCTGATAATCAGTTTATTATCAAAGGCTACTAGAGGCTGTATTGCCTGGATTTTTTTTCAGAGGCGCTTCTTTGAGTGAATAAAACACCAAATTTGTGTACCACACTGGACTCACAGGGAGGTAGACAGGACTGGACTGGCTTAAAAAGTGCAGGACTGTGACGACAGAATCCAAGTCCAGACTTCAGTGTGTGGTTACGTTTAGGCAACAAAAGCACTTTGGTTTAGTTTAGGAAAAGATCATGATTGTGGTTAAATGTTATGAGAAAATGATCAAACCATTAAAAAGATGTGCATTATATAGGGAGCTTTTCCTTGCCTGTCTCACCAAGTGCTTGCTCAGGGTGGAACTTGTTGGGTGTGTTAATAATATCACAAAGAGAGGTCTAGACCTGCTCTATATGAAAAGTGCAATGAAATGAATCGGCGCTATGAAAATAAATTTTATTGAATTATTGCAAGAAGAAAACAAATAAAATACATTATCAATGAACAGTTTACAGATACATTCAGTATCAACATTTTAGTGACTAGCCAGGTACATTCATTTACAACATTTCCTTATTATGTTAATAGAAAACGTTACTGTCGCAATTACTTGCATATTAATGTAATTTCTAGGAGACAGGGCTCGCATATGGTGTGTTATATGTATATTTACATCTTTTTAATTGAAACATGTACATGTGTGCCCACACCATGCAAAGCATACATTTCATATTTGTCATACAGAAACTTGACCAATTGGTTTGTGCAAAGGTGAGACTTTGTGCAGTTTCTACTTGTCAGCTATGTGTCCAACTTATCAACTCTTGCACAGTAACATGGCACAAACAGGTCTACATGGCATACATGTAAGTGGCCATCTTGTTCTGTAATACTGCATGATCTGCCTTTATCTAGCATGCTAAATATGACACATAAACCCAGTGAGAGTAGGCAGCTACACAACCTTTTCTTCTGTCCTCCAACTCGCTCTGTAGGGCAATCCCTGCTGCCACGTGTGCTGATCCATCCTTTCACCCAAATTCTTTCTCCTCTCCTTTTTCATGTTTTATAATATGTGAACTAAAAAAATTAAAACTATATAAAAGAAATAATTCCTGTAACCAATCAGTCACGTAGACAGAACAACTTCAAGACTCCTGTTACAAGGCAAGTCGTGTAGTCTGAACAGCACAGCGACTTGCCGACGCTGAAAGTCGTGTAGTCTGTACGAGGAATTAAGCAAGTACTGTCTAAAACTAGAACCATATAGATTCATTTCACCACGCGTGGACATCATATTTATACAAGCACATAAAATACACACATAGTACTTGTGTTGGGTTATAAAAACTTTTTTGATGATTAATATATCTTTTGTTGCAGCCCAGGTAGCATATATCATCTCAGCTGGACTTTGAGACTGATGCTGCTCTTTGAATCTTAATAAGTTAGAATTAACATTAGCAAGGTTTGAATGACCTACAGTATCACATGTTTCTTGTTTAGCTTTAACTTTTTTAAAAGCCTTAACTTCTGGCAGGTATTAAATTAATGAAGCCCGAACAGGTCTATAAACACAACATTTAGCAGCTGCCTGACACAGCTCTGCTCTGGATAACAGCTCTGCTCTGGATAACAGCTCTGCTCTGGATAACAGCTCTGCTCTGGAGAGCACTCCAGCTTCTTCAACAGGTCTATTCTGGAGCACTGAGAACAGGATGGGATCTGTTGTAAGTAGTAGTGTCTGTGTATGTCTCACTGGTGCCGGCAGTAACCTGAGATGGATCACAGGAGATAGAAGGTGTTCTAGTGAGCATTAAGGAGTAAATGAAATATTGTAGGAAATAACCTCAGGAATGTGACGTCACTGCAGTACAGTTCAGCAGTTTCAGGACAGTCTGACATTTCGGAAAATTAGCTTATTTGTCGTCATAGCCAGATGGTGATGACAATAATCGCCAATCAATCCCTAGGCATCCAGGTTACAGAGAGGCCCAAGATGTGTTTAGCCTCACTGCATGGAAGTTATTGGAATCATTTTATGGAGGTCATTTTATGTACAAAGAGTGTGTACTAAAATTATTCAAATATTAAATATTATTTATTATGTTAAATTAAGTCTGTGCTATGTCAGCCAATGAGACATTTGAAAATTAAAACTCAGATAAATAGAAATGTTGTCTTTTCATAATTAATTTATATTAAATATAATTACCATGGATGATGTCCATGGTAAAATGATACAAATAAAGTGACGTCTCACCTCATCAAAGGTGAAATTACACAAATAAAAATGTAATACGGATCAGGTCAGTCCCAGTAACAGTCTGGCACATTGGATTGGGAGCTTGTTAGCATGCTGAAGTTAGCATTTAGCTCGAAGCACAGCGAATTCTCTTAACACTCAGAAAGTGATGCATTTTACATTTCTAGTTAGTTTGGAATTAACAGAACTTCTGTTTATGCCATAACTACACAGACATGTAAAATAACAGAACATCAACTACAAGTGAGACATCTCTGAGCGAGAATCCAAAGAAAGAAATCACAGGGTTGGCTATACTTGTTATTTGTGAGTACACAACCTGTGTATTACCAAGAAGTGATAATGATTTAAGGCAAATTAGCCTTTATTTTTGCAGCACCAAAAGGGATAAATAAAATAAGTTAACAATTAAAAGAAAAGAAAATTGACTGGTGTTCGTTTGCAGCAGTGGAGAGGTGGAGCTGAGGGCTGGGTGGTGCAGTGATGAAGAGGGGGGATCCAATGATTAGAGGTTGGAGATCTAATGAATTGAGTGTGACCTCAATGTGTCAGCAGATCGTGTAACACAGAGCAGCTTCCAGCCGGCCTGTGTTGTATTGTGTTGGACACACTGCCTGCTGCTCATTGACTGTTCATGCTGAGCCTGCAGTTATACTCTGAGCTCTGTCTCTCACCCCTCTGTTTGTGGACGTTTCTTTGACATTTCTGGCTTTCATTGTGATCGTCTTTATCCCAACAATCCCAATCATTGTTTATTCTGGCTCTTTAATGACAAAAAGAAATGTAGTCATGGTTTACTGTGTTTGTTTCTATCTAAATGCTGTCCAAATCTCACACACACTGACTCGTCACATATTGACGCTTTGTTAAGGCTCTGTGGCATCGCCTTTTAATGCCTTTTGCGTCATTTTTTGACATTTAGGGCTCCGCGGTCAAGTTAGCAATGCTTAGCAACAACAAAATGCAACTTCCGGTAAAGTTGATAAAATCTATATAATAATATAATGTCTAATTCATTAATAAAACAACAGTCATGTCATACTCTCACTTTCTTTCAATAATTATTTCCAGTTGCTTCTACCTCGCTATTTCTTTGACTGATGGTATGCTACTCTCAGTGAAAATCAATACTTCCTGCACAGATGTTTCACATTAAAAGTCTTCCAGTAGATTCTTTTCATGGGATTTAAATGTTATCAACAGGAAGTGTTGAGTTTCACTGACAGGAGCTTATCGAAAAACTGCAGAGTTAGAAGTGACTGGTTGTTCTTTAACGCTGGTAAACCATGGCATTATATTGCTGCTTCTGAAATATGGCATTTATGTCGCATTCCTAAATGAATGTCTCCACATATCATGTGATATGCTCAGCGGCTGCTATTTTTGTCATTCTTGATCTTTGTAGTAAATCAGAAGAGGAAAACAAATGTTATGATGTTCTCTCTGTGTCTGCATGGGTTTCCTCTGGTTGCTCCAGTTTCTCCCCACCTCAAAAGTATGTTAGGTTCTTCAGTCAGTGCCATTGACCAATGACACTGGCTCAGATCTGGAGTTGATCTGAGGTGGTGAAGGATTTTAGAGTGGGAAACTGGCCTGTGGTACTGGTCCTGGTGTATATGGGAGCAGATTTGCAAATCAACTAAATATTAGTATTATTATTAAAATAATTACTTTCAAATTAGTTATTTTCAGGGAGTATCTGTATGAATACCTTTGGAGTATGTAGTTGTGTTGATATTATTGTGGTCAAGTCATCAGTTTAGCAAGGAAGTAAGGTGAGGTAGTAAAAAGAGCAACAAAATCCCTGTAGGGAGGAGGCCAAACACAGGGTCAAACAGGACTTTCTTTTTTCTATGTTTGCTTTCTTCTTTCTTCTTTTAACTTAAATAAAGTCACATGAACCAACCCATGACCTTTCCCAACAGAGTCTGCATGATGGCGTGTGGCCGTAACACACATTTTGTGCCATTGGCTTTTGGAAATGTCAATCAATATTTGCAACAAGTCCCTCCCTAGCTTTGTTTTTTAACAGGAAACATACAATTAGCACTCATTTCATGGGATTGTTAACTTAACTTACAGTTTTTTACAGCCGCTAACATCCTTTTGTCCAATCTGAACTCACAACTCAACTCAGTCAAAACTCTAAACACAATCAGCCCAGTCTGTTCATACCATACTATTAACACAAGTTTTTCTTTACGTACAAGCTTACCTTATACCAAAACTCGGGATGTTTTTTGTGTTATTTTCAAACATCATTTTCAAAACCTTAAATAATGTATAAAGCTTCTACTTCTGCTATAATAGAAGCTCAAAATCTAGATCGAAACAGCTGATAAGCGTTTCTGAATGAACATTGAAACATTGAGAAATAGCTGATTTATTGTAATTTAGGTAAAATAGATCAAACAGCTAATTCCAATTTCTACTAGAGACATAGCCAGGTGATGAAGTTCTTTCAGTTACATGCACAGTGCAGTAAAAAGGGAACTTTCTGGAGTTGAGTTTGTCTAATGTCGATACCGAACAACGAATAAAGAATAATATCTGAACATGGGAGTAGAATAGTTGGGCCAGAGAGAGGAAGAGGGCCTGGGGGAGGAGCAGCTGAACCAGGCTACATGTTTCTATGCGGGTGCATAGCGAGAGATGACATTAGATGTGGATAAAAACATGAAGATAATATGCATTAGAACTGGTTGTTTCAATGTAATTATGTAATTACATTTACTCATTTGGCAGACGCTTTTATCCAAAGCAACTTACTTGAGGAACAAGATGCAGGCATCAGTACAGTCAGAGATTTACAAGTGACAATACTGTAAATACTAGTACAAGCTATTCACATGGACAGCATCAGTAGGGTAAAATACTTAGGTAAAGAAGTAAGAGTTAACAAATAGTGCAATCAATACAAGAAAATTGTAAGGAGATGGAAGAAGAAGAGCGCAGGAAGTGCATCTAAGAGGTTAGGGGTTAGAGGTGTTATCAGAGGAAGTGATCTCAGAAAAGATAAGATTTGAAGAGCTTTTTGAAGTCAGAGAGGGACCTCTGCTCTGAAGGCATGTGGTAATTTGTTTCACCATTGTGGTGTTACAGATGAGAACAGCCAGCACTGAGATTGCTTAGTGCTTAGGCATAGCAGAGCCAGCCGGTGTTCACTGGAGGAGCGAAATGGCAGAGAAGGAACATAAACGTATTTGACAGTATTTTTATACATTTGGAACCAAAAGCCACACGGGTTGGATTATTTGTTGATTGCTGGCTGCAATTTCATGTTGCTAATAAAGCATTTTACTTCTGTAATTCTGTTACTTACATATTTTTCTCTACATTCTATAAAGTAAAGATGACTCATTCATTTTAACAAAGTATTTTGACATAAATGCACACATTCGATCCCTCAAGTAAAAAATGTAGGGAGGTGTAGGGGCTTAATTGTTCGTAATTATAAACTTCAACTCAACTTCTGTCATCATAACCACATTATATGAACGACGTAAGACAGTTTTACACGTTGAGTTGGCCTGGAGAGAACCAGTGACGGTGAAACAACCGTGTTGCTCTGCCGTCCACACTTATTTATTTTTTTACACCTTTTACAGCTTCGTTCAGACATTCAGAAGAGTTCCAATGCGGAAGTTACACTGAAATACCAAAATAAACACAAGAATGAAAGAGTAACAAATGTTATAAGACAAACAAACTTCCTGCTAATAAGTGGCACTTACATTCCGGCCCCTAATTGTTAATTCTGCAACATAACAATAACATCTTTAACTTTAAAGCATCACAGGTGGTTTACAGTAAAAGGAAACTATATTAAAAAAAATTATGGATTTCATATCGTTTACTGTATGCAGGTAAAACTTAAACATGAAAAGTAATACCATTAAAGGGGCATTATGTAGTTTCCAGCGGCCACTAGCGGTGCAGTTTAAGATTGCAACCTGACCTGTGCTCGTACGCGTGCTCGAAAGAAGTCATGAGCGAGCAGAATCCCGAAACACAACCGCTTTCATACAGAAAATCTGTTACATGCACAAAAAAGGTTTATAACTCAATAAAGAAGAGGGAAAACGCCAGAAAGCATAATACCAAATCTAACTAAATAACACTGTAACATGCATGATCAACAAAAAACCTGTAACCTGTTTTTGGCCAGCGTTAATAATTAATGTGATGGTATCCAGCAGGTCGTCACAATTACGTTAATCGACCATCACGCCAAGTTTGGCAATAAGCAAACGCTCTGTCATCTTTTCACACTGAACATCAGTCGGACCTAACCTCCAGCAAGCTAACGTTAGATGGCCAATGCTGAGCTAAACATGTTCACTAACCTCAGGTTACTAACCTATTTTGCGTTCAACGCTTCTTTGTGTGTGTGCACCTGTGGGGACAAATACTTATTAAACCTTATTTTCTCTCCCCATTTATTTAGATTGGGGCCTTGTCTTGGTAGTTCAAAATTACTGCCTGGAGGCATTACCAAGATGACGGCTGAGTGGTGGGACTTTGTCTCACTTGTCTATATGTAACCAGTGCTTTAGTATAGATGCACTGTATAAAAAAGTGCTGTATACTGTTGAGTATGTTATGAGTATGGGTTTATTAGGTGACAGACAGAGCTATGAAAGCTGGGAGTGTTGCAGAGGTGAGCTTCAGTACTGCACACACTGAAACTGGAAAAGAAGAGCATGACTTTTGCAGCTTGTTCAGCAGCTAACTGTTGCTTTACAGTATATGTTATTATTATAATAACTGATTATAAAACAGTGACTGAAAAACATGTGTGAACACTCCAGCATGCCAGTGGGCCCATGGACTAGGACAGAGTTTACAATGTTAAGCACACTGTAAGGCTTTACAAATACGATGCTTATTCCAGTGGTTCTCAAAGTGGGGTACAGGGGGTCCTTGGGGGACTCCATGAGATCCCCAGCAAAAAGGGGAATAATTTTTAAAAGTAACACACAGACAGAAGATATGACTATATTGGTCATGTGTTTCTTATACTGCCTGTAATAAAACATCTAAAAGTCTATCAGATGACAATCCTGGGCCAAAATCTTATCAAATGGGGTCTGTGGTCTAGTTTGTGTCAGTTTAGGGGTCCTTGATGTGAAAAAGTTTGAGAACCACTGAATTATTCCATCCAACACAATAACAAATATACATGTGTGTAATCTGTTATGTTAATGCTTAGAGGCATCTTTCTTAATTAATTGTAGTATCACACTGAAATTTATTTAGGAATATGAAAACCCTAAGTGTCACCTGAATGCCCCTATTTCATCAGTCCATATTGTGACTTAATTATGCACTCTGTACTACTGAACACATTTGCAAGGTGGAATAACACATCTTTATTGTGGCCAAATGTAGTTGAATGCATTTTGAGAAGAATGTATTCTTCCCAGAAACCAGATGCACTGTTGCATAATAATATTACAGCAGCAGAAGAAATCAGAAGCAGGAGCATCTCAGGATAAAAGGATGGGAGGGACAGCATGGTGATTTGGTGTCTACATGATTTAATGGGCCCTGTATCTATTTTTTTTGGCTGGAGGCCATGTCGGCCTTTGAAGTGGACCAGATGAAGGAGAGCAGTGTGCTTCGAGAGAAGCTGCTAAAAATGGCTGTGGTCATTGTGTTATAGCACAGAAGCAGAAGACAGGTCGCCTGTTTTACCTTCACCTCTGCAAGAGCAGGTGATCACCAACATTATGGTCAAATTTTGTGTAGTTTAAGACAAACATAAGACATTTCAGTCTAGTTTTGCTCAGCAAGATTTTTTAATGCATTTTTCTTTTTTATGTTTTCTAAGCATTTTGAGGATACAGCTGTCACCATGTTTGGTTTCTACAGTTACTATGGTTACAGGTGCCATACTTCTAGTGGAAAAGCATCGTTTACATGTTTAAACCAGACTGTAATAGTTCTCACTAGAGCCCGACCAATGTATCGGCCAGCCGATATTATCGGCCGATATGAGCTAATTACATTTAATCGGCATCGGCCGTTTATAACGGCAGATATATGACAATTAAAAAAGAAACATAGATTAAGATACTTCACTCCTGTCATGGGTGTTGCATAGTTTGCCCACCAGAGGGCGACCTTTAAACTACACTGCCTCACCACAGAAGAAAAAAATCAGCTGACCGGAGTTTACCGGAGCTTACTGCAGCATGTAGAAACCAAACACGCAGAGGCTGTGTTAGCGGTGAGTCCGTCTTTTGTCACGTTAATTACATGACTTAAATAATTATAATAAAACAGACCCAATCACTTCTCTTCTCCTGAAAACATTCATGACTTGCTCGTTGGGTGTTGGAAGCTGCTGACAGACGTGATTGTAGAACAGTGTGGCAGTTCTACCGAACGGTCCACATTTGTCCCTAGTTCATCACTTCTTAATAGCCTATTCTCTAAAATCACATAACGTTACAGCAGCTCACACTGCCCATTGCTAGATTAGCGCTAACTGTAATGAGCTGTCAAACTATAGTTTCTGTCGTATTCTTAATATATCTGTGAGCTGCCTGTCTGCAGTTAGTCTGCGTGTCTGAAATTATTTGACCAGAGTGGATGTGTATGTAAATAAATGTGAGCTGAACAAGAATCTCACACGGCTTCCTGTAGTTACGTTAGCTAAATGAAATCTCAAAGTTACAGGTCCTCGTTGTAGAGAGTCATGTTGTATTAGATGCATTCAACAGCAGCTCACTGTATCATAGAAGACATAATTTGTTAGGGTTGAGCCGGATACTCGGCTGAAACGAGTATCCGGTGCGGATAAAGCATTTTTGAGTACGAGTATTAAGTCAATATCTGTACTCAAAAATCCTCACTGCGTAGCTGACTGTGCGCGCACTCTCTCTCTCTCTCTCTCTCTCTCTCTCTCTGCCGGTCATCAGAGATTTGTTTTTAAACTGTCAGCTGCTCTAACCAGTTTTTTTTACTTCACACACTGAGTGTCTAACACTTTCTTGCTGTATTAAAAAAAATAAAGGTAGTTGTGGTATAAATAAATTTAAAATAATATTACAAATTAAGCTACACACACACAAACACCCCTGTCTCCCTCTTAGGGTAGAGTGGGGTAAGAGGCCCCGTAAGCACAATGTCTATTTGCTGACACATAAAATAATATTTTATAGGGTTTTTTGTATCTTGACAATGGCCATGCTCAGGGTAACATTATATAAAGTAAAATAAATACCTACAGTTGACAAATTAATTTGAATTTAATAAAATGTAAATTTTAGAAGAAAGGCATTTTTCCCAGCTAGTGGGGTAAGATGCCCCCTCCCTAAGCTTAATGTTGATTTTCTGACACATGAAAGAACTTTTTTCAAATTTTTTTTGTATCTTTAAGAAGGCTATGCCTTGGATAACATATTATAAAATAAAATAAATAGCTACAGTTGACAATTACTTTGTATTTAATCAAATGTATTTTTTAGGGAAAAGGCATTTTCCACATAGGGTAAGATGCCCCCTCTGTGGGGTAAGATGCCCCCCTAAGCTCAATGTCAATTTGCAGACATTAGAAAAATATTTTCTGAGGTTTTTTTGTTTGTTGAAATTTACCTCAGACTTGCTGCTAGTGAAGTTGCTAGGTGGCTAAAGGTTCTGTTCAGTGTCTAAAATACATCTAAGCTACAGTGGGGTAAGATGCCCCCCGGGGGCACTGGAGGGGGGGCATCTTAGCCCGAACGTACCAATCTAGCATTTTATTACTTTAACCAAAAACTATAAAAATATTTCTCTATAAACAATTACATAATTTCTCTTAAGGCTCCCCTTTATGTAAAGATATATTTATATAAAGATTTAACACAAACATATTTTATCTACAGCTTATTTTCAGTGAATAAAAAATTAGATCAACTTACTTCAAAATCACTTTGATCAAATAACTTAAAAAATTGTGATGAAAAAGAGGAAACGTTTAGTTAATTAAGACTAGCGGTAGCCAGAGGAAGTGTTAAGAAAAAAAAATTGTGATATCTTGTGGGGTTTTTTGGAATTAGGCCCTGTCCCAATACCTCCCCTTCCCCTAGATTTCCCCTAACCCTCGTTTTTGCGCGTTCTCGTGTAGGGGTAGGGTGTCCCAATACCTTAGGGAGCAAGGGGGAGTGCTAATCTTCCCTTAAAATCAACCCTCAAAACGTAGTGAGGTCCGATGCAGGCTCAAAACGAAGTGGGAGATGAAATTACCCCAAAATTGTAAGTAGCCTATATTTTCGCAAATAAGCATTTTAAATAAAAAATATCGAAATATGTTGGAATATGTTAGTTTGATGCACATCCAATGGACTGTTGAGTTTTGAACACTAATGTTACAAAATATTTCACGAACATATTTCATTTCATCTGCCGATGTTAATGATATCTGCCGATTGCTTCGAGAGAGTCTGCCCATCAAATATACATTTGATCTGGGTTACGTTAGTTAACTTTATTGTCGATATCGGGTTCCAATGATTAACTTCTAAAAGACGTTAACGTGAGGTAAAACTATTAAAAACGAGCCGCATTCGTCTAACGCATCATCGTTCCCATCACAGCGCACTGTCATTTCTCCCTAAACCCAAACTTCAGAATCAGCACTGAACACAATCGGTGATTGTTGTAAAGTGCAGTGTCTGTTGTTTCGAAATTACGAAAACTTGCCTTGTTCCCATGGCAGCGCGCTCGGAAACAGACTGCAACTAGACAAGCAAACTTTACTTTGGGTTTGGTATGCGCGTCCAAACGATCAAATACACACAAAAATACGTCGGCGAATGCGTCTTCTGTTTTCCACGTCTTCTCTGTTGATTGATCAGACGTAGATAAACCAACACAGCCCACACAACAGGCAACACAACCACTGGACCCGGCATTTTCCTTGAATGAAAATAGTAGTAGGCTACTACCGGTAGACACGTCGACGCTGCGCGTGACGTGGGTGGGCACGTTCGCTACGCAAATTTGCATATAGTGGTGTCCCATTTCATAGGGAAAGATCTTCACCCCACTTCCCTCGTCGAGGGGACTTTACTGTCGAGGGCACTCAAAACCAAGTGGAAGTTTTAAGGGAGGAGAAATGGACAGGGCCTTACACTGGGGCGTCTTACCCCAGGGGGCGTCTTACCCCACTCTACCCTACTCTCTCTCTCTCACACACACACACACACACACACACACACACACACACACACACAGGCTACCTGGCCCCACGAAGCGAGTTCAACAAACCCAGGATATGTTTACGTTATCTGGCTTCACTAACCCTAACAATCGCGATCGGGATAAGCGGCACCACGAAGCTGGTTATCAACTCGGTAAATTAACCCAGGGTTTCCCGATCCAGCCGGGAGCTCGTTCATATAAAAGAGGCGGTGTTAGCAGCAGATGACCAAACAGACATGAACAGGTCCACTGTCAGCAGAGCGTCATATTTTACGATCGAGGATTAAACTGTAACACTACAGAAATACGACAGTAGCACGGCTGAAACTGACACATGCAGGGAGACAGAAAATCACAGCGTAGTCTATAATAATGCATTGATAAAAAGTGTTCTTACTCGGCCGTTCTCCCTCACTTTAAAAAAAATTTGTCGCCACTTCAAAAATCAGATTAATTTATTTAACACACTCAAAAGTGTCCAAACATTGTTCTAAATTAACTTCATAAAGCAGTGAAACGGAAAAATCCCTTCATGCCATAAAATGAGCTCAAATAATGTTTGAAAGACTGAATCTGAACATTTAGGCTGCTGAAAACTCACCGTCCCACCTTTAGCGCCCACATCGCAAAATGTGGGAGGAACATGACTCCAGTCTCTGTAGTCGGCCTTAGAAAGCTATACTAACCTAAATAAACAGCCTACATTCATCTTAAAATTTAGTATTTCAATACCAAACTGTTCATCATATTCAGCCTCTCATAAGGAAAATAAAATCCATTTACTTAACGGCTGCGTCAGGCTGTGTGAAACAGACTGGGAGAAAATAAAAAATATTAAAGACATTTAAAGGCAGTAAGTAGGCTGATCCTGCTGTACTGTAAAAACCTGTAGGCAACATTAGCCTGAGGCTTTTAATCAGTCTCTGTAGGATCGCCATAGTCAAGAGTTTCTCCACATCACCGCTGCAAACATAAAGCAGCCTATTGGCTAAAACAGTCTGTGGGATTTCCTACAGATGGTGATGTCATTTTCCAGAGAGCTGATTGGTCAGTAGGCAGCGTTTTCACATGGTTAATCTCTTTTCTGGAACATAACCTGCTCGGAGCAGGTTAGCCGTTCATAAAAAAATTAAAAGTTAAAAAAAGAAAGTTATGTTGAGTATGAAAAGTCTTGTTCATTACATTTTACTTCAAAATTGCAACCGCATGTGTTGTATTCATTGTTGTTCATTGTTACAGTTTGTTATCATGATCAAAACCATTGATCTGAAGCTCAATGCTGATGCTGTCATGTAAATAGTTTTCTAATCAGCAATAAATATAGCAATTTCTGATCAACCCATATAAATTGCATGCTTAAAATAACATACCGTTAAAGCCCCGCCCATTTCAAGACAACCCGACCCACTTCCGGGTTAAATCACGCCCACTTCCGGGATACCCCCTGCCTAATCCAAGTACGGATACGGATGCAAATAATTCATATGGTTAACACATACAGATAATGCTGTACTCGCTCATCCCTATAATTTATACAGATGATGAGAAATGGTTTCTAGTAGCTTTGGTTAGAATTGGAATTATGGCAGATTATGTGTAAAGTGAAATACAAATGCTCATTCTCTCTCTGTTCACAGACGGCTGAAAAAGTTGGACATACCAGCCATAAATATTTATTGATGTGCAATTGTTTACATGTTCACATGTTTTGAGACTGTAATCTATTTTATTAACATAATCCATTTAGGAAAAGGTTTTATAGCCCACATACACAGCTTTCAATATCGGCCTGTTCTAAGTGTAGTTTATACAGGAAAGAGGTCTATTATCCAAATCACTCTCTAAATCTCTTTTTCACTTTAATATCAGCATCGGCCTCCAAAAACCCACATCGGTCACACTCTACTTCTCACACACACACACACACACACACACACACACACACACACACACACACACACACACACACATCTCTACACTGCAGTAATACAACAGACTGACTCTCCTTAGTAAAGCCAATAATTATTACCAACCTCTGGCTGCTTGTACAGAGCTACTCTTTCTCTGTCATCTCTGCTCATTTGGCAGTATTCAGCTACCAGTGATCTCCACCGCAGAGAAGCTGATAATTCAGGGTTGAACTTGAAAGGAGATATAACATCAGATAACTAATAACTAAGGATAAGAAAGATTTAGATGATTGACAGTCGAAGACAGAGAGACGGAGAAGTGGTGAAGGTGGTGAAACATTGTCTGACTTGACACAATTAACGTGGAATGAATGAGCTTTTACCACGTAAATAATACAGCCGCATGCAACAATTATCAGGCAAGCATGAAAAATCCGACATTCTACGTTTTCAGAGGAGAAGACCAGATGCAGATGATTTAAAAAATTAAAGTGATGAAAGAATTTGGACTGGAAGCCAAGCCTTTTTTGAGATAATTGCGGAAATGCAAATCACACTGAGATCAGAGAGTGTCATTATATGTACCTGACCAGTAAATATGAAATGAATGAAATATTCATTCCCCTTTAACATTTTGTGTTTCTCAGTTTTAAGGTTTATGCTGCGAAAACATTTTTTTTAGCAGTGAAAAATCAGAAAGTGTCATGGGATCCAAATAAAATAGGAAAACTGTGTCTCACTACGATCTGAACACCCCCATTGTCAGCAAGTCTGATTTGGTCATGTGGGAATTTGAACCCTGGAACCTAGTGAGTGGCTGTTTCCGCACCCCTACTCACAAGTTGAGCAAGTAACTTCACATGTGCCAGACCCGGATAGCTTTGTCAGTTTAAATTATAGCGCTTACAACAGTTAAAATGTTGGTGAAAAAATTCTGAAAAAAATGCTGTGCATACTGTACCAGTTAAAGCAAGATATTCAATATCACTGCAAACTCACAATTTGAACTTCCTTTTAAAAGGCAGAAACCTCGAACAGAACCATGGCTCAGGGTGGGTGGTTATCTGCCTCGACCAGTTGGGGCCGAGAGAGAGAGAGCGAGAGGGCTAGGGGGGAGCAGCCAGTACAATATCCACACAGAAGACCCAGCTCCCAACCCAACTTTGAGAATAGATTAACGGCGATATTTTTTTTATCGCCCGATAAGAGTCTCACGTTAACGCAGCACGTTAACGCCGATAACGGCCCACCACTAGTTTAATCCAAAAAAGGACAAATTAACCCGAGTAACATCCTAGCAAGTCAGGATGAAACTGAGCAGTGGTCGGCGTGCAGCGCCTTACACTCCACCTACAAAGTGGATGTCACACCGTGACTCCATCTTGCAGGGGTCGCTGACCACTCCTCTCCAATGGTGAATTTCTTATCCTATGCTGCCATCTTGAGGCCACTTTTGTGTACTATTTATTGAATCCTATGCAACTTTTTGATTGTTGTTCTAGCCTTATTTTATCATAATTTATCCCTTTTTATATATTTTTTTATATATTTCAGGACTACAAATTCACCATTGGGTTTCAACTTCACTCTCACCGTATTTTTTTAAAAGTCTTAAGGCATACTTTTGACACTATTAAAACTTAAACTTTTATCATTGTATTTTTTAAAACCAATCAACATAATCAATACGTGTATTGCATGATTTCATACACCAAAACAGAATCAGATCATCCATGGACTGCATTATGTCACATCTTAAACTGCCGTGTCCTATAGTAACCTCGGCACGGGCCTGCTTCTAGAAAGTACCTGGCAGCACTCCGACCGTACTTGGCACCAGGGAAGCCACGTGCCGTGCCTGGTACTCCTGTCTTCTGTCTCTGATAGGCTGAGATGATCCTTCTGCTATTGGACAAGAAACATGTTCACCTCTGATAGGCTGAGATGTTCCTTCTGCTAGTGGACATTGACACATGCTACATGATCTGCCCAAGATGTTTTCCTTTTTTATATCATTCTGCCTCACAAGTTCACTCTAAGTTCACTTGCGAGTTCACTCTCGGTCATACTACATAGTTCACTCCAGTACATGCTGAATGACATAAGAAACCATACCAATCCACATCTTATATTTATACTTGGTTACACTAGATGCATGTCTGATTAATGCAGCATCTCTAACCTTTAACGTCCTCTCAACCATTTGGTAGACCATTTTAATTGACTGTATCTCATTGAAAAATGTACTGAACTTAATTCAACCTGTTTAAGCCATCTCTGCCATTCGGTGTAGGTATGCTGTGCTAAAAAAATCCACTAGTTGTCACTGTTTCTTTAAGCAGCATGCCTTTTCAGATACCCTCATTACAGGAAGTTAAAATCGTCAAAATCACTGCAGACATGAAGAGTCTTTTTAGAAGAAATTTTAAAGGTCGGCATGTTTTTTTGACATATTATAGTTCCAGAGGAATTACTTAACAGAATTATGTAACATGTTGCAAAAAAAATAAGTCTAATATGGGTCAAATAATTTTCTAAAAACATGCACTACCAAACGGTAGAGTTGGCACTTAATGGTAAAGGTTTCCTAAGCTAATGTAATACAAATTTACTAGGTAATGTAATACAAATTGACTGCTTGCTATGAAATTGAAAACTTCTGAACATTCATTATTGTTAATATGATAAACAGATTTATTTCTGCAACAGCTTAGCATTTTATATGATGTTTTCTAAAGTTTGTTGATATTAAAATGCATAGTTTTAGCATGAAGAGCCGTCTTTCTGAAACCGCTCTTGACTGTCTTTGTCCTGCTGATTATCAGTAAAGTTAATAATCTATTTTGTCTAGATATTTATTTGGTTTTCAAGATATTTATTTGTTTTTAAGTTTTTTATTCCATAAAAACTTTACATTCATTATATATGTTTGTTATTATTATTTTGGTATAGCATGATTTCACTATTATATAGACATATTTATGAAATTAATTCAGCATATCTATAATGGAAACACATTATATATATCCTGTTAACAATAATGAATGTTCAGAAGTTTTCAATTTCATAGCAAACAGTCAATTTGTATTACATTAGCTAGTAAATTTGTGTTACATTAGCTTAGGAAACCTTTACCATGAAGAGCCATCTCAACCGTTTGGCAGAGCAGAATATCAGAAAAACTATTGGGTCTGTTAAAAAATTGTTTTTGGATTATTGTTGTTATTGCCCTAATGAAATAAAAAATGTAAAGAAATAATTTTTCCATCACTTTTTTCTTGGTGTGGACTTTAAAGGGTTATAAAGTGATTGATTGATCTGTGATTAAGTTTCAGTGACTACACTAATCAATAGGTGTATCCAGTACATACAATAAACACAAAAACCCATAATATGTGAGTACATAAGTCATAATATGTGAGTACATGAGTATACATCAAAATGAGATTGATCAAAATAATATTCAGCACTTCCCTCAAAAACTCTCCAGCAGGTGTTTTGATGCTGCCTTTGCTATCTTCTCCCTCCCTTTGCTCCCAAAGCACACAAACCTGCTCACTCACACAAACATGTGCAACTGTTGAGCCTGGGCAGTTAGATACAGAAAGGAGCACACACACCCAGAACTATGGGGTTTTAACACTGTGATCCTAACTTTACACTATAAAATAACACTTTCAATAATGACTATGTGGACCACCCTTACTCTAGCAATTAATGACAACAATTTAGGCTACAATGCTCCAAAAAATTCACAACACTACCACCTAAACGCAAAGCACATCACACGCTACACACAAGTACATCTTATTGAACATGATTTATTTTCATCACCAATTATCATAGTAGAACAGCTTTCTCAAGCAGTTTGTGATGCATTTTGGAAACAGGAGATGAGCTCCTGGTCTAATGCGCCACCTGGCTTGAAACCCGTTCGCACACATATTCTGAATGCCTTCGGCAGAATGCAAATGAGCCATTTTAATCTAGATTAATCTAGATTAATTTCAAGATTAATCTAGATTAATTTCAACATTAATCTAGATTAATCTAGATTAAAAAAAATTAATCTATGCCCACAACTAATGCCTACATTTATTTTTTAATGCATTTTTCTGCAGAGCAGGAGAAAATGCCGCTTTGGAACATGCGGTCTTTTTCGCGGTCTGGTGGCCTGAATGGATTGATGATTGATTGATTAAAGATAACTCCCAATAAGAGTCAACATTTAAACAGTAAATAATGTCAAATTATGGACATTCGCCTGGTATATTTTGAAAATATTGTATAATAACTGTTATATTTTCGTTTGTTTTCATCAAACTTACAGTTACAATCCAGGTTTATTAAAAGATATTCAGTTGCATCATAATCTATCTGATGATGGTTTTGATGGTTTATTGCATTACAAATATAGATTTTTACCAGGTGAGGATGAAAAATATCATATTTTTCCTTATTGCATCTTATTGGTAAAATAAATATGTTAATTTATGGATTTATATTCCTTAGCTTCTGACTTTTCAAAGGAGACCAGAATTATGCATTTAGCCCAAATGGCTGAGGAGTTATTTTGGGTAGTACATTTTGGGTATTTTAGGCGTTTTTCCTGGAATTAGGGGTATAAAAATAAATAGCTGACTGTTTCCAACAGGTTAATAACGCACATAAACGAGAAAGAAACCTTAATATCGCTACACCAACTTTCACAGTGTGTACAGTGGGAGAAAAAAGTATTTGACCCCTTGCTGATTTTGCAGGTTTGCCCACTTACAAAGAATGCAACGATCCATAATTTTAATCATATGTACATTCTAACAGTGAAAGACAGAATCCCAAAGAAAATTCCAGAAAATCACATCATATGAATTTATAAAAATTGATAACCATCTGATGAGGAAAGACAAGTATATGACCCCCCTACCAAACAGCAAGTATTCTGGCTCCTACAAGCCAGTTAGTCTTTCTTTAAGACACAGCCCCAATCCCAACCAATTATCCACCTCAAATACACCTGCCTCACCTTGTTACCTGTATAAAAGACACCTGTCAACACCCAAACAACCAGCATCCAACATCACCACCATGGGCAAGACCAAAGAGCTTTCTACGGACATCAGGGACAAGATTGTTGATCTGCACAAGGCTTGGATGGGCTACAAGAGAATCGGAAAGCAACTTGGAGAGAAAAGATCAACTGTCGGTGCAGTTATCAGGAAATGGAAGAAGCACCACACCACCGCCAACCTCCCTCGGTCTGGGCCTCCACACAAGATCTCGCCTCGTGGGGTGTCCCTGATCATGCGAACGGTGAGGAATCATCCCAAAACCACAAGGGGGGAACTGATGAATCAACTGAAGGCAGCTGGGACCACAGTTACAAAAGAAACGGTTGGTAACACACTACGCCGTCATGGATTGAAATCCTGCAGCGCACGCAAGGTCCCCCTGCTCAAGAAGAAACATGTACAGGCCCACATGAAGTTCGCCATTCACCACCTGGACGACTCAGAAGAGGCCTGGAAGAAGGTGATGTGGTCAGATGAGACCAAAATAGAACTTTTTGGCCTCAACTCAACTCGTCGTGTTTGGAGGGCAAAGAACACCGAGTACAACCCAAAGAACACCATCCCCACCGTCAAGCATGGTGGTGGCAACCACATGCTTTGGGGGTGCTTTTCAGCCAAGGGGACGGGACAACTCCATCGTATTGAGGAGAGGATGGACGGGGCCATGTATCGTGGAATTCTGGACCAACATCTCCTTCCCTCAGTGAGAGAGCTGAAGACGGGTCGAGGATGGGTGTTTCAGCACGACAACGACCCTAAGCACACCGCCAAAGCAACAAAAGAGTGGCTGAAGAAGAAGCACATCAAGGTTCTGGAGTGGCCTAGCCAGTCTCCAGACCTGAATCCAATTGAAAATCTTTGGAGGGAGCTTAAAATTCGAGTTGCCAGGCGACAACCTCGGAACCTGAATGATCTGGAGGCTGTCTGCAGGGAGGAGGTGGGCCAACATCCCTGCCGAAATGTGCACAAACCTTGTCACCAACTATAAAAACCGTTTGACATCTGTGCTGGCCAATAATGGCTTTTCTACAAAATATTAACATGCTGTTTGTCCAGGGGGTCAAATACTTGTTTTTCCTCATCAGATGGTTATCAATTTTAATAAATTCATATGATGTGATTTTCTGGAATTTTCTTTGGGATTCTGTCTTTCACTGTTAGAATGTACATATGATTAAAATTGTAGATTGTTGCATTCTTTGTAAGTGGGCAAACCTGCAAAATCAGCAAGGGGTCAAATACTTATTTCCCCCACTGTATGTAGCCTTTGAGCTACAGGTAGAGTACAGATGAAAGGAGAAAGGCCAGGAGGCATTTCCAAGTTCAATGTCAGCTCGATTCCCTCAGCTGACCCTGGTGACTGACAGCCTGAGAGCCCCCAGGTTCAGCTGAACCCAGTGTCCTTCAGCCTGCCTCAGCCTGTCTGCCTGTTCACTTACAAAAACCGACAGGGACAAAAAACCAACAGGCTATTCTTCAAATAGAAAGGACTGTTTTCTCCCACTCAGCTCCTTTCTCTTTGCTTCTTATACAAGGGAACTGTGCATGTGAATGGTTATAGCAAGTTATAACAGGACGTATCATAAATGGGATTGGAAAATGTCATTACCAATTACATAGATGTTCAGTATGTGCAAGCCTTCTTTAAAGAACATGAAAAAATAAACCAGACAGTTCTTTGTAGCAAGCCAATTAGAGAGACATTACATGTACTACATACTGTAGAAAATAAGTTGTACATGCATGTTTACCTGGCTGGTAAAGGAACAATCTGACATTTTGGAAAATCCTCACACTATATTGCTATAATAATAATAATAATAATAAGCATTTTTAAAGCAGCTTTTATCCTAATAAGTCCTGTAATAAGTCCTGTAAATTCCCAAAAATACTCTTAGGATTTTATGATTAATTTGCTCTTTGGGAAATACATTGTTACGAGCAATGTAAAAATAATGACACTCAGCAAACCTAGTTGCACATTCTTTAAGAAGTTACAACGCAGGTTAAAAACTGTTCATTCAGATAACTACTACCATTAGATACATTCTGGAAGATGCTTCCATGCCAAAGTCAAAGTCTTTGAATTTCGGTAATAAAAATAAATCATTTTTTCATATTTTAGAATTGACTTCTTTGTGCTGGATGGTGTGTGTCTGTGTGAATGTAGTGCCATCATTGTCTCTGCATATATGCCTTTGCACTCCATGGGCCTCACAATTGATCCTGCGGCATTGTCATCCGCTGTGCATTTGTGCACTTAACATTTTTGCAATCGCTTGCTGTTCCTTTACCTTTCAATATTCCCTCCACCATGGACTGCCTGCAGTGCAGCACTCACAATGCAACCTTCCCTCTCCCCACAACCCAACCCAACACAAAGACACACATACACTACACCTCCCACCTCCGGAAGCCACCCCTTAACGAACCCCCCCTATGGTTTCCTCCTGAGTGCTGACCTGCACTGGTCCTTTAATATTGGTGACAGCTAATACACTTCTAAATGATCAGTTATTATCTCAGGGGCCTCGTCCACAGGGCCCCACTGATTTCAAAGGTCATCCCTCTGTCTTCCAGTATTGATTAAGTGGGCCTGTTAACGTGGCTCTGGGCCTTACTGAAAGTGAACATTGCCGCTAACATATTTCCATCAGCTGTATCTGGCTGGAGAGGCCCATTTAAAAGCCTCTTTGACTCTGTCGCTGCCTCAGTGAATAGAGCAGGATGAGGAGCATAATGGATATGCCAATAAGGAAACTAACGCCACTAAAATATACCGAAGGCCACAGGCAAGACAGGCACTAGGAGATATCCTGCTGAGATGTTACAGGTTTGTATTTTCAGTCTTAGGGTTAATGTTACAAACACAGGATTTTGAACCAGGAGACATGGGTTTGTACAATTCAATTTTATTTATATAGCGCCAAATTACAACAACAGTTATCTCACAGCGCCTCTGGCCTCGACCGTCTCGAGTCGTCTAATCTGCCTCGATGGGTTCGAGGCAGATTGACTTTATGTTACATACTTATTTTAACCCAAACCACTTTTCCTAAACCTAAACTGTGTAAAGGAGCGATGGGGGAAGCGGGGCAGAAGGAAGAGAGTTCAAACACCTGTAAATAGGTCGATTGTCAGTGACGTTAAACATGTAAGTAATGCTTAGCTTTAGGCATCAAACCTAAAAGGCTAAGGAAAAGATTGTGGATTAAAATAATTAAGTAACATTAGTCACATGATCTACTAACATTATTTAACTTAAAACTTTAAGTGAAAACTGGAAAAAAAATTCACATGGCACCTTTCTCTTGAAATTCTTTGTTTGACCCATCTGTTCACCCGATCCAGCTCTTTAAATAGACTTTGTTACTCTTTATTAGGGGTGTGACGAGATCTCACACCACAAGATCTCGTCACACCCCCCACAAGATTTCTCGTCAGGTAAAAAACTGTCTCGCGAGACTCACACAAATTACATTTTTCACATGCTGTCAAGCCGCACATTCATTTTCTCATGCAGTGAAATACAAATGTATAACTGATAAGACTAATGGAGCAAATTAACTCCACCCAGCTGAATGTCCGGACAGCTGTGACGAGTGGTAACTAACTGGTAGAGTTTTGCAACATAAACAACCAAAAAGGCAGGTAGACTTCTCATTAACGTTAATCTTGTAATATTATGACTTTTCTCTGGACATGTCAGAGAACACAGATATGTGGAAGAGATTCTAAATGTGCATAAAGTTTTGACCATGAGCAGAAAATCTGCTGAAACACAGGAACTATTAAAGTCCAGGAGTTTCTAAATGAATTGAAATTAAATAATTTATCATTATGGTGAAAAGGTGCCACAGTCACATCTAAAGAAGTTACTTCCCCAAACAAAGAGGAGGGAAGACTATCATGACTCAGCAGTGATGATATTAATAAGTTGACCTACAGGAGAAACAGATCTGAGAGCAGCACAGAATGACTGAGAGCTACATTGACTATTCTGTTATAGTTAGGTTAAAGATTTTAAATTCTCACCAGCCACCTGAATTTTGTGTTTTCTCCTTATAGCCATAAAGTGGTACAGAAAAATGTATCAGAATGCAGGAAATCAAGTGTTCAATGCTCAAAATCTTCATATAATTCAGCATTAAATATTTCTTAAAAATAGTGTTAAAATCTCGGCTCATCTTGATCTCTTGAACCAAATCTTGAATCTCGTCTTGGCTTGTGGGTAAAGGGTCACGTCACACCCCTACTCTTTATACTATGTCACCCGACTTCCTCATGTGGTCCATCATACAGATAAGCACAGTCAACCTTTATGGCTGTTTTTCCTGGGAAGGACGGCCTGCAACCACCATCTAAAATCTGTGGTTAACATGTTTACATACTATTGAAAAAAAAAGGTTAAATGTATGTTCAAAACAAATGTAGCACTAAATTACTGTAAATTGCTACATTCTACCACATGTCCATCTAATAAAACCTCACTCCAGAGTGGAAATCTTCCTCATGGAGGTGGAAAGTTTATGACCAGCAAGGATGGATCAGGCTTCAAAAAGATGCTTTACCAGCTGGATTAGAGGACATAAGGTGTGATGTGGATAATAATCTGTAGCCAGCTGCAGAAGACAGGGTTGCCCAGCACTGTGGTATTACAACTGTATTATATCTGTAATACATGTGGTAAATGTGTGGAGTTTTGTATTGCATTACTGGAATTATTTTAGTTTCGTTTTGTGCATTTGGAATTACTCTCAGCCTACTGAGGTACATTGCAGCATTTCTGATGCATCTCTGTGACACTGTGAGGTTGCACAATCCATGCTTCCAAGCCCTTAAAGCAGGGGTTGGCAAATAAGTCTGGCATCGGAAATTATTTCAAACCTTTGAATACTCAAGTGTATGTTTAACTCAGTGTGGGTCTCCATTGGGGGAGTTGTATGATTGATCCCAATAACCTGCGTACGTTTTTTTCTCCCTTGTTAAACAAACTGATTATAAGGACACTTTTGCACATGCTCACAATAAAGCATGTTCTGCAGTGTTTGTGTGCATCCTGACATTTGATCCCCATTCATAAACCTTATTTTATCTTATTTTCATTTCCCTGAGGAAATTCAGGGGATTCCAATCACGTTTATTGGAGGCTTTTTCAGAGGTGTGTCAAGCTAGCTAGAGACTTATGAATGTCCTTCAGAACTTTTCAAAGTAAAAGCTCTCAATAAACTTATAAAGCATTGCTGCAGAAATGTTCCTGTGCTTTTATTTTGTAGGCACAATCACTTAAGAGAAAGTGCTGTCATGACTGCGATCTATTTCAGCACCAGTCGCTTTAAATTTTTTATTTTTTTATTTCTTTGTTATCAAAGCAATCAGGCCGTGGGACAGATATTATTTCTTTGTTTCGTTGACTACTAATTAATACTAAATTAAATGACCCCTGGAGAATCACACATTTACATACACTGTTCAGGCCTCCACAGAGTAACTTTACTCGCTTATACTGACAGTATCTCGCCCGACCTTCCTGGAGCATGCAACTGTGAACTCTGGGAGATTGAGACAGATTCTTTTACAGCTGTCCCATAAATTGATCAGCAAGATGTTGATGTTACCTGGGCTACAAAAATTGCTTTCATACCCCAAAATAGTCAAAAAAAGAGCAGCTGTTGTTAAAACTTACAGTTTCACTTGTAGGAAAACAGAATCACTGTTGATTCCGCTGGGCATCTTTGAAGCAGTAGTTTTTAGTGGTTTTGCCTTGATTTCATCATATTTGGAAGGTGTTTCTAATATTTTGTCCCCATGTATATAATAAGACGTGGACATATTGTATGTTTGTGCTCAGTGACTGTGTCTGGGCAGCTTTCTGAAGGGGTTGAATGAAAATCTGATCTGATGGTCATTTGTTGAGCAGAGCAGTCAGAGATGTACGTCTCTAAAATGCCCAGACAGGAAGAAAAGTTCAGGAGACTCAAAGGCCTGCCCGCCTACCACTGATCAAACGTGTTCTTTACTTCCTTTGGTGAAAATATTGTAATACATTATTAATTGATTTCTTTCTTTTTTTCTTTTTCAGTTGTATGAATTGGATGATGATGAAAAGCGCAAAGAATTCCTCGATGACCTTTTCAGTTTCATGCAGAAACGGGGTAAGTTATTTTATACTTTAGTACAAGAATACACTTAACAAAACCTCATTCTAAATATAAATTTCGAGTATCGATTGCACCTGCTATGAAAAGGATGCTCAGTAGAACGCAGGCCGAGCTTTGACTTTCACAAAGAAAGGGGCAGTCAGAAATATTCTGTACATGGATACCAGTGCACTCAACTGTTATGCTCTTTACAGCTGGTGAGAAAAATCTTAAACTGATAAACTCATAAACTAAATCACAAAGAAATCTCATAAAAATTATGAGAATAGAAACCATTGTGTTTCATACTAACACTGCATATCACCGTACGGGAAGAGTAATGATGTGTTTATTTGTTTTTGTTGATCATCAGCCCACACAGCATACATTATATATAAAGTTACTGGCCACTTTATAAGTGCTAGTACCAGGTTTAAGGGTAACCCTTTTGACTTAATTCTTTGTGGCATACTTTCAACATAGTGTTGGAAACATTCATCAGAGACTCTAGTCAATATTGACATGATCACACAGTTGCTGCAGATTTGTTGGCTGCACATCCACGATGCGACTCTCCCGTTCCACCACATCTAAATGGTGCTGTTTTGGATTGAGATCTGGTGACTGTGGAGGCCACAGGAGTTCAGTGAACTCATTGTCATGTTCAAGACACCAGTATGAGATGATTTGAGCTTTGTGACATGGTGCATTATCCTGCTTGAAGTAGCCATCAGAAGATGGTACACTGTTGTCAAAAAGGGATGGACATGGTCAGCAACAATACTGTTGTGTTTAAAGTAGGCTCAATTGGTAACAAGGGGCTCAAAGTGGAGGTGGAACAGTTAGAGTGATAGTGAGTGAGGTTTATTGCAACATGGTGTACCTTACAGGTGATGTGAGCAGTCCAAAAAACACAACGGGTAAATATCCAAGAAGTCCAACAGAAGGTAAATCCAAATTTAATCCACAAGACACAGGAGGCACAAGAAACACTCGAGAAACACTGGCATGGAAAACACTATGTTTGAACACGCCAAAACAACAATAAACTGGCACCAAGTGAAGTGGCAAGCCACTGAAATACAACAGGACAGGAGAACATAATTACACTGAATCCACTAAAGCAATTAGAGACAAGCACAGGAAGAGAAACATGACAACACACGCCAGGAACAGACTAAGCTACAAACTAAAACAGGAAGTGAAGCTAACAGAAATATACAGGGCCACCTTACTAACAAAACAAAAACAAAAGCTAGAAACACAGACAGTAAATCAAGACCAGAACACTAGGGCCGAATGAAATGACAATGCACTGGCCTGATGTGATGGGCTATACTACTCCAGTGCAAGCTGTCTGGTAGGGCACAGGAGGCCTACTCTTCTTTCTTTGTGGAGGACAGTTTAGTCTATGGGAAGGTTAAACGGGCTATACTGTATGAACTGGTGCTGGGAGCTTACAGGCAGCAATTTTGAAAACTAAAAACAACCTCAGCCCAGACATTTGCCGAACTGGCGAGAGATAAGGTGATGTTATTTTAGTGGTGGTGTGCTGCCAGTAAAACTGGTGATTTTGTGTCAGTGCTGGAGCTTATACTCCTGGAGGAATTTAAAACGTGTTTTTTTATTTGAATGAGCAAAAGGCTACCACTCTGCAGCAGGCTGCCTCATTGGCTGATGAGTTTGCTCTAACTCAGAATGGTGTTTACCTAGAGAGACTCACCTTCCTCCTTCACACCTCCGAAACATGGTCCCGTACTCTTGCCAAGTGGTAACACTGAAAAACTGTGTTTCTATTGACACCTAGACATGTGGTTATCGAAACAAAAACAAGGGGCTGCTGCAAGGCAGCCAAAAGGTGTGGGGTTCATTAAAACAGTGCCCTCTACACGACTTTCAGCGTTGACTGATGGCTGTGCTGTTCACACTACACAACTTGCCGTCTTGAGTCTGAAGTCGTCGTGGCTTTCACGCTACGTGACTGATCGGTGACAGGGGGCTCACACACTACACGAGCTGACAGCGACTCTTTCACCCGATGCCGGGCTCCAAACCACGTTTTGTCTAGAAAACACGTGAAATGTAAACGGGAAAAAATGCAAAACTTCACACAAAACAGCTGTCATTTGTTATTATAAAGACAGCAATTATAAAAACAAAAACTCTGGGTTAAAGATTAGCACTGGCAGGTATCAGGGATTGTCTGAGCTACAGAGAGCGCGAGGTGAGTAAAAAGTGTTCTCATTGCCTGGATGTGGATGTCGAGTTGGCCGACTCTGCTAGATATCTGCCAGACTTTGGTGATGTGTCAGAAATGTGTCGGGGAGCCGTTTTGACACATCCTTGAGTAGTTCACACATAACAACTGGCAAGACGTTGTTGTTGAAAGTGTGACTTTGGTAAGGTCACCATTACTTACTAAGGAAAGCAAGTCGGTCATGGACAGTCCTGCATCCTGTTGCAAAACTTGAGGCTGTGTTGTCCTTTCCATCTCCTACTACCCGACTACTAGTTATCGGTGTTTCTGCAGAAACCTTTCTGTGGTAGTTCCTCCTCTTAGTCAGCTTTGTCGCACCTCTGTTCCCTTCACATGGAACGAGGAGTTTGAACATGCTGCAAAAGTCTCTCCTCTGTAGTGCTCCTGTTTTTGCTGCTCCTAACTTCTCCTCCCCCTTCAAGTTGGAAGTTGGTGCCAGTGCCAGTGGTGCCGGTGCTGTACTACTGCAAGATGGTGTAGGTGACATGAGCCATCCGGTGTGCAACTTTGCAACCGTCTGCAAAGTTCAAACGCCACCAATTGATCGAGAAGGAGACACAGACCATGCTCCTAGCATTTCCTCGATACCTTTAGAAGTCTATACTGATCATAACCTTCTTGTGTTTCTCTCCTAGATGTATCATAACCAGTGATTGATGCGCTGGGCTCTGTTGGTTCAGGGGTACAACATCGTGATTAAACACGAAGGGGGAGCAGATGATGTGGTAAGGCATCAGATAAGGAATCAGATAAGGCTGATGCCTTATCATGTGTGTAGGACGTGCGTATCTCATGGAATGAGATCGTGGAATACCATTCTGTATTAGGGCTGTGTGCAGAAGTAGTAGATTGTAAGTGGGAGAATTGCTGTGCATAAACATTAGGTGTTTATATTCATGTGGGGGAGTGTTACGGCGGGGTATGTATTGTTGTGTTGTCTGTTTCGTCCTCTCGTTGCTAGGTTCCGTGTGTGTGCTTGGTGAGCCTGATTGATGACTGGACCCACCTGCGCTCACTCAGTTACAGAATAATGGAGGCGGTGCTTCCATGGATCGCTCTCATTTCTTTGGTGGCAGACTTTGCTTAGGGTGCATGTTTATCCGTTTTTCCTTTTGGTTCTGACGCTTTCAGAGTTATGACTCCTGTGATTTATTTTGCATTTGTTCTGTTAATAGAACGCGCAGTTAATTTTTCATCAAAAGTCTCCCATCCTTATTTTCATTACTTTACATCAATGGTTACCCTCTAAACCCAAGGGTATCTATTTCTGTAATACATAAAAGCTCCTCCAGCCACTACAACAAAACTATTAAAAATAATTATCAGCAAATACTGCTGAGTCTGCTGAGTTGTCTTGAATATGGAACTTCTCTCATGTCTCTATGACCAATGAGCAATCTCTGCTAAGGAAGACTTAGAAATGCATTTGACAGCTCCAGAAAAAACTAGGAGTGGTTTGTTTGGGGGTTTTTGTCAAAACTTATTAACAATTTGGTCTAATTATTAGGTAAAGTTGTATTTCACAAAAGAGAAAGACATACTGTCCCTGCTTTGCACCATTCATTTGGTATAATAATAATAATAATAATAACATTTTACTTGATGGTGCCTTTCATGACACTCAGGTCACCTTAAATTATAAAATACAGCAAGAAGCAATAAGAAAACAAAGCATAAGAAAACATAGCACAAAAACATCAACAAAACATCGACAATCAAATTGAAATCAGTTTTGCACATTATAACAGAGTATGCTAGTATGTTGTGTGCTGAGGTTGTTTGTTGGTAGTGCCAGAAGACTTGTTGGCAGGGAACGAGATGGAGTATAAGTCTGAATGAGGTCAGTGAGATAAGTCCAGGACAATCCAGGATTGTCCGTCCTTGGGTTAACCATTCTGGGTGGGTCCCATCCATCAGCAGTTGGTTCATTTGTACTGCCAGGCGTTCATGGAGTGCAGTTTGTTTCTTCAGCCAGTAGGTGTGGATCATGTCAGGGCCTGGTGCTGTCCAGCTCTTCATACCTGCCACTCTTTCTTGGATGTCTGCCGTTGTAATGGTTACTGGTTCTTGTTCTGGGAGATTGCTGTGATCTGTTCTTAGATCCACTAGCCACTGAGCATTGGTGTTGTGGGATGCCTCTTTCTCCCATATGTTCTTCCAGTACTGTTCAGTCTCAGCCCTGGGTGGATCTGATCTTGTGTTATTACCCTGCCACTGAGAGTACACTTTGGATGGTTCGTTGGAATTCTCCTGGCTTCTGCTTCTCCCTTGTATCTCTTTAGGCAGGTAGCCAGGGCGGTGAGTCTTTGTTTGGCAGTCTCTAGAGCCTCAGGTGTCGACAGCTTGTTGTATTTCTTAGGTAACCCCTTCCTTACACCTTTCTGTAGGTCTGAGAGCTGACTAACCTCTCTTCGTGTTGCCTTGATCTTGGCCTCTAACCTTCTCCTCCATGGGGGGTAATGCTCTTTGTGGCTTGTGGTGTTCATCTCATAGCCAAGCATCTCTAGGATCACTGTTGCTGTGGCGTACATCAGCTCATTGGTCTTGGTAATGGGATAGTATGTAGTGCAGCATTCACATCTTCTAGCAGACTTTCAGAGGGTACTTTGTCACTTAGCCTTGGCAATCTTGGTCGTTGTACTTGGGGGTCCAGCTTAGCTATGATCTTCAATCGTAGGTCACTCCCACACCCTTATATGTATATATATCTATATATATATATATGAGAATTTAACAGCTGAAACCCAAACATATAGCCCCAGTAACTGTTAACATTTAGAAATGCTGATGCAGTCAAATTTGGAATGCATTAAAGACTGAAGATGAAACTTGAGTGAAACACGATGCCTCTGTCATGTCACAGGCCAAATTTTACATCCTCACTCAAACTCATTTTGGCTTGAAAGTTTGTATCTTTAGACAGAAGATCATATGAGTTACTCACTAGAATTCACACATATAATATAAATAATATTTAATTTCTGGTACTAATAGTAAAGGTATTTTTTCAGAATATTATATAAACATATAAATAGGATCCACTGTATTATACTGTATTATATTTTTCCTTTCTTGCATGTATTTGAACATAATGTTGTATACTGCCTGTGTACACTGTATTTGATATAATGGATGTGTTTTTAAAAAGAAGATATGTATGACACAAATGGGTTCTATTACTATGACACAATACTGTATTTATGAAGGTTGTGGGTGAGAATATCCCAAAAACTGCCCTATTTGACCATAGTCCAGCTGTGTGCTGTGACAGCTGTAGGAGAGCACAAGTTGATTAAGTAATGATGTAGTTGGGTGGTCACTTGGGTTTAGTGACAGTATGGATTGTTGTTGGAGCGTTCAATTAGAGATTGATTTTGGACTTAGCGTAGGAGACATTGTCAGTGCAAAGCAGATCAGCAGGAGCCTATCTCCACTGCTCGCCTCTGACAACTGTGATCAGAGTGAACTGCTCCAAATATCCCGATCAATGTTTCTTGAAAACATCACTGTCATTCTACTCTTACAATGTCAGCCACCATGGCTTGCTCCCCTTGAAAGGTGTCAAACATACAGTGCTCCTTTCATCTAGCTGATTTATTTGCTGCCTAAATCCAGACCACAATAATAAAAGAGGTTCGGGCATTCTTTTCATAGTAGTCATAGTATGTTTTGATCAGCATTGAGCTGAAGATGCAGACGTCAGGTTTTGTTTTTGTTTTTTCACTTAAACTGTGTTTGAGCCTTCTTAAATCCTCAGATAAATTGATATTTTAGTATCTGGAGTTGTGAGAAGAGAAGCCAACAAGTCTTACAAACTAAACAACAAAGCACATCATTTGTCATTGTTACAACCCCCAAGAAAGGCTCATTACATCAGATGCCTGACAGACGAGTCAAGGAGTTGCAATGAAAACATTAGCTTTATTAAATAAACAATGGAGGTGCCATAAATCAGCCATAAACACCAGAATAACAGTTCCAATGGGAAAATGAACAATAGAAAGGGAAACCATCCAAACCAGCCCATCTGGATCCTACGCCAAGGGCTACATCACACAAGAGACTATATATCACAAAGGTCTCATTTTTGTCTATTTTGTCAGCGCAATCTAAATACTAATGACCGTAATAACAAATTATGATCTGCACATCACTATAATGAAGGTCTGGTTTGGTTTAGGGATAAAAAGTACTTGGTCAAGGTTAGGGAACATTATGGTTGTGTTCAAAAGACACTAATGTAGACTACTGGTAGGAAACGGGATACAAATCTACGTACAATTGTGATTTAAGACTGGCTTGAATTTTAGGATATTTAAGGTTTAGCATCTTGCCCACTTTGACACTTTGACTTCACCGATCTATCGACTAATGGGCGCCCTGCTCTACCTCCTGAGCCACAGCTATAGGTGAGGTGGTGCAGGTCCTGCAGGATATTGTATATTATTAATATATCTTGTCCCATAAGATCTTCCAAGATTAAAATTGACACTTTTCACGTGTTCTCACACCACGCATCAATTTTCTCAAACAAATCCTAAAACAAATGTATAACAAATCACCTTGCTTCGCAAATCATCTCCACACAGTGACATGTGACACCAGCGTACGCCATGATAGTTATCAAGTGAAGCAAGAGAAGTGAGTTTTACACTTTAAACATAAAAACTAAGGTGCATCCTTGTTCAGTTTGGAACTGTGAGCTGCACTTTGTCAGAGCTCCTGAAGTTATGATGATTGTGGTGAGATTTCCGCCTGATCAGAAGAGTTGTCAGTTAGTTTTGGTTTTACATGCAACATGTTGTCCCAAACTGTCAAACGGTCTGAAGGGGAAACTACCAGCGGAGCACTAATGGAATGCACAGCATTATAATAAATATTATGGATTCTTTTTAAATGACGACGGTAGTCTCGTAATATTACGACTTTTTCCATGACATGTCAGACAACAAAGATATGTGGGAAAGATACTGATTGTGCATAAAGTTTTGAACATGAACAGGAAACCTGCTGAAACACAGAAGTTTGTAACTGAAGTAAAATGAATTTATTTATCATTGAGGTAAAAAGGTGCCACATGCACATTTAAAGGGGTTACTTCTCCAAATCCTCCAAAAGAGAAGGGAAGACATGCCTGCATGTGTGCTGACTCTGCAAGAGTGAAACCTCGCATCTCGTCTCGTCCTGTTGGTTAAGTGTCTTGTCACACTCATATTCTCTACCCAAAAGTCATGAATGTAAATTCACTCTCAGGCTCAGCAGTACAGGACAACACCCACATTATTGCTGATGCCACACCAATCCACCTGTCGATCTCAAGTTTGAATTTACCTAGAGACTTGAATTCCTTTACCTGGGGCAGCAATTCACCCCCAAGCCAAAGGGAGCAATCCACTGTTTTCTACCAAAGAACCATGGCCTCAGATTTGGAGGTGCTGACTTTCATCCTGTGGGCTTCACACACAGCTGCAAACTGCCCCAGTGCAAACTGAAGGCCACTATCTGATGAAGCCAACAGAGCCACATCTGCAAAGATCAGAAATGAAGAGAATATCCCTGGTCAGGTTCAACAGTTACCTTACCTTGCTGAACACAGCCGGAGCCTCTGATGGTTCACCAGAACATCCTTTATGCTAACCAAAATCCTTGTCACTGGATTCTCACACCTGTCAATTTAGCTTCAGCAGTCCCTGGAATTATTCTACCTTACATAAAAAGATTAGTAGCTTATGGTGGCTAGTGTAAACGTTAGGCAAATATTATATTATTATATTAAACTTTATGCCTCTCCACTATCGCTACTGTTACAGTAAGTTTTAGTATTTAACATGATCACGTACTGTAAGTGTGACTTGTTGCCACTGTTGAGTAAAAGTTACAGCAAGTATTGAGGGGTGTTTGATTGATGTGCCCTAGTCTGTTAAAGTCAGCCATGGTGGTTAAAGTTTGCTAGTCACTCTTATGGTCCACACTGTCTTCCTTCACTTTATCCAAATTTGTATTTCTGCTCTTTAAAGATGGTGACAGCCATAATCAGGCTTCAAAACTGTATGTGTCATATAGCGTTTTCAGGATTCTTTAAAATATGTTGTTCTCCGGTTTCCCCAAGAAGTGCAGATGTGCTGCCTCTCTGTGATAGTAATGAAGACGTATTTTCTCTGTCAGAGGAACCTTAATGGCTTGAATCATGCAGCAGGTGGCCAGAACACCTTTGTGTTGGTTTTTCAGTCTTGGGAGCAGAGACATGGAATCGTCATTGAGAGATTCAATCAAAAGTAGAGCAGACAATAGTCATGATGGCTTCCTTTGTGTGTTGATAAATACCCAGGGTGATTTACTGTTGCCCTTAGGGCTGTGGTTATTAATTGATTATTATCTCTAAAGACTACCATCAGCACTTTTTCTCAAATAAGTCAACTTTTGTCCCCCACCTAATTGCCTAAGAATACAGGTGGCAGATGAAAAGGCTACTTGAGAGTTACCTTAAAAAATGGCTGAGTCTTCGATCGCTGTGACACTAAATATTCCTCTTTACTTTACTGCAGCATCCTGCTTTCACCTTTCAGTTGACTTCCCTTATTTTTATGTTGTTCTTTGTTCTTTGGTGGAAAAAAAGCTGTTGTGTGGGTTCTGTCACTGCAAAGGCCTGTGTCATAAGTACAATAGTCATTTAAGTAAATGATCTTGTGTTTTATATTTCATGTTTCCACAACAATAATAATGATAATCATAAAAAAGTATTTTTATATTTATTTAATTTACTATGTGTTCTGTTCATTTCCACATTTCAGCCAATCTTAAATTAAGTAGGTGTTGGTAGCCAGAACATCAAAATGTCTTGCATTCTAATTTTATTTTTCCCAGACATGTCCTCTTTTTGGGGACCTTAAAAATTTGTCCAACTGGATTCATAAATCGCCCAAAATGTCTGGGATTCTATCTACAGTTGGCATTCACTGTGTGTGTTTTGCATTGCTTTGACCAATACATGCAGCAGGTACGTCACTAGCCCCCAGGGTATGCGTAACTTGCACTTACTGTATTAAAAACTACACTTATGTCAACAACCAGTGAAGAAGCCAAGATGCTAACAAATAAAAAGCAACAGACATTCTGTTCTTCCATTTCTCCTCTGTTGAACAAAAAGCTGCATGGATCAGTGTGATTTTGCTCTGTAGTTTTGTTTGCATACAAACATACATACGTAAGCTGTTGATAAGGATCCTATGTATAGCCTAGCCATTTAGGCAACATATTTATTGTTATTACAGCCAAAGAATGCAGAAAGTTAAGTTGGTCAGAATATAGCAAATATAATAAATATCATGAAATAAGTTTTGGCTTTGCCTTGGTGCCTAGACCTGCCAACAAATGTCTGTTGTGAGAAGAAAACAAAACAGCCCACATTTCCTTAGACCTGTAGACCACTACTTACTTGTAGACCACTCCAGACCTCAGAATTAGCTGCCCTGCCAGTCTCCTGTTTCTCTTACTCTCCTAAAATATCTTCATTATCCATCCGATCAGTGAATGGAAGCATATACAACAGCATTAACAGGGACTGACAACAACATTCTATGGGGACTGATATTGTTTTGAAATAGTCTACTGGAGACAGGCAATATTAATGGTGTTCACACTACCAACACTAGTGTTTTCCATAGACAACTAAACTATCTCCTTTCCTTACCTCATGTACACGTAGCTTAAGTAGAGCAACTAACAGTCACTAACAACAACTTACAGATTCACAGAGTGAAACTTTACACATGAACATAAACAGAAATATAAGTATTAGTGGTGGGCCGTTATCGGCGTTAACGTGCTGCGTTAACGTGAGACTCTTATCGGCGATAAAAAAAATATCGCTGTTAATCTATTCTCAAAGTTGGGTTGGGAGCTGGGTCTATACTACGCAAGACTATGATGACTTTCACCTTGATATTTTAGCACAGATGTATCCCGAATCGCACTGTAGGGGGCAAGAACAAGTCTTCGAACCTGTGTGTATGCAAACTGTGAAATTACCACATCAAACGTGACGTGCTAACATGGATGCAGCTGTTGCTGCGTTCAATTTACCTCGGAGGTCGGAGTGACGTCACACCGAGTGGCGTCCAGTTACAACCTCGCTCGGCCAGCTGTTTGTTTACAACTAGCCAGGTTAGTTATTGATACGCTGGTTGATTAAAAAACGCATTATGCTGTATTTACTCACACTAACTGTAGCAACACGTCCACAGACAGCTGTTGGACAGCACTTTGTGTACGAACATTTCTGAAGCCGCCGGGTTTGCTTCTGGGAAAATTTACTTTAAAGAAGCTTCCCAATGAAAAATTCGACAAGACTAAGGTTGTTTGCACCTTGTTCAATGCAGAATTAGTTTACTGTAGGAGTTCTTCCAGTCTCAAGTAGCCAACCACCTAAACGCAAAGCACATCACACGCTACACACACGTACATCTTATTGAACATGATTTATTTTCATCACCAATTATCATAGTAGAACAGCTTTCTCATGCAGTTTGTGATGCATTTTGGAAACAGCTGAGCCCCTGGTCTAATGAGCCACCTGGCTTGAAACCCGTTCGCACACATATTTTAAATGCCTTCAGCAGAATGCAAATGAGCCATTTTAATCTAGATTAATCTAGATTTAAAAAAATTAATCTATGCCCACCACTAATAAATATATAAAAAGTAAGTAGATCAAAAAATGTACAATTATACAAAAATTACAATAACTTTATAATACAGTGCTGACAAGTAGTGTGCAAAAATTCACAACATGAGCATAAAGCACAGTTGACCGGCACTGTTACATTTTACTCTCTGTACAAAGACTTTTTCTTGCAGCTTGGATGGCTCATTAAAAAAGGTTGACGGGGTGCTACAGCAAACTTTTGAAATGATGAACTCGTTCTGCATGAATGGTTATGATTATTGACAAGTTAGCACTTAGCAATAACAAATTAGTGACTAACCACCCTGTAGAGCATTTTTCTTAAAAATGATTTAATGAATAAGAACAATGTACCATAATGAAGATAACTGTTTGTGAATCAGTTGTTTCAGTGAATCAGTACAAATATTTGCTTCTTTTGACTTCTCCCTCTGTCTGTTTTACAAAATTATTGTTGCACACGTTGCCATGGTACCACCATGAACATGGTAAACATCATTGATGCTAAACTACCATAATTTCATAAAACCAAAAGTGCTAAGGATGAAAAAACTAATTCTGGAATTTTATCCATCTTACTATTTAGTTCCTTTTTAATGAGCATTAAAGCCACACAGAGGTACAGTCTTTTCTTACTGTAACACAGTCCATTAAAATGGTAATGGTAATTGGTTTGTATTTGTATAGTGCCTTTCTTTGATATCACTCAAAGAGCTTTACACTGCATCACATTCACTCATTCATACATATTCAGACACTATGGCAGAGGCTAAGGTGCAAACTGCCGATGGCACAGCCACCAGAAGCAATTTGGGGCTCACTGTCTTGCCCAAGGACACTTCCGCACATGGACAACCGCTGTACCCCCTGAGCCACAGCCGCCACGATTAAAAGTGTTAAATCGTCTCTAAATGAAAGTTTCTGAGCTCTCAACCACAGACGGCGTAGGGAAGTTTGTTCCTTCTTTAAAATCGGTTCACAAATACTTAGTTCAATTTATTAAAAGGGCTCAGTGTTTTCCAAAAAGAGCTGCCCACTGCAGGTTTTGTCAAACATTACTCAGGAGATAATTGTGCATTTGACAGGGACTATTTTCAGTGGCTGATGAATCCACATGTGGTGCTCTTGTAAGTATTTGGAGCAACAGGACGGTGTTTGTCAGACTGAGTCAGATAAACGGCAGTGCGTGTGTTAATTTGGCTGATATCAGACAGAATTGTCAACTCATTACAAATCATTTCCATCTTTGCTCATCTCGTCTCATTGTGGTTATTACTTCTCCTTGGTTCCAGCACAACAGCTTGGCAATGGCATTACTCTATTGGCTAATTGTTAGCTTACTTTTTCAGCTGAGAAATGGCTGTTTCATGTCACGATGCCAGACCAGAATCAGTCTGTGGCCGGATCTGTACTCAGGCACTGTGTTAATGGCAATGATGGAACATGTCACCCAGTGCAACAGTGCAGCTCATTGATGTGTTTTAGTGTTTAGACAGCAGTGGAGCTCTGTGGCTCAGAGGAAGAGGAGACACCAGGTTGTGATACACTCACAGAACTCAATTTATTAGTGTTTTGAGTCTTTTAATGGGATTTGTTGAAAAGGAGAAATAAATAGAATATCACCAGACCAAAAATGTAGGGGCCTGGGCCAAATAAACTTTGCTTAGGCCCTGAATCTTCATAAGTCGGTGATGTTTAACAGTCTGTGTGTAGAACAGACGCAGATGTTGGTTTCACCGTGACACTGCATTAATTGTAATTTCATGGGTTAAAAGAGCAAAGTCGATGAGGAGGAGAAATTCTCATCCCATTATCGGCTCGGAGGTGCAAAGTGAACGCATCAGCGATGAAGCCAAGCATAAAGATGATTACTGCACTTCTAAAGCTCCTGATGTTCCACATTGTTCCAATTACAAACTCCTCCTCTCTTAACAGCTGAGGGAATAGCTGAAGACTGTGCAAAGTGGATTTCTTCCACCTTGTCCACCATTGCTCATTGTCATAATGATACATGGCCTGATGAGATAGTTTGTGCTGACAAAAGGCCTCCATCCTCAGTCTTTTATTCCTTATATCTCTTTCAGGGAATCAGAGAGACGAATACATCACCCTCCGTATTGAAAGCACACAAATCTTGTTTTAAGAGACTTGTCTCCCTCAGATTCTGTCAGACAAAGGCTGAGGGTTTTATTTATTACCTCAATCCTTGTTTGGTTGGCTATTGTGTCTTCACCAAAATAATAGTTTTATAGATCAGCACACATACACATTATAATCAGTGGTAATAAAGATAAAGCTTGAGGGGGAGGGTGGAGGCTGAGGATCTCTAGTGCTGGTTTTGTTTTGTATCACACTGTTTTACTGGAGAACTTCATTCTGCCAGACATTAACTGCAGTTTAGAAATATCCTAAGAAAACCGCAAATGTTTTTGCGTATCATTTTTACAATTTTAGATGCAAACAAAACATATATCTGTCTTAGTCACAATTCTTTCAGGCCTTTCAGGTTTTAGTTAAAGGTCGGCTCAGTTTGAAGCTACAGTTACCTTAAAATGATTTGGTTAAAGTTTTGTTAGTTAAAGATACACATTGATATTGATGAAGCACCAAATTACTGTCCTTGTCTTTCAAGTATGTGTGTTCCTTAGATGCAACACAAGATGTTCAGGGAAGTGTCAATCAAAATGTACAATATAAAGACAAGAAAAGAGGTTTCCCACAGAGGATGTTCTTCACTGCAGCCCCTCCTTACTAAAACTTGCTTGAATTTATTTTACCTTAAATTAAACTTACTTTGCTGGTAAGTGATCTTAAACCATTTGCAAAAGAAGAACATGTGCATCAAGTGTAGGGGAGTAGGTAGAGTAGGGCTGGGTGATAAAACAATAACGATAACGATTTTCCTCAATAACAATATAACAAATGTTGTGTATCACAAATGGATCAGCACTTTCTTCTATTAAGATATTTATTCTCTTGAGGAAAAAGCACTCACAGCAAGAAGGTCGCAGGTTCAAACCCCGGCCGTCCCGGCCTTTCTGTGTGGATGTGCATGTTCTCCCCGTGTCTGTGTGGGTTTCCTCCGGGTGCTCCGGTTTCCCCCACCATCAATAACTTGTTAGTTCTTCAGTCAGTGCAATTGGCCGGGCACTGATAAAAACCTGGAGTTGGTCCCCGGTGCTGCACAGCGGCTGCCCACTGCTCCCTTGAGGAATGAGTTAAAGTGCAGAGATGGAATTTTGCAACATGCATGTGTATGTGACAATAAAAGTATCTTCTTCTTCTTCTTAAAGATTTTACTTAATTTTACTCATGCATATTTGTTGAAAAAATATTTTATCATAACTGTTTTACCTGTTCTACCTGTTCTACCTGGCATGTTCTGATCATAAAGAATAGTTTAAAACCAGAATTAACCATCTGGTTTCTTCAACTCTTCTTCAAGGACATTTACTGATATTGACTGAAATTTTTAACAGTGATGACGTTTTCGGCCAAATCACCCAGCCCTAATTTGTGTGTAGGATCCCTAGCTTGAGCTTTTGCAGGATCGGGAAGAGACCTTTCTGAGTCTTTGTATGACGGTTTTGAGACAATGAAGAAGTTTGTCACTTGGCAGTCCACTGAGTGGTTTCTACTTAGAGGTGTGGTACGAGTCCTTGATAATCTGTTGTGCTCTGGCTCTGTGCCACTTTGAATACAATCCAGGAGAATAATGAGGGCTGCACTGATGTTGCTATCCTCTCTGCAGGGCTTTGTGGTTCTGACCGGTGCTGTTGTCATACTTGGAAGTGATTATTCCTGCCAGGAAGCTTTCAGCAGCAATTAATTTATATTTATATAGTGCCAATTCATAAGAAAAGTTATCTCATTTTTCTTTTTAATATTGAGCAGGTCTACACTGTACTACTGTTATATTATGTAGACCAACAGTTTATATGACAAGCAAGCACTAGGTGACAGAGGCAAGGAAAAACATCCTTTTAAGAGGCAGAAACCTCGAGCAGAACCCAGACTCATGTTGGCCGGGCATCTGCCTGGACTGGTTGGTGTGAGTGAGAGAGACTGTAGTTGCACCTCACTCTTCCTCTGCAAGATGTATGCACAGAATATAGTATATTGTCCACGCAGTTAACATTTACATGTGCACATACTGACAAAGAGATTGCAATTATTTTACATGAAAAGATCACATTCATCATGTGGTGCTAAAGTGACTTACATTTGAGAAACACCATACAAGCATGAACAGAGCATCAAATACAGCACGAGATCTACAACTGACAATACATCCTAGTAAGAGCTAGCACATATCGCATCTATGGGGTAAATACCTGGGAAAGATAATTGTAAGGGGATAGAAGAAGAGCACAGGGATGTTAGAGCATGTTAGAGGTTAGATTGTAGACCGCCTCGCAAACCTCGGGCTTGTTGTGAAAGTTCATTCATTACCTACAGAAATCATTTTTTTGTCTAAATCAGGCGTCTCCTGCATTTTCTTCTCCAGAGAGCTTTGTCAAGGCACTTCAGTTTCAGACTTACTGCTGCTGTTGTCTTGTGAGGAGAGAGGAACATCAATCTTTTGTTTTAATAGTGTCTCATTCGTTCTCATGCCAGCACGGCGAAATGAAGCCGTAATTACTGGCTGTAATTGATGTGGTTTTACCACCTCAGACGATACTTCAGAGCCCCCACCACTGTATAGGCCCACTGCTGTTGTTTGCACTATATTTCTGCAGCTATTGATCGCTATTATGGTAAATCCGATGGGCACAATGGAACTCTATCAGCAAAATGCAGGTTAATTATCTCAGGGTCAAACACTTTGGAATCTTCACAAAGAGCTGGCCGTTCAGTCTTTATTGCCTAACATTAAATTACAAATACAAATTATTATCTGAGCCCCATTATTTTACTAATAAGGGCTGCTCCATTATTGTTGGCAGTCATAAATAGAAGTTGACCTCCTATTTTCCACAAATTGTATTTGCAAAGTTTTAAACAAGTCAAGACTTGTTCTTTTTTTCACGTTATTACTTTTTCTTTTATTTCAGATTTTTGTATATGTATATTTTGAGGATGATGCATTTGGAGCAGATTTAAAGTTTGTTGTCTTACATAATTAAATGAGATCAAAGTGTTTTGTCACCACATATTTGCACATGTTCAAAGTTTTTGTCCAGAGATTAGTTCATCACCTCATAGAAATAACACATATCTAATTATTTAAGCAGTTTTCAGTGGGTGCACAGATAAGACATTAGAAACTTAGATTTCCTGCTGTTAACAAAGTTGTCAGACATTTGACTAGCTTGAGATAAATTGGCCTTATAAGCAGGTGCAGAAGCTTATTGATGGGAGGAACCAAAGTTAATGGAATTGATTGTGGATATTGTGTTTGCTTTCTGCAGGGACTCCAGTGAATCGGATTCCTATCATGGCCAAGCAGGTGTTGGATCTCTACATGCTCTACAAGCTCGTCACAGAAAAAGGCGGCTTAGTGGAAGTCATCAATAAGAAAATATGGCGTGAGATCACCAAAGGCCTTAACCTCCCTACCTCCATTACCAGTGCAGCTTTCACTCTCCGAACACAGTGAGTCTGAACACAGATGATAACCCCAGAGTGATAGCCTTCACTCACACTGCCCTCCTAACACCAGGCCAGCCACAAGGGTTCCACGTGTGTCCAAGATGAATAAGATACTTTGGTGTTTATATTGTAACTGATGATTTTTAGCTCAGGCCTCTAAAGTTTGCTCTAATTCATCTGTTACGATTAAAATATGGCCATCTCTTTTCTTTAAATGCCTACCAAGGGCTTATTTGATTACACGTGTCCAGGCTGGGTAACAGCACAGTCATCTTTATTTCCTGCGGCGGTGGCATGTGTGGTCTATACTTGCCAGTCCTTGCTGTAATACATGGCAATTATAGTATTCGAGATGGATTTGTATTTAATCTGCAGTCTCAATGTCTGCACTGTTTGCACAGGAGTCCCTCACCTCACAGTCCCATGTGTAGAAAACATTAATCATTATTTTTTGATGAAATATTATTAACCTTGCGCTTCTAAGAGATACCAAAGCTCCTGGACACCTGAATGATAATGCGTTTTTGACAATACAAAAAGGGGTTTAATATGCCCAAAAGACAGAACATTTGAATAAACCCTCTAAGGAGCTGTTACTTAGAGGGAGTGAGATAGTTGCAAAGGTTTTTTTTGCCAGAACATGCATTATTGTTAATACAGGATATTTTTTAGGAATCTAGTCTCTGCATTGCTCTGTAGTTAAAAACAGTATTCTGCACTTTTTTCAGAAATAAATAATTCATTGATGAGCATGTACAGCAGCCAACATGGGATTAAGATGCCCCCAGAAAGATACAAGAATTTTAGAGCATTATTTCAAAATCAACTATATTTTTAATCATTTGTAATTGATCTTAACACAACAACACACAGAAGCATATTTTCCTGAGTCACAGCACAGACACACTGATGTTAGTGGAAAGTCACAACACAGGCTGCTCTGACAGTGCACACAATAGCCTGGTTCAGGAGGAACACATTGGGCCTTTCCGAAACTGGACCCTCCCTCCTCCCACTCCTTTGGCTGGGCTGGGGGGGCTGTCGGCCTCGGTTCTCCCGCGTTCTCGCTCCAGTCCTTTGTGCTCTGGGAGGATTGCAGGGTGCCCTGACTGCTGGGATTCTTGCCTGCCTGCCGCCGGGGCCGGTGTGGCGCTGTTGTGGCCTCCCACTCTCACTAACAACTACACACACACAGACCTTTTCATATACAGCCTATGACACAGACACATAGACACACATTCAAACAAATTTACGTTGTCAATGGTTGTCAACAGATAGTTGCATTATTCTTCAGGCATGTCAATAAGTTATTTATTGAAATTAATTGATTCACATTTGCACCTTTTTACTCAGCGGCTGTGTAGGTAGAGCGAGTTGGCCATTAATTGGAAGGTCGGCGGTTCAATACCCAGCTCCCCCTGGCTGCGTGTCGAAGTGTCCTTGGGCAAGACACTGAACCCTGAATTGCCCCTGGCGGCTGTTCCACCAGTGTATGAATGTGTGTGAATGTTAGTTTCCGTTTGAGCACTTAGGCTCAGTGAGTGAATGGTGAATGCAGAAGTCGTGTAAAAGCGCTTTGAGTGGTCGAAAAGACTAGAAAGGTGCTGTACAAGTACCAGTGATTCTTGAGATCTGGGACAAAACATGTCCACCAGATAAAACACAGTTTTTTGGTAAAACATTTACATATTATTATTCATACATTTAACCAGAACAAGACACCTTTAGCACACCCAATTATTTATTTCATGTTGTTTCACATTTTTTTAAATTAAAAATGATATAATATGTGACCAGTGCCTGTAAAAGTCCTTGTCCGGAGCAGGTGTTATTACAGTACAATAGCTTAAAAAGAATTAAAAGTAATGCAAAATTAACCATTATACTTACTATTTGTTAGTAGTTCAGTAAATATTTTAATAGGTATCAAAAGTTACAGTTTAAAAGAGATTTTAATGTACTTTTTAGACGATTTAACTTGTGTCCTGGGTTTTTGTCAACACCGTCAGACATTTTTTTAAAATAAAAAAAATCAGGAATAATTGAAGGCTGCTAAATCTCTGAGGACCCCTTTATCACTTCTTTGTTCTTGTTAATGCTATGAGACCATGCTAGCTCTGCTAAGTTTTTTAGATTCTATATATTTCATACCTACTTGTTGATACCTTGCATGTCACAACCATAGTGTGTCAACACCATCATTAATGAAATGCAAGATTTGTATCATATTTTCAGTAATAAATTCCTAACTTAAGTAGATTATAGAGGTCACAAGCAACCAATGATAAACAAGATGGCTCCTGTGATGAGCACATGTGTTCTGAGGGGAAATATGGTATTTTGTCAACTCCGTCAGGATTTGTGTCTGACGGTGTTGACTCTCTCTAAGACGGTGTTGACAAATGGCACTGAAGTGCATTATTCCTCATTTTAGCATATATTTACTTCAGTGATATTACTTCCTAAACATTTGATATTACTGTTGTTCAGTTTCATGTGTTGAATTTCAAGCAATTGCCACAAAATAGCTTTATGTTTTAAATTGAATCTTACTTTCATAGCCTCTTGTACTCACTATGTAATAAGGTGTTGCTTATCTTTATCCATCATTTGCTTATGCTTATCCATCAGAAAAGCATACTGGCTGCATAAAGAAATGCATTTTAGGCCATAATGGCTAGTGAAAAGCTATTAGTGGAGGAACGAAAGAGAAGGAACAGGGAGTATCAAAAAAAGTGAAAAAATTGATAGCCAGCCTGAGCTGAAGGTGGAGTTCCTGAGAAAGGAGAGGGAAAGATTGAAGAATAGGGTGGAGGAGGGCAAAATAAAGACACAGAAAAGAGATATAAGAGATGGTTTTGGAAACAAGCACAGAAAGAGCCAAGCGAGAATAATTGTTGGGCTTCTGTAAATAACTTCAGAGTATGGTCTAGACCTGCTCTTTATGAAAAGCGCTGTGAGATAACTGTTGTTGTGATTTGGCGCTATATAAATAAAATTGAATTGAATTGAATTGAAAGAACAAAGCACATGAACACCAACATCTATAAACCCCATTTCCACAAAAGTTGTGATATTTTCCAATTAAAGATAAATAATAATCTGGGATTAATTCATGTGACCCTTTATTTAACTGACAAAAGTACAAAGAAAAGATTTTCAGTAGTTTTACTGATCAATGTAACTGTATTTTGTAAATATAAACAAAGTTAGAATTTCATGCATTCAACACATGCACAAATAAATGTTGGGCCAGAGGCTTGTTTACCATCGTGTTATCTCACCTTTCCTCAGATAACAACTAATCATTTTGGGAAGTGAAGATACTAATTGTGCCAGTTTTGTAATTGGAATTTTTGTTATACAAAACTTCAGCTGCTCAACAGTTTGTGGTCGCCACCGTCTGATTCTGGCACCATACATTTTCACAGGAGACAGATGTGACTGGCAGCGCCTTTAAAGAACCGCAGTCTGTGTGTATGAAGCCATGTTGTTGTAGCCCGTGCAGACTGAGGCTTGGCATTGTCCTGCTGAAATAAGCATGGATGTCCCAGAAAGACATGTCGACTTGATGGCAACAGATGTCTTTCTGAAATCCCAATTCATGCCACTGTGTCAGTAGCACCTTTACACACTCACTCATGCTGTAGGCACTGATGCAGGCTTTTTGGAAAATATCCCAACTTTTCTGGAGATGGGGTTTGTAGTTTGTGCATAAGCAGCATGTATTTGAAGAAGTTAGTCCTTGTACCCCCTTGAGATGTTAATCCAAAAAAATTGGTTATATAATGTATTTTCTTCATATTTTATAATGTTACAATATTTGCGAGAGTTCAATGATAATTTTGAATTAAATATTTTTCTGTTTCTTACAAGTTTGTCACCACCGTCAGTTGTGTCAACACCGTCGATGCCTTGTCAACTCCGTCAAATGGAAATGGAATGTTTTGTTCCATCAAGAATATTTGTCTATAACAGTGTTGCATTTTCAAAGTTAATGTGTAATTTGAACACTTCTAAGTATCTCTGTTCATATTGGAGATTAAATGTTATATTGGTTAATACATAAAACCTAAACCGTAACTATTGAACATTGACAAATCTAACTTTTAAAAGGAGATATGATTCATTTAAAAACATCTGTATACAATTAAGAGAACCAAGAAGCAGCTAAGAGTAAAAATATCTGTGATATTTAAAATAATTTTTTTGACATTTCTATGTTTCTGACAGTGTGGACAAAAATCTAGTTCTGATCCCGCAAACATGTCACATAGTTATATAGGCAAAGCCTCATTTAACAAAGATGTATACATAGTTTTTTTAAATAATCAAGTTTTTTTTTTTTGAAAATCAAAACCTGTTTTGTCCCTGATCTCAAGAATCACGGGTACGGAGCATTTACATTTACTGTAATTTGCTAGCAGAGCAAGTCGTTGGGATGCAAAACAGAAAACAACAAGCCTGTTTTACAACACTGCACAGCACAACGGGAAAAATTACAAAATACTGCCAGAAATGTAAACATCCCTTAGGCTGACGTTGCTGTCTGTCAGGCCACAGATGCACATCACTACGGATATCTTCATCACTTTAGGATACATTTACAAAAAAAACATAAACATATGTTACATATGTCAGGCAAAATGCAGGTAGAAAAACGCACTTGATTGCACACATTGAAATTTGAACCTGCATTGGCAGAGAGTTAAAGAAGGTGTTACCACTGCGCTGTCACTCACTGCTATCATACATGTATCAAACAAATAACAGATTGTTTAACAGAAAAAAAACTTTTTTTTAAAAAATTAAATACAATATAACCTTTAGGCTACGCTGTGAACCTGTGTATGGTGATATAGAAATGTTTCGCAATTCAAAAATCCTACATGTTTAGAGGCGTAGTCACACAGGACTCACATTTGAAAGAAAGGTCCCCCATCGTGCAGCAAAGGCTGTTACACACCTCCAACAAGCCAGCATTGATGCGCCCTCAACATTTGAGGGTTAATGCAGGGTGATTTGTCATCACTCTGCACTAATAGGTTTGGGATGGCACTCAGTGTGGCAGACCCTCCGTGTAAATGTAAACTCGCAAAACGGAGTGGAAGTTGGTAGGGGGAGGGAGGAGCAAATGTTTTGGGAAAGGCCCATTATCAACAGGTGTGTAAGGCCAATCAGCTCTGCTCCTTGATCTCCCTTTAAACTGGATACACTCCGTGCCATGGTGTTCAAACTGTCTCACAAGGAAAAAGGGTGTCTCACAAGGGTGGTGATGGCGCAATGGATAAGACACCTGCCTTTGGTGTGAGAGACCTGGGTTCAATCCCCCACTGTGACCCATCCACCATTGTGTCCCTGAGCAAGACACCATTGTGTCTTGCTCAGGGACCCCTACTTGCTCCTGAGGCGTGCGACCTCTGACATGTATAGCAATTGTGATTGTGCTTTGGACAAAAGCGTCAGCTAAATGAATAAATGTAAAAAGATAATGCAAACTGACCCATCAACAGGAAACTGATGTCTGAATGCAGGACAACTGCACAGTGTGAATATATGACACCCTAAATATCACTACGACACCTCATATATACACAATACCCAAAATTTGCTGCCAAAGGCAGATGCCTATTTTTAGGGTGAGTTCTAAGAAATACTGAAAGCCAGTCCACCTCATGTTCCAGCAGAGTGTATGGTAATATTGCACAGCAACAGTTACATTTTTGGAGACACCAGATCCATTTCAATTATAGTTAATTACTATTTTCTTATATTAGTAATTATTAGCTTCACAGCAAACACTCCTGCAGATTATGTCCATTTGACATTTGTAATTCCACACAGGCATCTTATACAGCGCATATCCAAGACAACATCTGCTTCTGGAATTCCAGCCAAGACCAACTCTCTGCAGAATTGAAATGGATTTTCAAGACTACATTTGAACGTTAAGGATGACAGACTCTCTACTTAACTTCCGGCAAAGAACACAGATAGAGAAAAAGACCACATTAAGTATCATTGATTGTTTATGACAGACATATTATTTTGCTGTGTTTTGCTCGATGTTCAGTGCAGGGCCAAAATGTAGACATCTGGTCAGACCTTTCAGAAGGAAAATGTCGCTGCAGATCTTATTTGTGATTAAAGGGACACATTGGAGGCACTGGTCACACTGCTCGTCCTATCTAAGATACAGCATTTAGCATCATTTGGAAATAGTTTTCAAAACCATTTAATGTTTTCAGGTAAACACATGAAAGGATTTAATAGTAAAAGTAAGGAGTTTGAATAGTCATGGTTTTATTGCGGGACAGTTATTTAAATCCCACCCTGCAAAAATAGATTGATTGACATCCTGTGATGAGGTGACATAGTGACAAGTAAATCATTGCATTCTTATTCTTGTCTGCAGGTATATGAAGTACCTCTACCCGTATGAATGTGAAAAGCGGGGACTCAGCTCCCCGGGTGAGCTTCAGGCAGCTATTGACAGCAACCGGCGGGAAGGCCGTCGGCAGAGCTACGGCTCCGCCATCTTCAACTACTCTCCTGTGGGCACCCCCACCCTCCTGTCCTCACCAAAAATACAGATGTCCCACCTTTCTATGCCCACTCACAACAGTGGCCATATCTCCCAGGTGCCTGTGATCAAGAAAGGTAACATAACAACACAAGATATATAACATAATACACAAAGGCTCAAAGATTAAGATACTGTGTACGAAACACTTCCTGCACAGATGTTTCACATTATAAGCCTTTAAGTGTTTCAACTGGTAGAATACCTCCTTCATGCTAGGCTTCTAACGTGAAACAGAGTCAAGTCTCACTTACAGCATCATAAGAGTGATCACAAAACTACCAAGTAGAAGCAATTGGAAGTAAATAGTGAATAAAAATAGTAGATCTGTTTAAAAGAAGAACAGCAGAGTGATGAGTCTGACATGACTTGTTGATGTTCCAGTGGAATGATGCTTGAATGAATTTACCATGCCATTATTTTGTGCCAATTTATGAGAACATATGACAGCATGGCTGGTTACTACGAGAGGAAATGACAAACATTTTATATGAACTTTGAATCACAAATGTAGCTTTTCACAAACCAAAATCTGACACACAAGCATGCAGTTGGTCTGACGAAACACAGTTCTGTGGAGAAGAATAATAACAGGGAAGAGTTTTATTTTGGTCGTGATGCAATCAGCAGGCCAGGTCCTAAATAAACAAAGTCTTTTTCTGTCACTCTGACGGGTGATTCACTTCCTCCATATGAGTACTTTGTCAAAAAAAAAAAGATTGCACATGATGTATTATACAGATCACAGCATCTCTGAGAAATTGTTGCAAGATTAGTCAGGCACTTTAGAAGAAGTCAAAAATTGATTTCACAATACTTGCCCCATTTCTCATTCTCATGCAACTTGCGGGCAGTGTGGTCATTCCCCGCAGAAGAGGAAACATCTTGCAGGACTTCCTCATGTCAGTAATGCACCACAGAGAGCATAGGAGCTCTTTGATTACAAGTACTCAAGGAAAAAAGACTGATCTGTGTATCGTGCCATGGAGACGTCAGCTATGTCTAAATGCACATGCTGTATGTTGTAAGTGTAGTTAATCAGATGTTTAATTAGATAGAAACCCATAGTTTCAAAAAACAAAGTGAAGAAGTGAAGATTGCAATCTGTCAGCACCATGTGATTTACTGATGGGTTAGCATTTGTGCTTCATCTCATCACCAGCCCCATGTCTGCCTTTGTTGGTCATTGTAGGGTCCAAGGTGGAGTAAGCAATATCACAAGAATGATTTTTAAAATAATATTATTAGCACTACCATTACTATTACTTTACATCTCTATGTGGAATTTGATTGTGCTAGAGTGTGTCTCTCCTCTCTCCTCCTGCTGTGCCTCTTTCTATCTCCCTCTCTCTTCCCTCAACTGGTGGAAGCAGCTGGTCTCCTACCCTGAATCGAAGTCCAGCTCTAGGTTTCTGCCTGTTAAAAGGGAGTTTTTTTGCCACTGAGACCAAGTACTTGCTCATTCAGGGATTTGTTGGTTCTCTGTAAATACTAAGAGTAAATTATTACTGAAAAGTGCAACGACATAACATCTATATAACATGAATCAAATTGAATTGAACTGAATTAAATAATAAAATGTTAGTGTTTATCCTAGCAAAGATTTATAAAACGTGTTAACATATAATATTCACCACAAGAATATTCAAATTTGTGAACATTAGAAATTTGTCATACTGTTTAAAGTGGGGGAGCTCTTTTATATCTGGGTCTATAGGGCGACAGGCAATGATTGTTGCATTGTTAATATTTTTACATCAAAGACACAATATTCATTACAATATTAATACTTTGATTTGTCAGTAATTTCAATTTCTAGATTGGCATAAAAGACACTGGTTATTTTAAAAGTTTCTGAATTAATGTTCAGATAATTTACTGTATCTCAAGAATGTGATATTAAATTACATAAACTGGATTTTGATTTTATATATATTTTTTAATTGGTATTTCATTAAAACAGTAGCAAGGACAGTCAGCTTCATATGAAAAACGCTGTTGGTTTGATTCCAACATCACTAATATGGAAGATTTTAAACGTGCCAGAGATGGTGTTAACCAGCTTACCAGAGAGCAAAAATGTCGGAATGTGTTACGCAAATTGATTGTTCTTGATGTAAAGAAAAAGAGCAGCACTGTGTCTACCACCTGCAGAAACGTACTGTAGCAAAAAAATTGATGACATGCATTATGAAAGAGATGTAGATTTAAAATATTCACAGGAGCAAGTACAATTCCTGTGAATTCTTTCATACTGCATGTCACATTTGTGCTGTCACAGCCATCCTGTTGAGATGACTATAGACGAGTGTAAGCGTGCAGATTTCAGAGACAGACAGCAGCTTTTTAATAGTCTTGTTCTCTTCAGAAGAACCCATGATGGCCAGCTGCCTGCCCAGCCGATTGGCCCTCCCTATGTCACCCAGCGGCCATCGTGCAGCAGCAGTGGCTGCCCAGGCAGCGGCAGCTCAGGCGGCAGCCGTCCAGGCGGCAGCCCTGGAGCAGCTCAGAGAGAAGCTGGAGAGCGGTGAGCCACCAGAGAAGAAAATGATGATGGTGGCAGAGGAGCAGCAGAGGATCATGCAGCACACCCTGCAGCAGAACCTGCTGGCAATGGCCACCCAGCTGCCTCTCAACATCAAACTCAACAACAGAGGTTTGAGTACACTCATTTGAGTGTTTAGATGTCCTCTCTGTGTTCTCTGGGGCTTTATCATCTTTATGAAGGGGTGTAGCCAGGATTTTAGAAATACTGAGGTCATGAGGAAAATGTTTCCACCGTAAGCTCTCTGAAAAATAGAAAGTATTTATGGACAGGTTTTGGTCTTTTCATGGGATTTTTTAAAATCTAGAATAATGGCCCCTTAAATCATTGTTTTTTCATTTACTTATTGAAACACAGTGATGCCTAAGATGAAAAATGCAAACACTCAGCCAGTGTAAGCCTGATTTTAATGTATAATTAAAAACTGGGTGTTACCATAATGTTGAGTTTGTTGCTGCCTCCTATCAGACTTAAATGACTGTGTCTACTGCAGTGGGCAGCATGTCAGAAACAGTTAATGGCTCAGAGAGGCTGTCTGAGTTCCAGCTGTGAAACGCCTAAACCACTAATGTGCACATAGTTCATCATATAACATGTGTCATTTGAAGCTCAGCTCCATAGCTGTTATGAAGAAATAGTTCCTCATGACCACAGACAGAGGCCAGCTTGTCATGAGTAAAAATGCTGTCTGGCTGGGCTTTGGCTGCAGCCAGCACGGCTCATGACAAGCCATAAGTCGCATATGACTTAATGATAGAGGCTAAAGGAAGAATAAGGGGCCTATCTGCTCAAGTGTGATATCATTTCTGTCTGCATCACTGCCTCTCTCATATTAGTCATAATAGCAGGCTTTGCACTTGATACGTGATGGAAAAATGAGTGAGAATCTTTCCCAGGTTAATTCCCACACTGGCCCTCAAATATAAACACTGTCATTTAAAGATTACATTCAAACACCATTATTTGTCTCCACCTAGATGGTTTGATATCACTGCAGCTCTCTGACAGTTCTCTGTGTGTAGTGTTGTCCCGTTTTCTCAAGACATTTCTGTGATTTCGGAACCAATCACATTTATTTTGCCAAGTTTTCCAACTTTGTGCTGTTATAGAATTCATCCATAACTGTCATGTACAAATGGCTGTAACATCTTTTGACAGTTCTTTCTCCCCAGAACTCTGTAATAAAGCTCTCCTTATCCTGTCACTCTCTGAATTATCACCAATACTCCACCGGGCGCTCCTCTTGCTTCTTCTGTTCCCTTTCTAAATACTCATATTGAGTTTTTCTCTCTCTCGTTCTCTGCCTCCTCTCTTGACAGATGATAGACAAGAGACCGCATTGAACCTGTCTACCAACGGCATTAGCAGCATCAACATGTCAATAGAAATAAATGGAGTTGTCTACACAGGTAAATAGAGGGGCCGTTTGCTGATGTAATTGCAGGCAGGAAATTCAATAAGTTATAGCAGCACCCTGGTGCTTAGTCCTCTACGCAATTTGATGTCTTTGCTATAAAATCCATCGTAATGAAGTGGCAGTCCAATAGAGTTAAAAAAGTTAAATATCTTAAAATTGGGCCTGTGGATTCGAGGTCGATGGGGCTTATTGTCTTATGTGCCTGCCTAGAGTGAGTGTGTGTGTGTGTGTGTGTGTGTGTGTGTGTGTGTGTGTGTGTGTGTGTGTGTGTGTGTGTGTGTGTGGTTGTGTGTGTAAATGGAGGTAGCTTGTGTCTTGAGGTAATTACTGCCTCTCTGCTTCAACATAGGCCTTTCATGTCAGGGTATAAGCCTGGTGGCCGTCACATCATATCTGAGCCCTCTCTCTGAGAGCCAGTGTTCAAAAGCCACAGAGCTGACTTGATACAGCTCATCCTGCCACAAGCTGACACTCACATTAATCTGTCTTTATGTTTGGCTCTGCAATGAGTATGCTGAAATACAACAGTCACTGCTGAGGACGGCTGTTGTCTGTCTTTTTATTAGCTACAGTATAATACAGGTCCTCAAAGTCTGACATTCAAAGGTACAAAAGTAATTTGCTGGTTCTGATTTTACATTCATTTATTTGTCTTTCTGTTAGAAATATTCACTTTCTTCTGCAGCACAATCAGAAGTTTGGATAATTGATTGTTAAACTTATACAAAGCCAACATAGCCATGTCAAGTCAGTTTTACTTACATGGCCATTATTACAAATTTGGATCAAACGGTACTCTGCACAACATGTAGAGCAGTAAAACTACAGCCATCTGGCAGTCACACCTGACAGCCACTGATATGTGAAGGTTGTGTGTAAAAGTGAAAGCAAGGTGTAACATTTGATTTAAAAAAGCAGATTTTCTTACTACTCTGTATTTAATGCAAAATAATGACTCCTTGGAAGGTTTGAAAAGGCGATGGTGGGCAGTAGTGTCATGTCATTTGTAGTAAACAGGCTAAAATCCATGATAACCCTGGCATGGACGCCAGGACAGTGTGGAGTGAGGCTGACTTAGACTTGATGTTTGCTCCTCAGGCGTCCTGTTTGCTAGGCAGTCGGCCATAGCAGCGATGACAGGACACCACGGGAGACACAGCAACTGTCAGACTCAGGGAAAGACCAGTCCCACACAGTTCCAGCCTTCCTGCTCCTCCTCGTCCTCGTCCTCATCCTCTTCCTCACTCCACGGGCACAGACACTCCTCCCCCTGAATTTCCACTCCACCAGAGGGGGAGCTCCAATCTCTCCTCAAAGACACCAAGCAGTTGGAGACATGATCATCAGAGAAACTCCATGTTGTTTTTTAAGTTGGCTTTCTCTCCATCCACTCGATCAGATTCCTTGTAGGTCAGCTAGAGAAGCAGCAAACTTGTATTTACAGACTAAACATTTTGGCAAGAGACCTGGCTGTCCCCCTTATCCCTGCTCCTCCTCCTCTGAATTTGAGGACATTCAATCTTTGTGTGTTACCATTGTCTTTCACGTCCTCAAAGACATCTGCCTCCAATCCACTTAAGGTGCAACCTGGATGAAGCCAAACGAAGAGTCCCTCTGCACCGATTCAATCAAAAGATGAGGCAGCTGAACAGCTAACCTCAAGCAAGAAATTACAGTTGTTGATGTTTGTAGGCTTTGTGACAGACCTCAGAAACTCACTGCTTATAGCTGATACCAAAGAAGAAAACAAATCTATGCTAACTCAACGTCCAGCATTTACAGTGAGCTTTAGTGCCAATGATCAAACCTGAAGATTATAGCAGGAACACAAAGAGACAAAGCACATCTGAAGTGGAAATCTTCAGGTATTCTGTAGAAAGGCTGTCTAGAGACGTATCATGTCTCAATGACATTAGCTTTTCCATTGGACAGTTAATAATGTCTCACATGTAGGCAGAAATGAGTGTAGACAGAGAGATGTATGTGGACATCAGTGCAGTAACATTAGTCTCTTCTCTTCAACATTCAGTTTAGTCCAGAGAAAATCAGCCTGCTAACTGGCCAGCAGGCCAACTGAACCGAGCACAAAAGGTTTAAGTTAACACAGAGCTCTATCCACTAGTAGCAACAGTGTGTCCCAATCCCATATTGTATACTAATAATATCCCTGTATCTGTCTGTATGTAATCAGAGTCACCTTCACCTCCATTGTTAAAAATGGTATGCCATCATTCAGCCCAATTCCCAGAACTTGCCCCAGGTTTGCTCTGTGCCAGTTAGTTTGTGATAATTTTATCACATTTGTTGAAGGATATGCACCATGTGTGCACAATATCAACTCAAATATGTATTAAAACTACATTTGATGCAGAGTCCCTCTACAAGATGGGGCCTTGAAATTGGGTAAAAAGTAGAAGCCTCCATAGGGCCCTCAGCATTTTTTTTATTGGGTTTTAGTGATGCGCAGTACTGAAGACCATAAGTTAATTAAATGACTCCAAAGAAGCTGACACGGTTTAAAACAAACTGAAGAATTGACCGGACACATACACACAGTCAATTTACCCAAGCTCAGAACACCAATGGAAATTTCAAATTAGAAAATGTTTCCAAATCTTTCCAGACGTGGGTGTACTTTATTTATTATAAGAAGCGATGCTACGTCCCAAGATAGCGCCTATTCTGTCATAAACGTTACGCTCACATGATCTCACACACGCAAAGGTTTTCTAGGCTCTGCTAAGGTTTTACAAATATTTCATTTTTTTATGGTTCATTTTTCTTTATATGATGTAATAATTGACCTTTGCAGCATCATTTCAACAGTGTAGCAGACATTTCTTTTATAATGGTGGTCTACGAAGAAATTGTTTTGGGGCCACAGAGGATTTCTTAAAGCAGTGCTGAGGCGGGCCACGGGGACAAACTGGGAGCAAGGCTTTTGCTCCAACCTATCTGTTACATTGTGATTTGCATTCTGGGACAAAACACAGATTTAGGGTGAATTTATAGTATATATTTGGGACACCGTTATTAGCTTTCATAATGCTAGCTAGCATGCTATAAAGATGTATTGTCAACAACTATGATAGCTGAGAAGATCAGTAGCTAAGCAGATCATTCTGTTCCTGGCCAAACCTGCACTTACTAATCATGGCTGTATAGTTCTAATCAGCCAGGGTGTAAAAAAGCAAAGAACTGTCCACAGCTCCTGTGTGAGGACGTCCAACAAGGCCACGATAAGGAGTATTACATCACATAGAAGCCGTTAACCATGGAAGGCTGCTGCTGATTTTTCCTCCTAGTTTTCTTTTGCTGTACAAAACAAGGGACACTTGACACTTGACATGAGATATACATTTTCAAAGGAATATGCTGTTTTAATCAAAAATGATTATTCTAAAACAAGAGTCAAGATCACAGAATATCTGTACAGGGACAGCGAAAGGTTAAACTGATGTGATGACAAGCATTGTTCCGGTTCAGTGCTGTCCTCATTCATTAGGATAAATATTGCAATCAACATCATTGCTCCACTGGTTGTGGTCAGAAATATGTTCAAAATTATTGCTGAGGCTGAGCGCAGTAGAGATCGCATTGTTCTTTGAAGAAATCTAATGCCACACACATTGATTAAAGCCAGGACCACTACCATGTAGAAAATACCAGTGATGTTAGTTAACCCAGTAGGTGGGAAGCACAGAGCTGATGTGCTGCTGGTGGGGAAGTGTGGCTGGCAGAGCCTTGGGAAGAAATGAATCATATGGCATTGAAGAAGAAATGACCATGACAGGAAAGACCAGAGCACTAAAGCCTGTAGGCAGCAGGTGAACAGATATAAAGTAGGTGACAGCAAGACATAGAAAAATATGTAGTCTGCAGGAAACAGTCGGTCACACAGAAGTTTCATATTGTGAATAGAATCCAGGTTTCTTTTCTAGTAATGCACTTGTGTCTAACATCAGAGAGCTTCTCCCTCTTTCATTTCTCTCTTTCTTTATTTCTAAGATTTCATAAAAATATACAATATTTTCGTTATTGTGAAGGGAAATGGGAACCAGTCAGAAGATATATGGGTTTTTATTAAGTCTGTTAAAGCATTTAACTGCAGATTGTATTTATTTTGTTTTATATTCAAACCTGGAAACGTTGCATTCAGCTCCACCATATTGTTTGTAAACCCTTTTTAAGAGTCTTGCAGAGAAAGCAGATACCTCACCAGTGTACCTGTATATAGTCATAGTAAAGTATGAATCCATGATATACCTCATACATTTCATTTATGTTTATTGTACAGCCACTTGAAAATGTTTTACTTCAACAGATCACTGGATTTTCTTTTCATATTTTGAATGATTATACCAAAGAAGGGAATATTTTATTGACACACATCTACCTCATTTGTTATAGACTGTGCCAATAAGCATGTCCACAATCTTAATTGCCAGTGTATTCATGGTGTTTCATATCCGTGTGTTTGTATGAACACAAAATGCTTTTCAGTCAAAGAAAAAAAGAAAAGTTCATACTAGAGAATTAAGCAGCATACTTTTTATGTTGGATGTTGTGCCGGCACAACAAAACAGCATTTTTGAGACACAGTAGGGACGCTTTCAAAAAGAATCCAATCTGCATGAAATCATGAACATAAAACAGGAAGACAGCAACTTGTAACAATGAATGGCAATCACCTGAGCATCATGGCATTGTCAGTCTGCCATGAATTAAGTCTGATTTAAAACATAGAACTGCAATTAATTATCATTAGATAAATAAAAAAGATGCAGTTGAAAAGCTAGTAAGTGGACCTGAGATTATACTGTCACACATACTGATCCTAAAGCCAAGATTAGAGCCCAACAGACAAATCATTTGGAGGATATTAAGTTCTCGTCCCATCCATCATATCGGCTTCAAAGTAATAAGAAATGTCAGATAATAAGATATGTTTACACTGGAACATGTCCCGCTCACTATTCAGTTTAATACAGTTTTATTTATATAGCGCTAATTCGACAGTATGTGATTTATAGTGAAATTTGCGTAATGCTAAGCACCTTTCTTGCGCTTGTAGCGCCACCTAGTGCTGTATGTACATCAAAATGGCCAGGTATATCTGGGGATATCTGAACATATCCTGTGAGTTTTGTGATGATTTGTGGATTTGTGTTCATTTATGTCCAGAGCCACACCCCTTTTTGAAGGTCATTGGGCAATATCTTGGAAAGTAATTGAGATATCGACATGCTTTATACTGTTAATAGGCTTGATCCGACGATGATTCACTATAACTTTGGTGGCAATCGGAGCTACGGTCTAGGAGGAGATGTCAAAAACGTGTTTTTCAAAAAATTCTAAATGGTGAAAAAAATTTATAGACGGACCTTAATGGTCCTTGAGGGTTTTTCGTAGAGCAAACTGCGCTGGACCTGTGTGAGAAATTTCAAGCCAGTAGGACTAACGGTGTAAGGGGCGTGTCCTTTCAAAGTTGGCATTTTTTAAGCCTTAATTATAGCGCCACCATGTGGCTGATTGTGTTCATATTTCTATGGAAGCACATGCACACCATTTCCAGTTATTCTCCCAAGTTTCATGCTTGTAGCTCATTCCAGCTGAGCTGTAATCTACTTTTTTTGAAACTGGAAGAAACTCATTTGTTCTGAGAGATGTTTCTGAGCAACACCATCAGGCCATTTTCACTAAACAAATCAACAGGCAGGTAATTTTCATTTTACAGAGCACATGCATGTTCCCCGGGGGACAAACACTTTTCCAGTGACACCATGACCTTTTGTGTCGCCACCTTTAGGAAAAACGTTTGTAGCACTTCTGAACTGCCTTGTTGAAATTGCTGTCTTCCTCGCTGTGCAAGATTTTTCATGCAGATTGTTCACAGATCTTGATTTAATATGCTATGACTAGTTCAGTTATATGATGACTCAAGGCTGATTACTGGTGATAAAGCTAATAATATATTGTGCGACTGTATGTATAGATGGTGATGTTGGAATTGTACAAACACAATCATGCAGCAGAGGACAATCCTCAGCCAATTGGATGAGCTAACTCCTCAGCTGCCAGTTAAACTGTTGAAGGTGGTTGTGCTTTTTAATTCTCATGTTTACTTGAAATGTTGACTTGTTTTTTTAGCAATCAGAAAATTCTGCAGGTAGATATAGCAAAGCTCCGGGAAAATAATCACTTCCTTATACACAATCTTGGTGTTGCATCCTCAGTGATATCAGCTCAATATTAATGGACTTGAATACTTAAAGCAGGACTAGACAGACCTCCCTAATCTGGAAAATCTGGAGTGCTGTTTCAGCCATGGTGGTGATAATATTGTCCTGGTATGTCTTTATTACTGGTCTCTAAAGCGTACACACATGTTTATCCACCCTTAGAGTTGCGAAGTGGGAGTCATTTTAGGCAACTAGGGTTCTGGAAGTAAAAGTCCAGTTAATTTTCTCATAGACAACGTTATGAGACTCAGTTTGAGCACTTCAGGGCTTGTATGGATGTGAAACTCTCCTTGTTGAATCACCAGTACAAAAAGATCAACAATTGTATTAGAAAAAAATAATTTTTTTATTTGAAAAAGTGTTCAGTTAATCATTTGGTTAGTAAGTAAGTAGGTAGTAAAACTACCTTCCTTTACATGACCATGCAACTTTAACCCTAAGATAAGTTCAGGGTCAGTCGTTGGGTCAACAAAGCATTTGACACTGTTTGTACCCTGTCTCCAACCAACAGTCAACGTTGACCTTGATTGTTTCCTAATGCTAACGGTTACCAAGTATTCTTCTTATGGTTAAAAGAAGAAGTACATGGAAATGCCATGATTCTTCCATAAACTTTTTAAAACATTTTTAGATTTGTCATTTATAACAGTTTTGTGATATTCAGGGAAGAGAAGAAAACTACGAATAAGGACAAACAATGACAACTGTTTTGTAGTTTAGATGGAGAAATAACTTGTTGAATGCACACCTCTGATTAGCGTCTTCTTCACACAGCAGCTGATGCCCAGGGTTTCATAGTCTTTATATCTGCCAAACCAAACTGTAAATGAAGAAAGCTGACATAATTCAAACTGATTATCATCATCAGTCTGAAGGATCATATAACTGTCCAGCAGACGGCCGTGTTTCTGTGTTGAGGAAGACTGAGGAGACAATTAAAAGAAAAGGAAGAATATTAATACTTCTAGAACATGTTGCTTCTCCCACTTTGTCAACAAGACACAAATTGATATGCAGATTCTGGAGGACTGTCTAGGGCCAGATGCCCAATTACCATTTGTGATGATGATCTATATTCAAGAGTAGCATTGACCAAAACCATCAAGTATGTATCACAATCCTGGATCAGGGCTTTTTAAGGATAGTGTACATTTTCTACTCCTATAATGCTCCTATAAGGACAGCCCTGCCTCAGGTTGTCTCTGTAAACACTGGCATAGTCTGTTCCTCGTGACTATCTCTTCTCAGCCCCTCCTCCTGTGCTGTACATACTGCTGAATGATGCCAATCACTGGACACTTAAGATGACTGTGAGGCCGCAGCATGGAATCACTGGCATTCTTCTCACCAAAGAGTTTTTCAAGCTTTGACCACGCTCACTTAATTTTTTATGACCGACAGAGCAGAGCAGACAAGCAAAGGGACAGCGAGAGCTCTGCATGCAGAAAAAACAATGCGTTGACTTATGTAATCAAAAAACATGTTGTTTACTTCGTATTTTAGCTATGCTATGCTAGTAGTTTTTAGACACTAATCGCTTTATTAGCTGTGTATGAAGCTTTAAATGTTTATTTTATATCCCTTTTGTTCATCTTGGATGAATCCAGTGCATTATGGGACTGCTGGATTGTGGTGCTCAGGGGTTATAAATGTACAAAAAAAGAGGTGAAAGAGATTTTCCTGTTTTGCCATTTGACTTGTAATGTTTTTAGAAATAAAATCATGCTTTTAATTTTAGTGAAATGATTTCTGTGCCATTCTTGTTCTTGTAATTATTGTACTGTGACTTCTAATAATAAAAAAATACATTCTGAGTAGTTATGGACCCATTTCCCTTTTAAAGTTAGACTACAACCCCACACAGGATCTTCAGACTGGGTTAATGTTGGTAAGACATTCTTTTTACAAAATGAGATGAATTCTGGACATTCAAAAAATTCTGAAGGCCACGACATATCAGTTATTAGTGTCCTTAGATGGCAATTAGTGTTCTATATAAGTTTTGTTTAAGTGAAAACTGAAAACTTTATTTCTTTACTGTATGTCAACCAAAGAAAATCTTACTCAACTGAAATTTTTCTAAAAGAAAATTTGCACGTTATCTCTAGACTGAATCAGTGGGTTTTACCTAGTAGCCAAACCGTTTCACAATGTTGCCAATAAAACAAATTCCTACAGTCTGACCATTTTCACACGTAACTATCAAGTATGTATATCAAGTAAATTTACATACAGCAGCACCACAAACACACTGGCAAGTATCAAGGAGCAGAACGGACTTCCCTATAACCACAAAGCTAACAATAGCTGAGCTAGCACTGCAGCATAAAGCTAAACAAAAAGCAACATGAAGAAACATTTACCAGCATGCAACTACTCATGTTATTTTATGTATTAAATGCTTGTGCAAGTGGGCTGGTACTCACTGGTATGCAGTGCCAGCACTTCTACATGTTACTATTTAATATACCGTGACTTTTTGTTGCACACTGGCACATCTGACATCTGCCGATAGTTACCAGAGCCGGGAGGCCCCTATACTCTCAACTAGCAAGTGAGAAAGCAAGTCTGGAGTGAAATGCACAGGCACAATGTCATCAAGAAGAAAATGTATCCACTCAGCTCTTGTGTCCTCTGAGGCTGGGGGCCGATGTAGTGATTTGTGTTGGTTCCACCTCTGACTTTTGCTTCAGCTTGGATTGAGCCACCTCCAGAAGTTCTCAGACGACTCCTCCATCGTCGGCTGTATCACAGATGACAGGGAGGAGGAGTACAGAGACCTTATTGAGAGCTTCATTGGATGGTGCGACAGCAACCACCTCCAGCTCAACACAGAAAAAAAACCAAGGAGCTGGTGGTGGAGCTGGTGGAGCTGGTGGATTTAGGGGAATAAGGGGTAAGAGACTGGATTGGAAAGCCAACCTCTACAGGAAAGGACAGAGCAGGCTGGACTTCCTGAGGAGGCTCAGGTCCTTCAGTGTGAGCACCAGGCTGCTACGGATGTTCTACCACTCTGTAGTGGCATCTTCTTCGCCGTGGTGTGCTAGGGAGGGGGCATCGGTATTTGTGGCACCAACAAACTGGGCAAGCTGGTGAGGAAGGCCAGCTCGGTGGTGGGGATGGAATTGGACAGTGTAAAGACAGTGACTGAGAGGAGCATGAGAGGGAAGCTGAAAACCATCATGGACAACCTCTCTCATCCTTTCTATGCTGAGCTGAGGCAGCTCAGGAGCTCCTTCAGCCACAGACTCATCCAGCCCTGAGCCTCAAAGCACTTAGGAGGCTCATTTGTGCCGTCAGCCATCAGGCTCCACAACAACACAGAACCAAACTGACAGCCTCTATTCTTGACTCTATTCTGAATGTATCATGTTATACATAAAAGCTGTTGTTGTTGTTGTTGTTGTTGTTGTTGTTGGTAGTAGTTATAGTAATTGCTGTATTACATACACATTCCTCTGTGCTGCAGTGCCAACAAAAATTTTCCCTGCGGGGGATTGAAAAAGGAATATCATATCTATCTTATCATAATCAATCCCTCACTGTGGCTCATCCACCATTGTGTTCCTGAGCAAGTAAGTAAGTAAGTAAAATTGTAAAATTGATTTAATATAGTACCTTTCACATAGCAAGACACAAAGTGCTTTACAGTGATTGTTAATGTTTACAGGGAGCCAAAGGCCTGTTTAAATAAATAAGTCTTCAGCTGATTTTTGAAAGCTTCAGAGCATAGGCATAGGTAGTATTGGTGCAACCACTGGGAAAGCACGGTCACAGTGAGAGTGTCAGTGAGTTGATTGGCAACAAATTTCTTTAGTATTTTTGAGATGAACGGCAGCTTGGAAATAAGCCTGTGATTTTTGGACAGGGATGAATACAGATTGGGTTTTTTCAGAAGAGGTTGAATTATTGGTATGTTTGAAACAAAATGGAACAAAACTGAAGCTGAGGGAACTGTTAATGATAGAGACCAAACATGACCCAACAGTCCCAATCACATTTTTGAGCAAGGCGGTGGGTAAAATATCTACGGGGCATGAGACGGATTTCCCCTATACAACAAATACCATGCGATGGACTGGCGACTGGTCCTGGGTGTACCCCGCCTTTCGGCCGATGTCAGCTGGGATTGGCTCAGCGCCCCGCGACCTTGTACGCAGGATAAGCGGTTGACAATGGATGGATGGCTACAACAAATATAACTGTTTGATTGTGTTCTCTCCTTTTGGTTTACAGTATGCAAGTATTAAACTTAAAATGCTGGGTAACTTCAGGTTACAGTGGTGGTAAACAGAGCTGAACAACTCCCATGCTCTATAATCACACAGTAATTACAGGGTATGTGCTGTTCTCCCATTCTTATCTTAAAGATAAGTAGTAGTACCTTACTACCCCACCAGAGCACTGCGCTCCCAGAATGCAGGGTTACTTGTGGTTCCTAGAGTCTCCAAAAGTAGAATGGGAGCCAGAGCGTTCAGCTATCAGGCTCCTCTCCTGTGGAACCAGGTTCCAGTTTGGGTTCAGGAGGCAGACACCGTCTCTACATTTAAGAGTAGGCTTAAGACTTTCCTCTTTGATAAAGCTTATAGTTAGGGCTGGCTCAGGTGAGTCCTGAACCATCCCTTAATTATGCTGCTATAGGCCTAGACTGCCGGGGGATTTCCCATGATGCACTGAGCTCCTCTCTCCTCTTCTCTCTCTCCCTCTGAGTGCAACCTCATCCCATTAATGCATTTTACTAACTCGACTTCTTCCCTTTCCCGTGGTCGTGTGCTTTCTTGTCCCTCTCCTCTCTCCTCCTGTCACTTCCTGCGGGTGTTGCTGGCTCTGGAGCTGTGGAGTCTGAATTTGTGGTTGAGAGTCTCCTGCTGCCCCCGTGTTCCTGCTCGACACCCTCTGCTACAATTACAACTATTGTTACTAGTCCTACTGCTATTATTACTGTTATTATTATTAATATTACGTTTATTATCATTAACATTACTATAAATATCTGTACCATTTTTCATTCAGTCTAAAGCAACATCACCTTTACTGTCTGTACTTCTATCTGTTTACTGTGTAGGCTGCCTCCCCCTAGTGCTGCTCTTGGTGGGAATTGTTGGGCTTCTGTAAATAACTTCAGAGTACGGTCTAGACCTGCTCTTTATGAAAAGCACTGTGAGAAAACTGTTGTTGTGATTCGGCGCTATATAAATGAAATTTAATTCCTCTGTATCTACGCAAGAAGAACAAGAAGAAGAAGAAGAACAGGAAGAAGACTTCAATTCAATTCAATTCAATTTTATTTATATAGCGCCAAATCACAACAACAGTTATCTCACAGCGCTTTTCATAAAGAGCAGGTCTAGACCGTACTCTGAAGTTATTTACAGAAGCCCAACAATTCCCACCAAGAGCAGCACTAGGGGGAGGCAGCCTACACAGTAAACAGATAGAAGTACAGACAGTAAAGGTGATGTTGCTTTAGACTGAATGAAAAATGGTACAGATATTTATAGTAATGTTAATGATAATAAACGTAATATTAATAATAATAACAGTAATAATAGCAGTAGGACTAGTAACAATAGTTGTAATTGTAGCAGAGGGTGTCGAGCAGGAACACAGGGGCAGCAGGAGACTCTCAACCACAAATTCAGACTCCACAGCTCCAGAGCCAGCAACACCCGCAGGAAGTGACAGGAGGAGAGAGGAGAGGGACAAGAAAGCACACGACCACGGGAAAGGGAAGAAGTCGAGTTAGTAAAATGCATTAATGGGATGAGGTTGCACTCAGAGGGAGAGAGAGAAGAGGAGAGAGGAGCTCAGTGCATCATGGGAAATCCCCCGGCAGTCTAGGCCTATAGCAGCATAATTAAGGGATGGTTCAGGACTCACCTGAGCCAGCCCTAACTATAAGCTTTATCAAAAAGGAAAGTCTTAAGCCTACTCTTAAATGTAGAGACGGTGTCTGCCTCCTGAACCCAAACTGGAACCTGGTTCCACAGGAGAGGAGCCTGATAGCTGAACGCTCTGGCTCCCATTCTACTTTTGGAGACTCTAGGAACCACAAGTAACCCTGCATTCTGGGAGCGCAGTGCTCTGGTGGGGTAGTAAGGTACTATGAGCTCTTTAAGATAAGATGGTGCCTGACCATTAAGTGCTTTGTATGTGAGAAGAAGGATTTTAAATTCTATTCTGGATTTTACAGGAAGCCAATGCAGAGAAGCTAAGACAGGAGAGATATGATCTCTTTACTGGTTCCTGTCAGAACACGTGCTGCAGCATTCTGGATCAGCTGAAGAGTCTTAATGGACTTTTTCGAAGAGCCTGATAATAGGGAATTGCAGTAATCCAGTCTAGAAGTAACAAATGCATGGACTAGTTTTTTCTGCATCATTTTTTAGACAGGATGTTCCTGATTTTTGCAATATTACGTAGGTGAAAAAAGCGGTCCTTGAAATTTGCTTAATGTGAGAATTAAACGACATGTCCTGATCAAAGATAACTCCAAGATTTCTCACAGTGGTGCTGGAGGCCAGAGGCGATGCCATCCAGGGAAACTATATCTTTAGATAATGCGTCACGAAGGTGCCTAGGGCCTAGAACAACAACTTCCGTTTTATCTGAGTTTAACATTAGAAAATTGCAGGTCATCCAGGTTTTAACATCCTGAAGACACATTTGAAGCTTAGCTAACTGATGAGTTTCATCTGGCTTGATCGATAGATATAACTGAGTATCATCTGCATAACAATGAAAGTTTATGGAGTGTTTCCTGATAATATTGCCTAAGGGAAGCATATATAAAGTGAAGAGGATTGGTCCGAGCACAGATCCTTGTGGAACTCCATGACTAACTTTGGTATGCATGGAGGACTCATCGTTAACATGTACAAACTGAAATCGATCTGATAAATAGGACTTAAACCAGCTTAGAGCGGTTCCTTTGATGCCAATGAAATGTTCCAGTCTCTGTAATAGGATCTGATGGTCAATGGTATCAAATGCAGCACTAAGATCTAATAAAACCAATACAGAGACAAGTCCTTTGTCTGATGCAGTCAGGAGATCACTAGTAATTTTCACCAGTGCTGTCTCTGTGCTATGATGGGCTCGAAATCCTGACTGAAAATCCTCAAATAAACTATTGCTATGTAGAAAGTCACACAGCTGTTTGGCGACTGCTTTCTCCAGGACCTTAGAGATAAATGGAAGGTTAGATATAGGTCTATAGTTGGCTAAAACGTCTGGATCCAGGTTGGGCTTTTTCAGAAGAGGTTTAATTACAGCTACTTTAAAGCTTCAGTAGGTAACTTTTGTAAAAATGTATTTTTTACATATTTGTTAAAATTGTCACTATGTCCTGACAGTACAATATGAGACAGATAATCTGTGAACAAATCAAGCTCCTTTGGCTCTTCCAAGTGGTCCTAGTGCCATTTGCAGAAATTCACCGCTCCCGGTCAGAAACAACCAATCAGAGCCAGAGGAGTGTCTTAGCAGTGTCAGTCACGCTCGTGTACGCGCTGCTCACTCCCCTCCCCCGCACAGCGCGTACTGTAGTTCAAGCTCAAGATTGTCGGTGTGCCGCAGCTGTGCTAATGGCGGAGAAACAACCTAACATTTCAGGAAAACTGCCAATTTCTCGAGTGGCATCTGCTCAGAAAACAAAGACGGGTAAACAGAAGAAGACCGATGACGAAACACGAGCTAAAAGAAAGAATTAGACCGAGCCGAAATAAAACGAGGGTAGCTAAACATCGGAGCGGCTTTTCAGAGGTGGAGGGAGCTACGTGACCTGAAAGGATTCTAAACCGATGCAGAGCTAGCCACGTTTCTGCTTGACAAGTAAGTAACGTTCTCCCTGCTTGATTTGTTTCATTTTACGAACAACACAACTAAGATAGCGTTACAGTATCACTTGTGATAGCGCTTAGCTTGTTGCTAAGTCTGACAGTTAGCTTGTTAGCTTGCAGCACGGCAGGAATATTGTAGCAGGTGAAGATTAACTTTAACTTTACCTGCTAACTTGTTCGACCCTTTTTATATACAGTCCATGATTCACCCTCAGTATAAGCAACATTGTTTCAATATCTACACTTAGTAGTAGCCGAATTTATTTTGTGGATCAGAATTAAATGCATGTAAGTTAGATATGGTGAAATAACTGTAATTGTGCGCTGTTCCTGTCAAAAATTAAAAGCAAATAAAATCTAATGAGTGGACTGCCGGTTTTCAGCTGTTTGTAATCTCAAGGTATTCATTGAAAAGTATGGGCTAGTTCTTCTGCCGAATATAAATCGTTCCATAATCACATCTTGATGTATGCCAGCAAGCGCTTCAGTTTCAGCCCTCCTGTATATGAAGCCTGAATCTTACTCGCTGACCTGGATTACAACAACCATGTTCACAGACCACCCAAGAGAAAGCCTGATGGCTCCATAGAGTATGTAATATACATAATGTCTTATCAAGAGTGTTGGGTAGTAAATGCGATTATTTGCACATTGTATTGCAGACGTCTGCATTGTAATCACCATGTAACATAATCTGGAGTCACAAGCCTACACAGAATTATAGCCTACTTCTATTGATTGTAATCTGTATTTTGGAATACTAATAGACTCAAACCACTAGAGTAAAGTGTGTGCTTATTGATACTTTACCAGATCAAAAAAGGCATAGAATATAAATATTTTCATCTGTTTTCATTGTCTGTGAAATATCTAATTTCAGATTTCGCAAACTCTCACCACACAGGAGCTGTTGGAGACCCAAGTCAGCAGGGCCAAAGTAAGAAGTAAATATTTGTATCAAACCATCACTGCTACCTTTTACCTTCCTAATGAAAACTGGAAATTAATTGAATTTAAATAACCCAGGCCTCGTTTGGCAAAGCAGAATTCTATTTTTGATTTATCTTTAAACATACATGTTTTCTTCCCCTCAGGATGTAATAATTTGTAAATCAAAATGTCTGACACATCAAATTCTTTATGCTCTGTCAACAGGTCAGACATTGCCCCAGACATAGAGACACGTGAAGGAATCATCTATCAGCACAAATCAAAATGTTGAACTTGCAAGAAAAGCTGTTTTATTTTGCATATGGGTAAAATAAAACCTATTTCTAAGATGTTGTTATTCCTTGGCTTAGTGAGCTTCCTTGACATTGCATGACTAGTATTGACCCAGTGATTCTCATCATTCCTTACAGAAAGTGTTTTAAATTGATTCAAAATGTAATTCAGTAATGTACTATGGTAGTCGTGCTTTTGTTTTAACCCTTTATTGAAAAATATTTACAAATCTTTTAATAGAAATATTATTTTAAATAAGCAATTTTTTTACACACAAGAAAGCATTCAAAATTTTTAAAAGCACAGCACACAGCAGCTAAACCCTCTGGCTGATGCACCATGATGTGTGGATGGGGACAGGAGGTAATGTTGAGGAGCAGCAGGTCCCAAATGGCTGAGGACGTCAAAGATCAGACTTGGATCCCATACCAAACATTGCTCCAACACTTGCTGTGTCTGTTGTAAATGTAATTGTTGAATTTCCGCTAGTGATAACATAAATGTAGTTACTGAAGCTCATTATACACAGATAAACAGCTGACATTACATAGGCCTACATTTTACTATACTTTATGATGTGCAAAGGGAAAACATTTATACCTGAGCTAACTTTACATGTTCATAAGCAGTCCTCTCTAATCTTAAAATCTCCACACGCGCCATGTCCTCTCTGCTGAGGTGCTCGGGAGTTGGACCTACTCGGCGACCTCTGCCCCGTCTCCACGTGCCCTGCTTGATGCTCCGCACACTGCTTCCTCTTCTCCCCCGTCGGCTCGTAGAAGTAGCTGAGGGTGTGAATTCCTCGTCGGAGCTCATTGACCCAGTGTCAAAGCTCTAGTCACATAACATACAGATAAAATGTCACGCACTGTGCAAAGCAACAATTGAAACTTGCTAATACACTTGGCATGTTGCTGAAATAATGTACTAGAAAACCTTATCTAACATTACATATCGCTAGAATAATTACTTACATACTGCAACCAGAGGCGGACTTACCATTAGGCAAAGGTAGGCAATTGCCTTAGGCCCCAAGCTACCAAGGGGCCCCGTAAAAGGCCTCATAAACTTATGGTTACGATATGTTATCTTACTTTTCACCAATTAATTATATCTCTAAACATCGATGCGCTAAAGTGCTATCCGATTGTTTAATTCATGATGAGAAACTCCCCCCCCCAGTCCCCACTACATTGGACTATTCCATTATCCAACAGCGCATCTGCGTGTGTGTTTGTAAACAAACAGCTCAGCATGCTGTGGTAGGCTACAGACGGTTGAAAACGGCTGAAGCTACCGAAGTGGTTCTGAAAAAAGGAAGAAGCGGAAGAAAGCAGACAGTTTTTAGCAAAACTTCCAAAGGTAACAACCTTTTTCATGACGGCTACTGACAACACTAACATTAACGTTACTAAAGAGCAGCAAGAAGCCGGCGCTTGTGCTTGCAAAGCTAACACTGATGAAGAGGAGCTACCCACCGGCAGTGTCATGCCAGGTTGCTCAAGCGATGCGGGGCTGTCAAGTATCCCGTTTTGGCCGGGTAAGTCCCGTATTTTACCCTTCTTTCCCGCCATCCTCCCGTATTAGTATTTTCCCGTAAATCTCCCGTATTTTAACCTGCGTTATTAAAAATAATAATACCCATGCAGCGCTGCACAGGGCTGACTTAAGGTGATGCATGTTGGACTTAAAATAAGGTTTGCTGGTGTGACGGAAGCCAGCGAAGCTGTGCAGTGAGTAAACCTCACTCCCGGACACATTAAGAGACGCACTGGGGACCGATCCTAGCGTATATGGGTTTTAGCCACCTTCGAGTCAGGACCGTGCAGTAACCTACGTACTCAGGGTCAGCCGGTTACACTGGTTAGAAACATAGACTGGATATAAAAAGGTTAGAAATCGTGTCCGATTTTAGCCGGCGCTGCCACTGCAGGCGCCGAGGCAGCAGTTGCTCTTTTCAGGCTGCACAAAGTTGGAACCGCACTATTGCCCGGTCTCGCGGCATTTTTTCTTTGCAATGGCAGCGAGATCAGTCACTGATCTCAGCTCGCAGTGAGCTCACACAGGTAGAATGTGTCTGACTTTAGGGCACCGCTTTTACACCCGCCCTGGAGTCACCTGCAGCTCACTTTAGACTATCAAGTCGGCGAAAGTCATCCGCGTCATCTCGAACACACCTATAACCAGTCTGAGCTCTGCCACTAGCCTCGCGATAACTGCCACCTGCAGGTAGACGTTAGACAACAGAACTGTTTGTGCTCTACTCTTATGTAAAATGAACCACTGGCCTTTCCAAAACAGTTTTAAAGAAGCAAAGTCTGCAACAAATTTACAATAAAGAACAGTACAATAGTAAAAAGTACAATAACTCACTAAAAGAGTAAAGAAAAGTTATGTGAAATTAAAAGAAAAACTTTAAAAGAAAAGCAATATGAAATGTGGAATGAAAATAAAATGTAAATGTAAAGACAAGCAATCTTAAATGAAAATATGCAAATAAGCATTTAAATAAATGCTCTTCATATATACCCTTTGTGTTTTCTTTTAGGCTATAACACCTGTCTTAAAATGTAAGGGATACTGGAGCTTGGATGGGGTGGTGGGACTCCTCGTGTGGGCCGGAAGGGTTGCCCCATGCCTGTGTTTGCCTTAGGCCTCAAAATGTCTAAATCCGCCCTGACTGCAACGTTAGCTACTGTTATGTTAGCTTACTAACGCTAGCTATTTATAACTAATAGAGTGCAACGTTATAAAGTTACATTACATGTATTGCAAAATAATGTAATGATTTGAGGACCAAGTTTGTAGTCAAAATATGGGCAGGCCGTAGTCAATGTAAAGCATATCGCTGATGTTTCGCTCCTACCAGTGAATGTTCCATCGCTGTTTATCCGCCGTCATCGGTGGCCCTGCTTACTAGCCTGCGCGTTCACGGCAGGCTCCGCTGTGGGGGAGGAGCTGTGGAGGGAGGGCTGTAGCGCAGCAGAGAGCAAGGGGGAGGTACCTGTGAGGTGTACTTGTTCAAATTTTCAGGCTAAGTCCACGTTTTCTCAGAACTCCCTACTGCAGCTTTAAAGTACTGTGGCACGTAGCCTGTTGATAAAGACAAATTGATCACATCCAGCAGAGAAGTGCCAACCAAGGGCAAAACTTCTTTAAGCAGCCTAGTCGGGATGGGGTCTAAGAGGCAGGTAGATGGTTTAGATGAAGAAATTATTGAAGTTAGTTGATAAAGATTGAGGGAAGCAAAGCAGTCCAAACATATAACTGGTTCTACAGCTGTTCCCAAAGTTCCTGAGTATAGACTTAAGTCGGTGCCAGTTGAGGGCAGGTCTTGGTGGATTTTGTTTCTAATAGCTAGGATTTTATCATTAAAGAAGCTCATGAAGTCATAACTACTGAGAGCTATGGGAATACTTTGCTCAATAGAGCTGTGACTTTCTGTCAGCCTGGCTACAGTGCTGAAAAGAAACCTGGGGTTGTTCCTATTTTCCTCTATTAATGACGAGTAGTACGCTGCTTTGGCATTACGGAGGGCCTTCCTATAAGTTTTAAGACTATCTTGCCAAATTAAACGAGAATTTTCCAGTTTGGTGGAACGCCAATTCCTCCTCGAAGTTTCTGTGATATTTTCTTTAATTTGCGAAGTTTCAGTATTATACCATGGAGCTAACCGCCTTTGTTTTAGTATTTTCTTTTGTAGAGGGGCTACAGAGTCGAAGTGTTGTTCGCGAGCAAGCCTGCAGCACTATCAACAAGATGATCGACTTGGGAGGGACTGAAATTCGCAGTAAGAGTCCTCTGTTAATTTGATACCTGATAGTGAACTTAGAGCCGATGGGATCGCGATCTTTAAATTTAGCTATAGCACTATCAGACAGACATCTTGTATAGAAATTTTTGCCCAATGGAGGGTAGTTCAGCAGTACAAGCTCAAAAGTTATCAAACAGTGGTCAGATAAAGAGGGATTCTGTGGGAACACTATTAATTGTTCAATTTCGATACCATATACCAGAACAAGGTCGAGGGTGTGATTAAAACAGTGAGTCGGTTCATGAACACTCTGAGAGAAGCCAATTGAATCTAATACAGAGATAAATGCAGTACTAAAGCTGTCATTCTCAACGTCCACATGAATATTAAAATCCCCTACAATAATAACTTTGTCCGTTTTAAGGACTAAAGTTGACAAAAACTCTGCAAATTCAGATAAGAATTCAGAGTATGGCCCAGGTGCTCGGTACACTACAACAAATAGAATTGGTTGCAGTGATTTCCAGCTTGGGTGTGAAAGACTCAGGACAAGGCTTTCAAATGAGCAGTGTTGGGCAGTAGCGTCGCTACAAGTAGCGCCGTTAGTAGTTTAACTACATTTCTCAGTAGCTTGGTGGTAGCGTCGCTATTTTCTGAATCAAATAGCTTTTCAGTAACGAAGCTCTTTTATTGGCCGAGTAGCGCGGTAGCTTCCACACACGCTACATTTTCCCAAGCATTTCTGATGGATCAGTAAGTGACACCACCGCCACACACGGACCTGTATGTGCAGCCGGCAGAAGCGCTTCCCTGTGATGGTGACATCACGCACCGATCCTTGGGTTTATGTTTGCGGCTTTACTGCAAATAAAGACACGTCGTGACGGAGTGTCTCTCTCTCTCTTCTCTGCCATGAATGTTTAGGTTGTTTAGGTTGCAATGTTTCTAGAGCACAAAGTCACATATAAACTATAAAAAATATAGAATTTATTAATAATTGATTAATTAAATTAATCAATATTATGATAATTAAGTTGCTTTATATAAAGAACAATGGTTCTCCGTTTGTTGCATGAGGAAGTACATTTAGCAGCAATGATATGGCAGTTAGTAGGAGAGTTTCTGTGTCTGATTTAGCTCTCTCACACATTGGAGCAGGTTTTAGTCTCTTCTGTTGCTACTGTGGAATGAAGTTGGTTCAATATAAACTAGGCCTATGTTGTGTGTGAGTGTGTGTATAAAAATATGTATAAATGACCTAACTATAAACTATTAAAAAATTAAAAGTAGCTTAGATGTAACTAAGCTACTTTTGTCACTTTGCTGTAGCTTAGCTTGCTACATTTCACTGGGGGTAGCTTCTGTGTAGTGAAGCTTCATTTAATGTAGAGTAGCTAGTAGCTTAGCTCACTACATTTTCCAAGTAGCTTGCCCAACACTGCAAATGAGTTATAATTTAGTTTAGGTTTAGAGCTGATTACTAGGCTAGAGTCAAAGATAGTCGCAACTCCACCTCCTCGGCCTGTGCTTCGAGGAATGTGAGTATTAATATGACTGGGAGGGTGGATTCATTTAGGCTTACATATTCTCCATCACCCAGCCAGGTTTCAGTAAGACAGAATAAATCAATTTCATAATCTGATATTAATTCATTTACTAGTACACCTTTAGAAGAGAGATCTGATGTTTAAGAGTCCACATTTTACTCTCCTATTCGTTTGCACTATTGCTCTTGTGGTTTTAATTTTTTATGAGGTTTTATGCACAGCTCCTCTTCTGTTTACCTTTGATTTAAATAATTTCAATGGTCGGGGACAGACACCGTCACTATAGGGTTTTCACTAAGTAACTCCTGGAGCGGAGGAGCAGAGAGTGTGTTAAACTGCGACTCTGCGTAGGGTTTTGGGTGGGTAACTGCTGAATTAGAAAGGCAGAGAAGTGTGTTAGACTGCGACTCTGCCTCCTGGTCTCAACTCTGGGTTGTCATGGATTTGGTCCGCTAATAAAGTTGGCCAGATTTCTAGAAATGAGAGCTGCTCCTTCCCAAGAGGGATGGATGCCGTCTCTCGAATCAGACCAGGTCTTCCCCAGAAAGTCTGCCAATGATCTACAAAGCCCACATCGTTGGCTGGACACCACCCTCGATAACCAGCGGCGAATGGCGACATCGCGGCTATACATGTCATCACTGGTCAGATTGGGCAGGGGTCCAGAGAAAACTACGGTGTCCGACATTGTTTTTCGCGTATGAACACACCGACTCAACATTAATCTTAGTGACCTCCGATTGGCGTAACCGGAGTCATTACGCCCGGCGTGAATAACAATCTTACTGTATTTACGTTTATCCTTAGCCAGCAGTTTCAAATAGGACTTCGATGTCGCCCGCTCTGGCCCCTGGGATGCATTTGACTATGGTGGCTGGTTTAGCTAACTTCACGTTTCGCAAAATGGAGCTGCCAATTATCAGAGTTGGTTTCTCAGCGGGTGTGTCGCTGAGTGGGGAAAATCTATTAGAAGCGGAAGCGAATGGTGATGTCCTGAGGGCTTTGAATGCTTACGACTATTTCTTCCTCGGACAGTCACCCAGCCACCCTTTCCTGGCTGCTCAGGAAATGCCGGGAGCGGCTACCAGAGGCTAACTCAGGCGGTCCGCACCGACTACCGGGGACTGGCTAGCTACAGTAGGCTGAGCTACCAAGGTGCGGAGCCGGACTTCTAACTCACTGAGCCTCGCCTCCATGTCTAAAAATAAACTACACTTGTTACACGTACCATTACCGCTAAAGGAGGCAGAGGAGTAACTGAACATCTGACACACCGAGCAGGAGAAAGCAGGAGAGAGAGATGGAGAAGGAGAAGCCATCGTTAGCTGCTATGCTAAAGTCAGCTAACGGCTAAGCTAAAGTGCGGTAGCGTTGGCTACCAAAACTTTTGAAAACAACTATGAGATCGAACAGCAGTCACTAAAGATGGAAAGAACTGTGAGTGCTTAGGTAAACTTACTGTAAGAATAAGTGTTTAGCGGACAATTGGCGCTGTAATGATAATCTAACAATTTTATCTGGTATTTAGCGAGAGCAGCAAACAGGCTACCAACACACAAGCACCGGAAACGGAAATGAGTCAACACGCTTACCGCAGTACGTCAGCACGTCCTTTCTTGTCACATACATGTAGCGGACAAGGCATTTAAGAGGGATTGTAAAAGAAATTCCATTGTTTTTGGGTAATTTTCTTTGTTTCTCTCCTTGTTCTTCTTGTCCTCTGACAAAGATGGACAGTTATGTCTACCTTCTCTGTCTTCACAAAAGAACAATAACTACATTAAATAATTTTGACTGGTAAGGTGCTGTAAAGTTAAATTTAAATTGACTCTGTTACCACACATAAAACATGGTTTAATAGCAATTACATTAAACAGAAGAATACAATTTAGCTTAATGATAACTGTCAAGATTATTCTATTTGCTGGTCTCCATTACTAGTTTAAGAGCTTAAGCCTTTTACACTGCAAAAATTATCCTAGCAGCTAGCGGATTTTTCCTTTCCTCATAACTTAACATGTATTCATGCTAATTTTTTACTTACGGCTGATTAAGTCACTGCATCTCCCGAAACAACACCACGGTTGGATTTTCAGAAATATCCAAACCTTCAAACAGTCAGGAAGGCCGACCCGGCGACCGATCCAACAGGCTAGGCAGATCTGGGGGACTAAACAGTTCAGGAGGTCGACAGCAAGAGCAGAAGTTTTCCTGAAGCTAGACAGCAGACCAAAAGAGGCGATGCCCCTCCCGAGCTCGGGCAGGAGGTAGGCGACAAGGATAAGACCTACCAGGAAGCCATCTGAGACAGCGAAACCCCCCCGGAGGTTGAGCAAAAGGCCGGTGGCGAAGGCAAAACCCCTCTGGGGGCTGCCAATGAGAGCTCAGGGATACTGGATTTCAAACTGGACTGAGGGCCAGTGATTGGACAGGGCTGAAGGCTGGCGACTGGAAATGAGGAGCAGAGCACGGGCTGGGCTCAAGGAGCTGGCGTTGGGTGGACCACTGCCAGGGCACGAGGAACAGGATTTGGCTAGACCACCGGTGAAGTCCTCCGGACGGACCACGAGGAGCAGGAATTGGCTGAACCACCAATGGAGCAGATGTTGATCGGCCCCCCGACAGAGGGCCTTGGAGCTGATCCTGACGTCCGGAGCCATAAGGATCAGGTTACCTCTGATGTCCACTACGCAAACCCGGGAAGATGGCGAGGCGACTCCCCACAAAGGAGGGCTGGTCGTCGGGGATTGGCGTCAGCAGAGGCGGGAAAGCTGGGGTGTGAGCCAGTGTCCTGGCCTCTCGAAGGCGGGATCCACATCACCCTCCTTACTGGAGGCCTTACTGGAGATAGGTCAGACAAGGAACCCAGGGGAAGGCTAGCCTCCATGCTAGTAGGCCGCAGACTGGCTGCCCGTGCCTCTTCTGACCTGGCCTTCATGGCAAAGAAAGCCAGGAGAGTCATAGTCACAGAGTCTTAGGCTGGAAAGAAAGCCAGGAGATGGGACTGGCAGAGGGCTAGCCACCAACATGTTAGCCGGAACAGGCAAACGGCTAGTTGCCAGGGCAGGCAGGGTGGCAGGCTGGTGGAAAGTGACTGACTGATTGTTAGCCAGCCAAGGAGCACAGGCAGGGGTGTCTAGGAAGCTTATGGCCCAAAAAGGATGAAGGTTTAGCAGAAACCTTCTTTGGAGCCAGCAACAAAATTGCCTCCTTCTGTCACTGTCAGCTTTCCTCCACATGGCCTTAAACTCCAGCATCTCCCTAAGTCCCCAAGTTCATCAGAAGCCATTTCTGCTGGGTCCACAGTTGGTGGTGTCATACTATCACAATGGCTGAGTGCAAAGGCAGAAATACAGTGCGTAGACACTTGCAGGGCTGGATAATTTTGCACGTTTATTGAAACATAAAAAGTCACTTACAGAAATGTCCAAACAAAAGGCAAAACACACAGGGAATAATCCAGAGAACAGGGAAACAGAGCACAAGGCAGAATACTCTACATAAGACGATGACACCACAAGGACTGAACAGAACTGAGGGCAATATATACACACACAAACACAAGCAGGCAGAGCAATTAACCCAGGTGAGAACCATAAGCAATCAAGCAGACAGGAAACAAAGCTAGACAAAAACACATGAAACGGATCACAACAAAATAAAACAAGACGTAAAGTAAATAAACAATACACAAGGACATGTGAAACCAAATACAACAGAGAAGAAGAAACCAATGATAAACTAACCAAACCTAAACAGCTCTATTGAGCAAAGTATTCCCATAGCTCTCAGTAGTTATGACTTCATGAGCTTCTTTAATGATAAAATCCTAGCTATTAGAAACAAAATCCACCAAGACCTGCCCTCAACTGGCACCGACTTAAGTCTATACTCAGGAACTTTGGGAACAGCTGTAGAGACCAGTTATATGTTTGGACTGCTTTGCTTCCCTCAATCTTTATCAACTAACTTCAATAATTTCTTCATCTAAACCATCTACCTGCCTCTTAGACCCCATCCCGACTAGGCTGCTAAAGAAGTTTTGCCCTTGGTTGGCACTTCTCTGCTGGATGTGATCAATTTGTCTTTATCAACAGGCTACGTGCCACAGTACTTTAAAGTAGCTGTAATTAAACCTCTTCTGAAAAAGCCCAACCTGGATCCAGATGTTTTAGCCAACTATAGACCTATATCTAACCTTCCATTTATCTCTAAGGTCCTGGAGAAAGCAGTCGTCAAACAGCTGTGTGACTTTCTACATAGCAATAGTTTATTTGAGGATTTTCAGTCAGGATTTCGAGCCCATCATAGCACAGAGACAGCACTGGTGAAAATTACTAGTGATCTCCTGACTGCATCAGACAAAGGACTTGTCTCTGTATTGGTTTTATTAGATCTTAGTGCTGCATTTGATACCATTGACCATCAGATCCTATTACAGAGACTGGAACATTTCATTGGCATCAAAGGAACCGCTCTAAGCTGGTTTAAGTCCTATTTATCAGATCGATTTCAGTTTGTACATGTTAACGATGAGTCCTCCATGCATACCAAAGTTAGTCATGGAGTTCCACAAGGATCTGTGCTCGGACCAATCCTCTTCACTTTATATATGCTTCCCTTAGGCAATATTATCAGGAAACACTCCATAAACTTTCATTGTTATGCAGATGATACTCAGTTATATCTATCGATCAAGCCAGATGAAACCCATCAGTTAGCTAAGCTTCAAATGTGTCTTCAGGATGTTAAAACCTGGATGACCTGCAATTTTCTAATGTTAAACTCAGATAAAGCGGAAGTTGTTGTTCTAGGCCCTAGGCACCTTCAGTGACGCATTATCTAAAGATATAGTTTCCCTGGATGGCATCGCCCTGGCCTCCAACACCACTGTGAGAAATCTTGGAGTTATCTTTGATCAGGACATGTCGTTTAATTCTCACATTAAGCAAATTTCAAGGACCGCTTTTTTTCACCCTACGTAATATTGCAAAAATCAGGAACATCCTGTCTAAAAATGATGCAGAAAAACTAGTCCATGCATTTGTTACTTCTAGACTGGATTACTGCAATTCCCTATTATCAGGCTCTTGAAAAAGTCCATTAAGACTCTTCAGCTGATCCAGAATGCTGCAGCACGTGTTCTGACAGGAACCAGTAAAGAGATCATATCTCTCCTGTCTTAGCTTCTCTGCATTGGCTTCCTGTAAAATCCAGAATAGATTTTAAAATCCTTCTTCTCACATACAAAGCACTTAATGGTCAGGCACCATCTTATCTTAAAGAGCTCATAGTACCTTACTACCCCACCAGAGCACTGCGCTCCCAGAATGCAGGGTTACTTGTGGTTCCTAGAGTCTCCAAAAGTAGAATGGGAGCCAGAGCGTTCAGTTATCAGGCTCCTCTCCTGTGGAACCAGGTTCCAGTTTGGGTTCGGGAGGCAGACACCGTCTCTACATTTAAGAGTAGGCTTAAGACTTTCCTTTTTGATAAAGCTTATAGTTAGGGCTGGCTCAGGTGAGTCCTGAACCATCCCTTAATTATGCTGCTATAGGCTAGACTGCCGGGGGATTTCCCATGATGCACTGAGCTCCTCTCTCCTCTTCTCTCTCTCCCTCTGAGTGCAACCTCATCCCATTAATGCATTTTACTAACTCGACTTCTTCCCTTTCCCGTGGTCGTGTGCTTTCTTGTCCCTCTCCTCTCTCCTCCTGTCACTTCCTGCGGGTGTTGCTGGCTCTGGAGCTGTGGAGTCTGAATTTGTGGTTGAGAGTCTCCTGCTGCCCCTGTGTTCCTGCTCGACACCCTCTGCTACAATTACAACTATTGTTACTAGTCCTACTGCTATTATTACTGTTATTATTATTAATATTACGTTTATTATCATTAACATTACTATAAATATCTGTACCATTTTTCATTCAGTCTAAAGCAACATCACCTTTACTGTCTGTACTTCTATCTGTTTACTGTGTAGGCTGCCTCCCCCTAGTGCTGCTCTTGGTGGGAATTGTTGGGCTTCTGTAAATAACTTCAGAGTACGGTCTAGACCTGCTCTTTATGAAAAGCGCTGTGAGATAACTGTTGTTGTGATTTGGCGCTATATAAATAAAATTGAATTGAATTGAAAAATTAAACAAGAACACAGAGGCAAAGAGTAAAACAGGAATGGACATTAACAAAATAACCGAAAAACACCACAATAAACCTCAAGACCGTGACACCTTCATTTGCATAATGAGGCAGATATACATAGATTTACTGTATTTGTTTGTGGATTTAATCAGATGTTTATTTAGTGAGCATTTGTTTATATCTGTATTTATTTCTGATTCTTTCAGTATCCGTCCTCCTTTTGAGATGACTACATGCAGAAAACACAGAACTGCTAAGAGTTTTTCTTTTCTCCTTCCAGTGCCAAAGATAATAAAATAATTGTAAAAAACAAAGCAATTAAACCCACTGGATTTAAAGACATTTGCTTTCTTTAACAGTGACAAGTGGAGAACTGGAATCTCCTATTTAGCAAACGCAGACAGTTGAACTAATGCAGTTTGCCTCAGTGCAGGATTAAGCAGGTAAAATGGGGTAAAGATTGGTTAATTAAGGCTGATGTAATTAGGAGCTGCAAAGATTAGTGGCCGTCGATGGCGCAACAAGGATTTGCAGGTAAGAGACTTATTATTGGGGCTGGCTGAATGTTACTTTATACTTCTGAATAAACAAAAACAAATTAGGAGCAGTTGTCCAATAATGGGTTATCTTGTCAAGGGCTGAAAAAAATCCATGCCTCTATAACACAGTGTTAATTTTATGCACCACTGACAAGCACAGTGCTAATCAATAACACTACTATAAAATAAGGAGAAGCATCCATCTGCGTGAAGGTGCTGGATGGAGCAGTGAGCAGATAAAGACAAAAAGTGACTGACACAGGAGGCAGAGAGCAGAGCTGAGTGTTGGCTGCATTGGGAGATCAGTGTCACGATCCAGGGGCCTCGTGCGTAAACGCTTCCTACGCACAAAAAGGTTACGTATGCTGGTTTTTATGCACACGACGGATGTATAAAAATGAACATGACGTGAGAATGTGCAGGCCATGGTGCAAATTCTTGAGCAGCTGTGAAAATGTGTGGACCCTCAAACTTCTGTCTGGCTCTGTCAGTAAAGTCCAAAGTGACAAAACTCACCAAATGTTTCAAAATAGTGTTTCCACTCCAGTTAAGTGCAGATGTCATTAAAGTAGTCAATCAAAAAACGAATTATGTCCGTTAATACGCAATAAATGTTTGACCATTATGTAGTGGTTTAATAATGAAATTGAATAAGAGAGAGGAATAAATAATGATGCCTGTCATATTTAATTTTACTTCATATTACACGTTATCACTTTATCATTTAAACGTTGAAAACAGCAGTGTTATTTGTGCTCACACTAGTGAGTCATGACTATTTCAAGCTGCACCTCAAATTTATAATCAACGTCTGCTAAATATTTCATCAGCCCCCTTGGAGCGCAGCGGAGAGGGCCAGAGTGTGGTCATGGAAACTCACGGCCAATTGTGAAACTTCCAGCATAAAGTCAGGATAGGTGGCAGGATGCAGGATCACCTTCCCGATATTACCCTTTTATTAACTTGGCTAAGTGATGGAATTATCATCATCGTAAAAATCTGAGATAACTTTAAATAACATTAAAGAATTGCAGAAGAGAGCTCAGTAGTTTTTAATCATATCCTCCGTGCACCTTTTCATTTTCAGCTTAGTTAGTTAGACTGTGCTGTCAGGAGCACAGAGCGCAATGAGAGAGCAGATCTGCATTCTCCCCTCGACTCACCCGGCACATCTTCAGCACCTGCACATATGGAATGTGTAAATTAAAAATGTCTAGAAATCAAGGCAGAGACAGCTCTCGCACGATCGCACTGCATCCTCATCATCAGTCATCACGATGAAGACAAACCTCAAAACCCACATTAAAAAATGTGTTCACCTGTCTAACCTCCAACTTCAAATGATCTCCCAGGGTGAGGGGAGACCACTGACTGAAGCCATTATTTTGGCAAAGTGTGAAGAGCTCTGTATGATTGCTGTAAACATAAAAACTGCGTGACTCTCGTGTGTAATGCTGCATGGCTGCACCTTGGCACTGCAGAGGAAAACTTCAGTGGAAGAATTAGAGAGATCCATGAAGATTTCCTGGCCCATGATGATGACTGGCTACTACTTCGATTTAGATTCCCTAGAGTCGTGTTCTCGGATCTGTGTGCTGAACTGGATCCAGCATTAGGCTGGATCCCGGTACAAATATAAGTAGGCTATAACCACAGTGTCTGTTAGCAGCGGGAGCTGACAGGTGTGTGTCTGATGTGATCAACAATGGTGTTTACCTTTCTACCAAAAGTCTTTGTTTAGTTGTTCAGTTTCAGAAAAACTCTTTTCATCCACTTTATGTCAGATCATGTTTTCTTTAATTCAGCCGGTATGAGTCTCTGAGCCGGCTGCACTGACTGCCATTGTGCCACTCCGTCATTTTCCATTTGTTGCTGTTCAAAGAGTTCAAACCATCAAATAAAATATTTCTCCTCCAGCACCTCGATCTGGCGCTCAGTGTAGTTTCTCTTTTTCCTGTGTTTCGCAGCAGGATCGGCCGTTTTTTATTTGGACCTTAGGAGGTGACGCTGGCGTGTTTATGATCATTTGCATAGTAATTTATGAGAGGAGCCAAAGTGGAATATGTGCACTCAATTTCACGTTGATTGTATAAAGGAAAGGTGCGCAGGACCTGGCGTACGCCTGGTTTTATACATGTGGACGTTTCTGTGTATCCCTACTTTTCAAATTCTGTGAGTACGCCATCTTTCAGTATGAAAGGTCCACAGTCTTTTATGAATGAGGCCCCAGGTCTGATTCTGCTTTTGTCCTTTGCATTATGATAGCCCAGTCTGTATTAATTGTATCTATTGTTGTTTTTTGGTCTAGTCTGTCAGCACATGTTATATTTTGGCCTTGTGTGTTCTGTGTTTAATTTTGTTTTAGTCTGTTTTATAGTTATTCAGTCTGCTTGCTTCTGTGCTTTTAGTGAGTTTCAGTCTGTGTTTCCTGTTACGTTTTGGTTCTGTCTGTGTTATGGTTAGTTTGGTCTGCCCTGTTTGGTCTTTATTTCAGTCTGTTCACCTGTACTTGTTTTTTTGGTCTGGGGCCTGAGTTCAACATACCCAGGATATCTTTTTGTTATCTGGCTTCACTAACCCAAACAATTACAAGCGGTACCATGAAGCTAGTTATCAGCTCGGTAACACAACCCATTCCAATCCAGTCGTGATTCCATTCACATAAAAGAGGCTCTTTTTAATAGCAGGAGAATCCACACAACAGGCACATCTCACTGTCTCCTGCAGTGCTGCTGCACCAGGGAGCACGCCAAATATGACATCCAGACTTTTGTTAAACGAGAATATAAAAGTTGAATCTGTCACAGGGCAGCCACAGTCTCTCAGACCTGTAGACCTTCAGCCTCCCGCCTGCTTTTAACATGATGATATCTGTCATGACACGCGACGGGTGACATGCACACACATTGACACAGCGTTCAGTCATTGCGTAAGTGTGCGTAGAAAAAATGCGAACAAGAGAAAGAGAAGCAGAACTGAAACAAAACAAGGGAAAAGCCAGGAGTCTAAGTTTAAATGCCCTTAAATGCTGTAAAATTACAGATATCTTTATGATTAAGGGACATGGTGTTATTACTGGCAGGGCTGCCCTTATGTCACATCATATCTTCATATCACTTCCTTTCTAGAGTTTTTTATTTTTATTTTTAAGTAATCATGTCATGTGTGAAAGTAGGAGATGCATTTGTAAAGGAATAATATGCAAAATAAAGACCCGTGAAAGCAGATCCTCAGAGCTACTGGAGCTTCTTGATGACAAACATAAATCCAGGCAGAGCTCTGGTGAAATGCAGATGCAAAAGAATCCATAGAGCCCAAACCTGATATAGGCCTACATAACTTGTTAACCTGTTGCCTTAATTGTGTTTTTTTTCTAAAACAAAATAAATTATTCTTTGTTCGTGTTTCTAATGCAGATCATACTTCTACTGTTGTTAAAAATAAATAAATGGTTTCTGATAGATATAGATATAGAAACTCTTTTATTCCGACTTCGATCTCGATATTAAACAAATTGCCAGAACTGCCTTAATGTACTTAATAATAAATTTATTTTTCTATGTATTTTTAGAGACTATGTGTGTTTTATACCTTGTGGTAATGTTGTGTGTTGTGCCTTGTGTTTATCTGCTGGCTGTACAAATAATTGCCCTTCGGGGACAATAAAGTAACCTTGACCTTGACCTTGATGCAGCAGTTATATAAAATAAGCTAATCTTTGTTTTAATCTTAATAGACTAGTAGAATAGTAGAATAGTAGAATAGAATAGTTTTAAAAAAAAGCTTTACACACATACTGTATCAGAGATAATATCAGTGCATTTTAGCACACCAATTTAAGCGTGCCATTCTCAACTTTAATCATATAAAACTTAATTTTTCAACAACAAAAATGTGGCTATTGAAAATGCTGCGTGGCTAGTTACTTTGGAACACCACTAGCCACATTGGCTGATCACAACTATCTATACCGTGAATGTTGACTTTGTGATGCACGGTGTTCTCATCACCCTCCTCTTTTAACCACACTGCATTAAAAGGAGGATTTTCACAATTATCAGTCATTTAGTTGTTTAGGGTTAATGACTCTACTTACCATATCAATAGCAGCAGCAGCAGACCGACCTGGCTTCTCAGTCATTGGATGAAACAAATGACATCACCAATCATCAATGACATGTGATTGGTTGGTAGATCAGTTGATGGTGGTCACCCTAGGCCTTTATAAATACAGGCTTGGATAAACCCCTACTACTAATAATAATAATTAAAAAAATTTTATTGGAAATAATAACCCTGTATTAAATAAATGCTGCACTTAAACTCCGTTCAGACTGCAGGCCTTACAGCTCAAATCCTATTTTTTTCCCAGATCTAATTTTTTTGTTTAACAGTTCACTATTGCTTAAATGTGGCCCATATCAGACTCCACAGTGAACTGTCCGAACTGAAAGTGACCCGCATGGTGCAGGAGAATAACGTCACACGCAGCACGCTGTCGAGCAACAGAGTTTAGCCCCTGTTAATTCTCCAAATTTTCACAGGAGACTTACGTTTTTCACTTTGCTCTCACAGGTCACATTTTTCCCAAATTATTATTAATAATTCTGACCTGAGTGTCACTGAAGTCGCATTTAAAAAGATTCACACCACATATGGAAGTGGCCCAAAGTTCAGATTCCATGTGACTTGTCCTGTTCACACTGTCATAAAAAGATCAGATCTGAGTCACATATGGGCAAAAAAAATCAGATTTGTCTGAAGACTATATTCATGTGATTATTATGTTACATTTTGTATTCATGCTATTAGCATACATTAATCAAGGACATGAACTAATGAGGCACATGTTGATTAAAAGTTGTTTTTATCTTTTTTAAAAGGCAAATACAAAAGACTATTTACAAAAGTGTCTGTCCACCTCTGAGTCATGTGGTGGTGGCTGTCAGAACATGATCCATCAGACGCTTGTGATGCAGTGCTTTGTACTTTGGATTAGCCTCCAGCCTGGTCTGTCGCGTGCAACAGAGGTCAGTGAGCTCCTGGTTGCGGAAATCAAGACCTAGATGACTGTACTGGAAGTTCGTGCGTGCCGTCTCACACGGAAAACAAAATTTAGTGTGTTATAAATAACTAGCAGGCATGTTTTACTATTTGTAGTAGCTTGTTTCTTATTTCACCGTTTTAATTATAGTTCATTCTCCACATTATTTAAGTGTCACTCACTTATTGAATCTGCCTCTTTCAGTTCTCTTTTCCTCACACTCACAAGATCTGATTTAGCTCTGCTCCAAACATGTCAGCGTGCCCTGCTTCTTTTCTATTTCATGTCTCTCTCGCCCTGTGTGTCTGCTCCAGTGACTTTCTCCGTCAGTAGTAGGGCCTTTTCACACAGGAAGTGATTTACATGCCTAGTAATTCATTTACAATGAAAGGCAATCACAGAGAGAATGAATGTGTTTCCCTTGTCTGTGTTTGTATAAACTTTATCTAATGTGTGGTTTATAAAGGACTGTGGTGCAGAAACAGTGACAGTGTTTCACAGTCTTGCCTTTTCCATGTTATCTGTCAGTGGCCAAGTCACAATATCATATGGTTTTACGGAGTAATTAAGTAAATATAATTACTTAATAAATATACCTAAAGAACCCATTTTTGACTGGCCACTCTCTGCTGTCTCAGAAGAGACACCTTTTGTGTTGTTGTCAGCCATCGTAGCTGCCCTACGCTCTTTGACAGGTTAGGGGGCAGTGGTAGACTGCAACTAGCCACTAGATTCCACTAAATCTTACACACTGAACCTTTAAATTGCATTCAGACATTATCCATGTTAACACATCAAGACACATTTACTTTTCACTCAAGCAAGTACATTTATCCAAAACTTCGTAATTAGACACTCATTTTTCACTAAAACGGTTGACCCCTGACATACGCTCTACATCCCTAAAAGCAGTTAAAACACTGCCCTGAACTGGACATCAGGACAAGCAGCAAACAGAGATGCTCACAAGTCTTTGAGCTAGAGTCCAAGTCAAGTCTCAAGTCTCTCGTGGTTACAAATGTTGAATCACCTGCTGCGTTTAATCCAGGTTGCTAATAAAACTACAGAGTTAAAAGGAATTCTGTAACTGTAACCTGTTTTTCATTTACAGAGCACAGCCATGTAATGTGCAATGCAATTATTGACGGTTTATTAAATACTGTAAGGCAACACACTCACTCAGAGTCTTAAACCCAGTGTTACGTTAACTAAATAAAACTGTAAAGTTACATGGTCAACAATAAAGCTGTAACCTGTTTTTAACTTACAGAGCACAACCATAATGTGCAATGCAATCAATGACAGCTTAAGTCAACACATCCTGCAGACTCTCAAACCAGTGTAAAGTTATAACTAAATAAAACTGTAAGGTTACACGATCAACAATAAACCTGTAACCTCTTTCCAGCCAACAGTAATAATTAACATGATTTATTTTTATATAGAACAATGCATTTGTATTCTGTAAATCTTACAGCTCAGCATTGTGGTGCTTGCAATTTCCCTCAGAGTTGTGCAGGCGAGGGGCCACTTCCTATGAATGTAAACAGAGAGTGAGAGAGAATAAGCATGTGTATGTTACCTCACACATAATCTGCCAAAAATAACTACTTTCAACGTAGCATGTCCACATCTAGTTTTTTCCTTTACCAGCATGCTTTAAATTCCAACCAAAGCTGCGAGAAACCACTTCGGAACCACCATCCGGCTCTAAAACATGCAGGCTATGATGACCTGCTGTTGAATGCTAATACTACAGGACTGTCTACAACGAGGACCTGCAACTTTGAGATTTCATTTAACTGAAAGTACAAGGTTTCACATTTGAAAGAGGAGCTGGATGACTTTGTCTGGCAGGAAGCCATGTTAGATCCTTGTTCAGCTCACATTTATTTACATGTCAAGTCTGGTTTAATCATTTCAGACACGCAGACTGTACCTACAAACAAGTGGCTCACAGACACAGTATCTCACAAAAGTGACTACAATGCTCACATTTTTGTAAATATTTGATTACTTGCCAGCGGTTTAGACATTAATGGCTTTGTGATGTGTTATTTTGAGGGGACAGCAAATTTACACTGTTATTCAAGCTGTACACTCACTACTGGGAGCGGCTGTGGTTCAGGAGTGGGTTGCCTATTAATCAGAAGGTTGGCGGTTCAATCCCTGGCTCCTCCAGGCTGCATGGCAAAGTGTCCTTGGGCAAGACTCTGAATGTCTGAATGAAACGCTAGTTTCTGTTTGAGCACTTAGGCTCAGTGTGTGAATATGATGTGGTGTAAAAGTAGTTGGAGAGGCACTATACAAATACAGAGTATTTACAATGTAGCTAAGTGTCATTTAAAATAAATAAAGATATATTGAAATAAATTCAATAAAAATGTGAGGGGTGTACTCACTTTCTGAGATACTGTTCTAAACCCTGGAGATATATTTTTTTTCAAGCAAGTTTTCAATTCAGCTCTGTATTTGACATTCTTATTTCCTTCTTTGCATTACAAATCATAAGAGAAACAAAACAAAGAGAAACTCTCACCACAACACCTGAGAGGTGATTATTTAAGGAGGGACAGAGCTCCTGAATGAAAAGCTCAGTCCTGTGTGCACCTGCCAGTGTGTCCACTGAACTGGAGGATATGGAACATTTAATGCAAATATGCTAAAAACACACAAAAAGGCAGCAGAGGCCTGATTCTGATGACTGTCTCTGCTGACAGCCTCACAAACACAGCTGTGGGTCTGCTTTGCCTGACAAATAAATAAAGACAGAGCCTGCTCATGGTCGCTGCAGCACAACAGGAAACAAAGAACAATGAGAGTAGATAAACAATCAGTTAGACAACAGGTATTAACAAGTGCAGTCATTTGCTTTGTGGGACCAGTGATATAGTAATAAAGGACATGGAGCGTTCCCTGAACAGGCACAGTGTGATAGGTGATGAAGCTGAATAGTGTTTCTCCTGCCTCCTCTGGGTGAAAGTTTCAAGTCTGTTGCAGCAGCAGTGATGGTGGGTGTGGTCGGTGTTACTTGTTGCATCTGTAACCACACCCACGTCACGTCATGGTGTACTTACATACCTTGGAGTACATTTCTGTATCACTGCAGTAAGATGAGCATTTCAACCATGGTATGTAAGGAAAAGGCTCTAATGAAACAAATGAATATAATAACAATATATGAAATGACAATGACAAATTGGATCACTGTTATTGAATGGTCAGCTGAATCTGCAGCTTCTTAGCTTTACGGAGCTTTTTAGCGACTTTCAGCCAGTGTTGGGCAGTAACTCATTACTGTAATAATATTATTTTCCCCAGTAACTAGTAGTGTTACTGATTACTATTTCCTAACAGTAATATTATTACAGCTACTATTCCAAGTAACGCTGTGTTACTGCGTTACTGAACACACAATCCTTGATGTGAATGCACAACTTTATGTCAGCTGTTAGCCAGAAAGCTAAAGGAAGAATGGGGAAGGAGGGAGAGGGGTGTTCTATCCACAGCTGAAGTTTCACCCTTATTGTATAATTATTGTATAATATATTGCCTAAGATGCACAGAACATGGTCGTTCCATAAACTCTGTGCAACCAGCAAAAAGCTTTAGACTGCAAACAATTCTACATTTAATTTATTGAATTATCTACTGAAGCAGCACAGCAGCGTGAAACTTACAGAAAGAAACTCTGACTGCTGCTGCCGGTGATGCTTGGACTTACTTTGTTGGGGGGTGGCACTGAAAGTAATATAGTAACATAACAAGTAATGTAACTAGTTACTTTTATCACCCAAACATAAGTAAAGTAATATTATTAATAAGTAACTAGTAACTTATTACAATGTCTGAATAAAGCCTAGTTCACACTACATGATTTTTAACCCGATTTGTCAGGCTGTGATCGGAGTAAATCAGTGATTGATCGGCGGGCGCCAGCCATTATGTGAGAACTACATAACAACGCATCAAAACGGCTCCCGGACACATTTCTGACACATCGCCAACGTCTGGCAGATATCTAGCAGCCAAATATCTGGAGGAGTCGGCCGATTCGATATCCACATCCAACCAATGAGAGCAGGCAGCTACTTTTCACTCCCTCCAGCTCTCTTTGTGGCTCAGACAATCCCTGCTACCTGCCAGTGCTAATCCATTCTTTCACCCAGATTCTTTGTCTTTATAATTGCTGTTAGACACAAAACAACAGCTGTTTTGTGTGAAGGTTCACGTCACTTTCTGTTCCACATTTCAGGTGTGTTTTCTTGACAAACATGGTTTGGAGACCAGCGTCGGGTGACACAGTCGCTGTCAGCTCATAAGTGTGTGACCACCTGTCACAGATCAGTCACGTAGTGTGAACACCACAGTGACTTCAGACTCCTTTCACAAGACGGCAAGTTGTGTAGTTTGAACGGCACGGCCATCAGCACGAGCCTTCACGGGCCCAACACAATCCACACTCATTGTTTATCGGCAGCTTTCCTGTGGATAAGACACGTCCCTTTGGTGTGGGGATGAGTGGGGTTCAATTCCCCATGCAACACATCCTGTGTATCACTGAGCAAGACACTTAATCCCTAGTTGCCTCAGAACCTCTGACACATATAGCAATTGTATGTTGCTTTGGATTAAAGCGTCAGCTAAATGAGTAAATGTAAATGTAAGTGTATGGCTCTCGTTCAGCAGCAAAGAGCAGGCAGACACAGCTGGTGAACACAGTGGAGCATTTAACAATTAAAGATTCAGATATTTCCCTCGGGAGCTGGTGGAGACCAGAGCTCACAAGTGAATAGTGGACTTTCATCAGGTACACCATAGACTGTATAAAAGAAGAATGTGTGGACGTCATCCATTGGTTTGTGAACATTCTGTAGCTTCTAGTTTGGCATTTTGGGTGTTGCAACCAGAAGTGACCATATTTGGATGAGGGTGGAGCTATCTAGCTTGGTTAGTAAGGCTCATAACAAAATCCTCTTACTGGACAAAATAAACAGCCGACTCCTTAGAGTGTCTTTTAGTACAACCAAACATTGAACAAGAAATTTTAAGGTGGCGAAAATGTTACAGTTTCATGAAGTAAAAACACACTGTCAAATGATCAAATCTCTGAGACAAAAACACAGGCAGCACCAAGAAAATAAGCTAGTTTAACGTACACAGTGCAGTGAATACAAGTCGCCTCTATCCTGACTGACAGCCATGGATAACTGAGTTATCCAAGTACAATGTTGACAATTGTCCTTAAGTTCAAACCAGCAGTGCAGTTTATTGCTAGTTTGCTGGGTCATGACGACATTTTACAGTGAACCACAAACATAAATTCATTTCAAATACAAAAAAATCTTTTGAAAAATGATCTGTTGGTGTAACTATCACAATTCCATTTTCAAAATGATGAGTGAGTTCACCATACTCATACATACACATAAGATAAAAAACGAAAATAAAATATAAAATAATTACCAAAATATGGTCAAAGGTCAACAGACTCTAGGTTCTGGAACTTTCAACCTAGCAAAGCTCACAATCTTCAGCTAATAGATATGTTTCAGGTATCATCACGTGATTTAAGTGTGGTGTGTCACTCATAAGACAGGTGATCACATGATCATATATGGGGGGAGAGAGCAACCCCTGTTTCTGTTCAGGTGCGAAATGGTAAATGGTTGCATTTCTATATCGCTTTTATCTGAAGTGCTTTACAAGATTTTTCCCTTTTTCACACACACACTGATGGCAGTGAGCTACTACGCAACATGCCGGCCAGCCATCGGGAGCAGTTTGGGCTTCAGTACCTTGCCCAGGGACACACATATGGACAGGAGGAGGTGGAGATCGAACTGCCAACTCTGTGATCAGTGACCTTTTTCTGACCGTCCACTGACTGATACATATATTTCATATCACCTTTTTAATTTTTCAACACAGTTCATGAGTTACAAGTCATGCTACATAGACATCTGACTGTGCTGCACTGATTCCAAGTTGGCTGGCTGTGACGAAACCCCTTTTTGAGAAGTCATCAAAGTGAACATCATGTCCGCTTGAAGGTCTGTTACTAACTGCTTTAATGAAGGAAGTGAAAAAAATTCCAAAACATTACCGATTCAATCAAAACTACACATCCCCTTTTCTTTCTCAGATATATGGTTTCCAGAAATCTGTCCCCCACCAACATCCTGGCTCATCAGCAAGCTCATCAAACCATGGAAGCAAGATGCTCTTCAAATCTTCACTGTAACTTCAGATCATCTGGAAAGTCATTGCATGATCATTTAAAAATGTGTAACCTGTTCTAAGTACAAAGGAAACATTGGTTTTCTTTATTTGATGTCAGCCTCCTCTTGAGTAAAAAAGGCCTGGGCTGACTGTTCACCACCCAAAAGTTGTTCTGAAGAACTAATCAATAACTTGGGACTTTTGAACTTGCAAACCTGATTCTCAGCTCTACAGTGTGGCTTTTCTTAAATCTGAGAGAAAATGTAACACTGTAACATCCCCTCAATGACCCCCTGTCAGCTGTGTGGTAATGCTGGTTTTAATCTTTGTGAAATGGTCAGGAGCCACAGGGCCACATTAATCACTCAACATGTCAGGTCAGGTGACAACCAGAGAGCAGACGCGGGACGGCGGGGGAGGAAATGTGGGGAAAGCAGACGCAAAGTGGGGGAAAGTCAGCCACGACTATGAGCCGTGGCTGAAGTTAAGTTAAGGTCAGTGCCATCCTCAGGTGTTTGCTGGCTGCCATCAGTAGGCAGTAGAAAAACAAGACCAAGGTTTCAGGGGAAAAAACAGTTTGCCTTTAATATATATATTTCTAACATGGACAGTAGATGTGATTACTGTTATAGCCAGCTTGAACTGTTTGGGGTCCCAGGGGCAAAAATGACTAGTGGGCTCCAAATGACCCCCACTTTGCTTCTGTGCAGTGTGTATGTATCTAATGGACTGCATTTACATAGCGCCTTAATCCAACGCACTTGTCTATAATACACCAAATTTTTTTTCCTTAACCAATTGTGCATTTTTTGAAAATGCACATTAAAATGCCTTCAAAGCTGGGACTAACTTTTTTTAATTTTTAAAGCTACATGTGTTTATTTGTGTTGTGTGGACAACATCACTGCATTGCAACCTAACTGTATTCTCTCGAAATATAAACAACACAAGTAGCACACACACATACACACACACACACGCACCATGTGTTTGAATCCCTATGGACACCTCCACCCTAATCTTAAAACCTTGCTTTAACCTTAATCCCTTAGCCAAGCCTACATCCTAAAACAGCCTCTTGAAGGAGGAGAATTGGCAAAAATGCTCTTTCTTTGAAGAACAACAACAACAACTGTAATAGGTTCTCAAAAAGACAGAAGTAGAAGTTGTTCCACACATAAACAGGCTAGAACAGTGAGCCTTTATTAAGCACAGCACAGTTCTGACTGGCAGTGGATGGCAGATAGAGGAAAGATCCCAATTATTGGTGGAATCAAGCAGGAGCTGTTGCCCTCCGTGAGGTGGCTGAGAGGCTTGTTAGGTGTTCAGCTGCTTGCGGAGCTCCTCCTCCGGGAGCTTTCCTCTCACATCTGTCTGGGAGCCTTGTTACCCCGTCAACCTCTGTCCTCAACATAGCCCTGCTAAATGAACAATTATTTATGTTACTCAGGTATGTGTTGACTAGGGTTCTGTACTGTGCTTTAATTGCATCACTTACACAGTTTGCAGGATAGTGTTCATTTCAAGAATCAATTCAGACCAAGATTCTGACTGTGAGAATCCAACAGAGGAAATTGTACCAAACTATTTGATACTGTTTTGTTTGCAGCACACAAACGAGTGGAAGCCTTTCATAGACGAACTATAAAGCTAATTAAGGAAAATGAAAAAATGGAACTTCTTTGGTTTTAACACAGTCAAATCAGAAGATTAGTTTAAGCTCAGTGTGTCCAAAGAGGTCTAGGCTGTTTGACCTAGCTTAACAGATAGCTCTGTCAAAACATAAGACACCGTTCATTCCAATTCCAAGTCCAATGACTAATCCAAATTATTTCACTGTATAAATGTGCAATCTGTAGAATAATACAGTCAGTCTGGTGCCAGGCCTCTGAAAGTCTGCTACTGAAATGTTACAATGCATTTGCTCAAAATAAGGACTGTGGAAGGGCTTGTTCATGATGTAAAATGTTAGGTCTCTTTTGTTATGAACTGGTGCTATATACAGTGAATAAAATTGAATTGAATTGGATGACTGGCTGAGTGCAGATTATGTGTTTGCAGTACATATGGGTAAGTGTGTTGGGAGCCCTCCCAGCATGCAGTGGGTTTGTGGTTCACTGTAAAACGCCTTGGTCATGATCCAGCAAACTGTCAGTAAACTGCACTGCAGGTTTGGGCTTAAGGACTTGTTGCTCTGACAACAGTTCCACATCAATTTTAAACCAGCTTCAAAGAACCAAAATATCCAGATTCACAAATGACAATAAAATATTTAAAACCAGAAGGTCCCTTTAAGACCTGCATTTGTAACATGGACATGCAAGTACTGTCTCACATGTGTTGGTTATCTGCGGTCTTTCACTGACTGAGGTTGGACTGCCCTCCTGTGGAAGAGTAGAGGAGATGCCTTATCTGCTTCATTTAGAGTTAAAGTGCCTTCCAGTGAAGGAAAATTTGAAGCAGTATGGTCATTCCAAAAATGCTGTACACAGGCCTGTAAGTTAGCCCCTGATGGGTAAGTTAGAAGTTAGCCCCTGATGGTAGTAAGTTAGAAGTTAGCCCCTGATGGTGGCAAGTTAACCCCTGATGGTGGCAAGTTAACCCCCGATAGTGGTAAGTTAGCCCCTGATGGTAGTAAGTTAGAAGTTAGCCCCTGATGGTAGTAAGTTAGAAGTTAGCCCCTGATGGTGGCAAGTTAACCCCTGATGGTGGCAAGTTAACCCCTGATGGTGGTAAATTAGGCCCTGATGGTGGCAAGTTAACCCCCGATAGTGGTAAGTTAGCCCCTGATGGTGGTAAGTTAGAAGTTAGCCCCTGATGGTGGTAAGTTAGAAGTGAGCCCCTGATGGTGGTAAGTTAGCAGTTAGCCCCTGATGGTGGTAAGTTAGGCCCTGATGTTGGCAAGTTAACCCCTGATAGTGGTAAGTTAGCCCCTAATGGTGGTGAGTCAGGCCCTGATGGTGGTAAAGTTAGAAGTTAGCCCCTGATAGTGGTGAGTTAGGCCCTGATGGTGGTGAGTTAGGCCCTGATGGTGGTAAGTTAGCCCCTGATAGTGGTGAGTTAGGCCCTGATGCTGGTAAGTTAACCCCTGATAGTGGTGAGTTAGGCCCTGATGGTGGTGAGTTAACCCCTGATAGTGGTAAGTTAGCCCCTGATGGTGGTGAGTCAGGCCCTGATGGTGGTAAAGTTAGAAGTTAGCCCCTGACAGTGGTGAGTTAGGCCCTGATGGTGGTAAGTTAGCCCCTGATAGTGGTGAGTTAGGCCCTGATGGTGGTAAGTTAACCCCTGATGGTTAGAAGTTAGCCCCTGATAGTGGTGAGTTAGGCCCTGATGGTGGTAAGTTAACCCCTGATGGTTAGAAGTTAGCCCCGACGGTGGTGAGTCAGGCCCTGATGGTGGTAAAGTTAGAAGTTAGCCCCTGATAGTGGTGAGTTAGGCCCTGATGGTGCTAAGTTAACCCCAGATGGTTAGAAGTTAGCCCTGATGGTGGCGCGATAGCAATATTCTAAAACTAAAAAAGATTTTCAAAGAAAAGGTAGCTGTCCCTATATCTCTGCTTGTAGTGTGCATACTATATCTTGTGGGATCAGGTTCCAGTGCTACGCCAGGAGATCTGAACCCTCTGTTCTGACATTTTGACCAAGAAAAGACCATCTGATATAAAACATTCTACTTTTCTGTCAACAAACATTTGTCTTGTGGTTCAACAGCACTGGCCTGGGTTTGTGTTTATCAAGCTTCTAGAAGTGAAAGTGTGGCTTCAATGAAAGAATCCTTCACTTTTTCTCCAACTTAAGAATAAACACAGACATCTCTTTTAACTTAGAAATACACAAGAGCTCAGTGGGTATCTGAAGTTGGTTAGATGGTTGCAGTACAGAAAAAATATTTACACACACCTTCTAATACATATTTTGGAAAGAAATCAAGAGGAATACAATACAAGAGGAATATGACACCTCAAGCAACAGGAATACTTCAGAGTATATACTTCCCACTCTTTGTTTCAATTTCAAATTTTTGTTATTCCAACCCTATTTATATATTCATATATCATAAATATATGGAACTGTTCATCATTCATTGGAGGATTTTTCACAACGTGACAGCCCCTCTGCAGGGTTCATGCTGCTGTTTCTCATGCTTTCAGTCTCCAGGGCTGCAGACCAAATCCATATAAGCCAGAACGGAAGTCAGTCTTGGTTGGACCTCCTTATGTTGCAACTTGCTTTGTTGAGTTTGGTTTCTTTGTCTGTTTTTACAGCACAACATCCATGCAGTTCATTTTCTCCCATCTGCTCCCTACACTACTGACTGTACAGATTGTTCCCACTTATTGGTTTTGGTCAGTTTTGCTTATTTTCTTATAAATAAATTACTTATCGTTTTTTGGTTTACCTGTGTGTCTCACTCTCTTTTTGCTGCATTCCCAGAACCAGACTGTGACACAAATAAAAAATACTTAAAAGGAACAAACAATTCCAATCACATGCTTTTTCCAGAAAAAGTAATAATGTTCTTTCAGAATGAACGATGGGACAGAAGTTAATAACCATGTGATCACTTGGGGAGTGTTCTTCCAAAGCTTTATTGAAGGTTGGAATGACTTGCTTGATAATGTGTGTAATTTTTCACTTTTAGTGAAGAACTTGTTTACTCCTAAGCCTGGCTCTAACCCTGAGACGTTTGTTTGAAGACAGGTCTGACTAAAGATGTTTGATTGTAGCGTGTTCAATCCTCTGGCCACCTGAAGACAACACCCGGGTCATTTCCTGGGAATAATAAATCTTTCTGGACTATTTACAATTAAAAAAAAACTTTTAATAATAAAACACCCACACGGTACCATAATTAAAAATGCTGCAAGTTTACAGATACAGGAAATGATACTTGATAACGTGATAAAGCATCCTGTAATAAACCCTGTAAAAGGCAAACAAAAATGTGTACTTTTCTCTGAGTCTGTTAACATGGTGTCAAGAGAGAAATGTCCAGTTGATCTGGACTATGTTTCAAAGTCTGTAAAATATGAGTACAAAATAAGAAATAAAAAACATGACATGAAATTCCATGGAGCCACATCAGAAACATCTGCCCGCAGGTGCACAGACGCTGTGATGCTGTCTAATCAGTAAACTCAAAGTGACAGTGAGCCCTACGCAACACTGAAGTGTTGTTTTTGTGAGTCAAAGGGCTGTGATGGTGGGAAACTAATTTGACAGTATTGTAGATGTAGCAGATTTTCAGTTTTATTTATGTTAACCTTAGCAAGGGTGGGTTCACCACATCTCACCAACCTGTAGCAGAAAATCATTTAGGGTTTCATTTATCCAGGTTTGGAGACATCCATCTAAGATTCCTGCCTCCAGCCCAACACAATGAATCAACAACTACGCTGAAAGCTTTTTTAGCGTTCCAGTCATTACTGTCTCTATTCTGGTAACTCTCCAGAGTAACAGGGAAACTGCTTCTGGAAAAACACGCATGTTCAATATTTTAAATGCCATTTTCAATTCACCAACTAATTTCTGTGGAGACCTGAATCTCAGAGGGGTATCTCACAATCTGTTCACATAAATCACAACCATTCCTGGAACTAGACACCACTACAGCTAACTGAGTTTTTAATGTCACTGGGTGAACTGATTCTTATTACAGTCTTAACATGTAAACTTGAAACTGCCAACAGTCATTGGCATGTTTTAATGAGACACAGGCCTAAAACATATATTAGCCTAAACTTTCACTTCAACGCCTGAATTTCAGTTACTGATGCTGTTTCTATGTGATGTATTCATTCACTCGGTCCATCAAGCCCAGAAAGTCGAGTGTAGGTCCCTGAGATTGAGCTCCTGATGGCTGGGAGTCCACATACACAGCAAGCAATCCAAAGAAGTAGCTAATCCAGATGATAAGCAATCCACAGGTAGGATATCCAGTAGCTGCCCTGTTTATTGTTCTTTATGTTGCTGCTTTGTGTCAACTGTGAAAAAGTGGGCTTATGTGTAGGCGCTAATACTGAGCAAATCTGTGTCACATCCATCCCATAACAACATGCAGCATCAACATACAACAAAATCAAAGACAAGGGTCAGAGTGGAGAAGAATTACAGACTGGACTTTTTAAAAGTTAACTGAAGGGAAGAGGATCACTATTCAGATTCCTTCACATCACCTCCGAATCTACTGAACCGTCTCATGCTATTCAAAGCTGACGCACACATTTGTGACATTTAAAAAGAAACTGTTCAACATTTTCGGAATACACTTGACTTTCTTTCAGAGAGATGAAAATATCAATCCCATGTCTCTGTGTTCAGCACATAGCTGGAGCAGGACATGGTTAGCCTAGCCTAGAACAAAGACTGGAAGCCAGGAGAAACCGCTAGCCTGGGTCAGCACACGATGCCTCCTAAAACCACAAACTGTGGTTCTTTGTTTCTCTGTAAGGAGCAAACAAATGAGATGCAACATGTTCATTAGTGAGCTTTAGAGGTTTGTCATGGTAATTGATCTCTCCAAATTGGCATAACCCACCTTTAAGTGTATTTCTCTAACAAAATAAAATCATGTTGGCAATTAACATAAGCCAATAAATTAACTGTACACAAATGAAAGGGACTAGGATTTGGGAAGCAGAGTGGGAGGGACCAACTGGATATCTGAACTACATTTACACCTTTATTTGACCTAGTTCAATCATTATTGCTCTGACTGAATTACAATTGAACATTTACGATAGTATGACATGAAAGCTGCCCTGTAACAAACCTCAAAGTACTGACTGACAGTTGTTAGAAGAAATGAAAACATGTGAACTACTGACCTGCCTCGCATGTTTCCATTAGTGTGAAAGCGTTGACAAAAATGCAGCTTTAGAAAGCCAGCAGAGATACAGTAAAAAAAACAGACAGAAAAGCCCGTCCACTGTGTGACAGCCAGTCAACAACGTGTCTATCAGTCATTTTACAGAGGGGCTTCCTACTTCCAACGCTTCCTTCACTTGCATGGATGTGGTGTAAAAAGTCTTGCTGAAAGCAGTGAGTCCAAGGTCTCCTATTCATCCTGACACTGTTCCATGCTAGTGAGGCACAAAGTTCAGGTCAACCTGGCCAGGCTGTAGTCAGCAAATACATTGGTATTAATGAAGAGTTCAATGTTCTAAGTATTTCCACTGGAGAAACTGGGGGGGGATTATTACATGACATGTATCTTTCTGCCAGGAAAACCACTGCAGAGCTGACGGTGGAAGGGTTATTAAAATATTTATACAACTATATATGGATGGCCAAAAGACTAACTGCTCAGGTCAAAATGATACTGTAAGGTCCTATGCTATATTTTGATATGAAGACTGACTTTAATGTGAAAGGATTGTCAGTTCCATTGATTCCATTGAGTATTTCAAGGCTGAAACACCGGGGTGTTCTGGACTAACGCAAGGCTGAAACACTTTGGAATACTGATATGTGATTAAGGGTTCAACAGCTAACAATAATATTTTACCAAATGATGAAGTCAAGAGAATAAAAGAAATAACAATTCACTGACACATGTTGTCCTTGGCCATCAAACGATTAATCATCCAGCCATAGCAGACAGGATGAAAACTCCATTTGCAAATAAAAAAAAACCTAAGGGCAAAAATAAAACATGCCTGGATAGTATTTAATATAAAAATGTTCCAGCCATCAAAGTGCTCATGTATACCAATTTGGGTGTTTTGTGTAAAACTAAACATGTCATGTAGTCTAGACTAAAAAGGCCACAGAAAACAGGCCTGAAAACAGGTCCAGTGCGATGTGGCTCAGTCTAGTGAAATGATATCTGATATGCCACCGTCAGTCCCTCCTCCAGAGCCCCCCCCTCCTCCTGTGATGACCCGGGTCTCGTGGATGGAGCTGGCAGCGTGTGTGCTGGTGTCGTAGTGGCTGCTGGAGGAGGAGACCAGGGCTGAGCTGGTGCTGGCTGCCGCTGCACTCTGCATGCTGCTCGTCAGGTTGTCGAGGAACATCTGCGGCCGGTAATGCTGGACAGGAAACACAAGTTGAGGATAACCATCATTGAAGTCCACTCATCAGTCAACCCTGACCCGAGGTATCAACTGCTACAATACAATTCCTATGCAATGCATGACAATTCTCCTCACACTGCAACATCCATAAATTCAGCTTCTAAGGTCTTCATTTTCAGATTTTATCAGCTTAGGGTACTTTTTGGTCAATGATTTCACTGTCTCAATCCCACAAGAACAGAGCCAGGTCTATGAATGGACTGGTGTATAATGTTGTCAATCTACAAGCAAAATGGGCCATCGTGCTTGGTTGTAATCTGTCCCTGCTTGTTGCTATGCCATCTAAACATGTGCAATAAGTTTGGTCAAATACATTTTTGCTTTTGAAAGGACTTAACCTTGTTGTTTGAGGCCTGATTGGTTGGATTACTTTTTACATATCACACATATACTACACGTGTGCAAGTAGTTGTAAAAAGTACTCGCACGTCTCAAAAAATGGTCGCAAAATGCAGGCATTTGGTCACATTCTGGAGCCCAGACAGGACTTTGCCATTTGAAGGCACGCAGTCAGCCGGGAAATATGGCTGCTCGGAGAGGTTTTATATTTCATTATAATACATTTGTAATGCTGGTTTCAAGGACTTTAAATCCAGCACTCTTTACATCCATATCTAGCAAGGACATTTAGGTTGTGGGTTTGGGAGTCCTCCCCCAAGAACACTGTTTTGTTTTGCAGGAATAACCATTAGATCTGGGGAAAGTAATTTGGTTAGTTTTGATGCAGTATGTGTACAGGACAGAGCTGTAACCTGACAATTTAATGCTAATGTTTTCCTCCACTAACTTTCACGTCACTTTCTGCATCTCTCTCTCTCTCATTTGCTCGCCCACACATTGGACACCACCAGTCATGTCCTTTGAAGAATAAGGAGAGGAAGCTAGTCATGTGTTCAGTGTTAATCATAAATGACCATGTGAAATTTAGCCGCGACCATGTTATGTGTGGACCATTTCTGGACAAGAAAAAGAAAGAACCACCACATCACAGGGGAAAAAACATACTGAAGCGCTGCAGGAGCATTTCAATGAGCATTAGAGGTAGCATTACATGGACATAGGGAAATTAAGAACAGTTTAAAATGATTTAAGACCTAGGACACAATACTTTAGCAAATTTAAGACTTTTTAAGGCCTAAAATTTTCATTGTGAAATTTTACTTCTTAAGACCCCACGGAAACCATGTGGTTAAAGCTTTGTCTGGTGACTCAGTGTCTTTATGTACATAACACTTACTCCCTACTGTATTCATTTCCATTTGCCCTGCTCGTTGTTCCAGTACCCACATTCACTAGAAAGCAATTTGAACAAATATGGCGACCCTACTATTCTAAGTAGCAGCTGGAGGGTATTTCTCTGCTGCTGCTGCTGCTATGATACCTGCTTTACACTGATAAGGTGATCTACAGATGTGTAGTGCGTGTTTAAACAGTAGAAAACTGTAACATACCTGAGGATCTGCTTGAATTAAGGAAAACAAATCCAGACCTACAGATAAGAAATAGAAAAACTGATTATTAACAGAAGTGCATAGTAGTAGTGATAGTGCTTACAGTCATCTTATCCAGTTGACTCACTCTGCATGTCTGTGGGGATGGTGGCCAGTGTGGATGGGTGGAAGGGGACTGCATAGTCAGCAAGCGTAGCAGTCAGATATGATGGGTCCAGGGCCTGGACGTTCGGCATGCGCACAGATGGCTGGTAGGTCAACACTCTGAGAGGAAGACAGCCAACTCTCAACATGCTTAATGTCCAAATATTAGCTGCTGCACCATAATCAAAACCTTTTACTGTAACAGATCTCATCCTTTCTGAAAACAGCAAACATTTGTCACTGAAAACAATTCTGGTGTCCAGAATTGGTGCTCCTGACACAAAGATGAGATTAACAACTGATGGTGAGTTTTTTTGTCAGTACATGATGGTCTGTCTATGGTTCAAGGAAACAACCAAGGCTTGCTCACCCCTTTGCGTGCATCTCCTCAGTCTTGGAAATGTAAACACAGCGTTTCTTCAGTGGAGGGTCTGTATCCTCTTCATCAGAGGAGGACGAAGAGCTTTCCAGAGTCAGATCAATCACATCAGCCTTCTTGGTGGAGCTGGGCTCAGTGGAATGGGGGACCACTGAAGACTGGCGCAATGGAGCTAAGGCTAAAGACAAAGGTTAAAGGACAGGGCTGGTTTTTCCTACATTGAATAAAAAAAACAACAAATTAAAAGCCCAAAACCAGCAAGGTATTAACCTGTCTCCTCAGTTCTTTCTGACCTTCCTACCCTGTCTGTAGTATCCAGCCCCTGGCCCAGTGATTCCTACTGAAGATGTAAATCTTTTGAAAACACTGACATATACAGTCACAGGGAACGCTTTGGAATTAAGTGGATTTCTGCATAAACTGGTCGTAAAATGTGATCTGATCTTCATTTTTATTGAACACACTGGGTAAACATTCACAGTGAAGGGTGGGAAAAGTATCTAAACCTTTGGATTTATTAACTAGTTTTTATTAACTAAGCCTCCTTTAGCAGCAATAACCTCAACCAAACATTTCCTGCAGTTGCAGATCAGACCTAAGCAACTGTCAGGAGGATTTTTGGACCATTTCTTTTTACAAAATTGTTTCAGTTCAGCAATATTCTTGGTATATCTGGTGTGATTCCCTCTCTTGAGGTCATGTCACAAGAAGCCATTGCCATCTATTGTTGATTTACTTCTGTGCTATGGGTTGTCATCCTGTTGCATCGCCCAGCTTCTGTTGAGCTGCAATTGGCAGTCTGTGGCAGACACATTTCTTGACAAACTTTGAATTAATTTTTCCGTCGATGATAGAAACCCTTCCAGGTCCTGAGGCAGCAGAGCGGCTCGAAACCATGATTCCCCCTCCACCATACTTCAGGCCTTGACAGTAACACCAACCAAATGCGGGTGGATTTCGCCCGTGTCGGGTAACATAGTCACTCCCACTAGCCACTTTAGTGTGTTGAAAAATTGTAGTCTTGTCAAGACTGAAATAAACAAATTGCGATGTGACACTACGATACTACAACTCCCATGAGTACTACCTGCCCATAGTGTTTGCTCATTGATCCATTAGCGAAGCCTATTGTCTAACGCTACTGAGCAACGACACTAAACAAGAAGACGCTGTGAAAACTGGCCGTCAGACTGAGGACTGTTTGGCCTGCCATTAATTATCAACTTAACCAGGGGCAGAGATGACAAAGAGAGCTTTTTTATTAACACGAGAATCCACACAGGCATGCTCTCTCTCTCACTTCTCTCACGAGGGTGCCACACGAAATATGACATCCAGACTTTTGTCAAAGTGAATATAAAAGTTTAATCGGTCACAGAGCAGCTACAGTCCCTTAGACCTGTGGACCTTCAGCCCCTGTCTTATTTTAACCTGATGGTATGATCACATCATATTTTATGATCAGTTTGTGCAGAAATCCATGTAATTCCAAAGTGTTCACATCCTTTTTACTATGACTATATCAGGGATGGAAATTAACACCCGCCACCTACCAAATGCAGGTGGATTTTCCGTTTGGTGGCTAAATGGTGAAAGGCTATCTGCCACATTGTTGGGTTAATGTAATTGGAATGATATCGCCATATACTATCAATCTGATAGGTAATTAGCAGCAGTTAGTTGTGTGTCACACTTAAGTTGGTTCCCGATGTACCAAGGGATCTAAAAACGTGTAACACACGGATTAGGGGGCGTTCATAGGTGGTTGTTTGTTTCATGTTACTTGTGTTTGATTGCCGTACATTTCTAAGGGTGGACGTTGTGTGAAGGGGCATAGGAGTCGAGAGGGAAAGAGGGGAGAGGTGAGAGTGTAGCTGCTTTCATACAGAAATGAATTTGGTACATCCATGTTTATTAGCAAACAGCCGAGCCGTTATTTAATGGTCATATTACGACTGGCTGTATATTGAATTTAGTTGGGTGAATTTAAAGCCTGGAGAAAGAAGTTGTTGGTGAGCAGCAGATATTTCTGTATCTCTTACCAGACAGGGACAGAAGAATAATATATATATATATGGCTTGATACTCACACAATACTTGATGATGATGTACTTACTCTCAATTTTTGGAATTGAGTGAGAGGGGACCTTGACGGCCTCTTTCTTTGGTCTCATGGGACACCAGGTTCCATCCTCCTGGAACTTGATTTCATCCACATCTGAGCAGTCGTTCAAGATCTCCAAGAATAAACTGAAGAAAGAATAAAACGCTTAAGACACCAACATACATTTATTGTACTCCAACTGGCCAAGCAAGCAGAATGACTTTGTTGGGTTTCTCAGCTTCTGATCCATGAACCTGTTTTCATGACCTCAAGCCGTTAAAGACTTGACGTTCTCACGTGAATTCTACAAGAGACTCTAACTGCAGACCTCCACTGTGGGGTCGCTTCCGGTGCAGGCTCTGCTCTCAGGTCAGTACCACTGTCAGGCCAGGAAATACACGCAAAAAATACTAAATAAAATCATGCAATATGACAGGAAGTGCATAAAAAATTATAAAATTAAATCAAGAAGACACTTACAGGGGAAGGGATTTTGTTGTTGATTTGTTTTTTATTAGTCAACATTATAAGTGAAAACTAGCGGGCTAATTCCTTAAATAGGCGTATAGCGTATTGGTGTGGGAGAAAACATTGATTCTTAGATGCGTCACAATGCGGACGTGGAAGATTCTGACTAGATTAACAAATGTCAAATAATCGATTATTTAAATGTTAATTGATAACGTAATGTTGACTGAATGCAAAAGGCGAAACTCGCGGAAGTGCAGCGTCAGGACCATCTGTGGCGTGCACATAACAGACAGTGTTCCCCCTGCATTCGGGACACCACCACAGCCGTATGAATAACCGCCCTACTTAAATGTCACACAGTCACTAACATAAATGTGCAAGTAATGATTTTAACTCGCACATTAGCCATAACCATTAGCATGGTTACACTGAACACCTGGCGAGCTCCCTGTGGATCCTGAGTGTGTGGCTGAGCGAATAAGAGAGCGAGGCAGAACTTGATGGTGAAAGTCAGCGGAGAAAAATATTAAGTAGCTCAGCTGTATGTCATTATTAACTTACCTACTTGTCAATGCTTGACAACATCAGATACAAGCTTAGACTAAATTGGCGTACAGCTCTATACATACTGCAGTGTTTCCCATTAAGTCCATGGCGGCCTGCCACAGTCTAATTTGCTCCGTTATAGTTTCAAAATGAACCAAAAATATTTTTACACATCTCATAACATTACAGACCTCTAACGTTGTGTTTTGTGGACGCTGCTCCGCTCTACTGTAAACTCACACTCTTTGCAGCCGACTCCAGACAACCACTTTTCTTTTAAGGTAACCATGGTAACGCTGTTTCTGTCACTCGTTTCTGAAAGTGTGATTAAGCTAGCCGCACCTAAATTTGGAGTGCACACGTATTAAAGCCTTTGTGGTAAAGCCACTGAAACGGACGAGTGCGAGTTGACAGGGAGGTTAGCGACTTTATCCTGTCAGTTTGTCTCTTTACAAAGACAAGTGTTGCAGGTATGAGTCCTACCTGAAGAGAGGCTGTGAAGTCTTCATGTTACGCCGTACGAGAACCACATACAACATTATTTATCAAACTGGGTCGGACTGGATGGATTTAGTGTGAGGATACATGTGACAACGACCGGTTTTCAAAAAAGGCCAGTGTTTCCCACACATAGGCCTTACTTGGGCAGGCCACACAGGTAGATTAACAGCCGCCCAAGTAAATTTGGTGACCCGTTTTAAAATCGTTTTTGATTGCAGCGCATATTCACTCCGCTCATTCAGTCACTCCCTCACCCTCTCTCACGCAAACACGGACAGCAGACCCATCTGTGAATTGAATGGTTGGTATCAAACACCGCTGCACAAATCTGTCCAACACAACGCAGTCAATGTCGGAGACCCATCTTCAAAACAGTTATTAGCAAGCATGTAAGGCGCCTAGCTAATAAGGATAGCTATGTTAACTTTAGAAAACAGCTGTCAAACACACTGTATGACTGGTTGTCAACAGGTGTGTTTGAAATATTTGAAATTCGGCAGGTAGCCTACAACATCTGTAGGTTTGCTGTTTACATTGTTTGAACGCGGTTAACGCCACATTTTTGCAGAAATAGTAGGCTAATTTTACAAAGTGTAATAATATATTAACGATTCTTAACATTCATAAAATATATATATCTGATCATATATCACTATTGATGAACCCTACAAAGAATAGTATAGCGTTCAAAAGCAGATCTTTAATGCATGCATGTAAAATTCAGCATGGTGGTGGATTTTAGAAAGAGCACAGCCCCACGCTCCCCATCATCCTGTGTGTCCTCACTAAATGCTTTACAAAAAATGTTTAATAAAAGGCAAACACACAGTAGCTTACGTTCTCCACAGAAAAAAGCTAATCCTAAAGTACTACTTCAGGAGCTAACGCTAGCCACAATTGGTGTAACGTTAACGTTAGCCTAACGTGACCTATGTAGAACAACAAATAACCTAACACCATACGTGTCACATTCTGTAATGTGTGTGATTTAGATCTATAATTACTATATATTATAATAATTATATATATATATATATATATATATATATATATATATATATATATATATATATTATATATATAATATATATATTATATATATAATATATATATATATATATATATATATATATATATATATATATATATATAATATATATATATATATATATATATATATATATATATATATATATATATATATATATATATATATATATATATATATATATATATTATAATTATATATTATAATAATTATCAAACATTAACAGCTGTAGCTATTTTGACGATAGCTATATGCTACGTCAAAATATATATTATAATAATTATCAAACATATTATATATATTATATATATTATAATTATATATATTATAATAATTATCAAACATATTATATAATATTATATATATTATAATTATCAAACATATTATTATATATATTATAATAATTATCAAACATTAACAGCTGTAGCTATTTTGACGTAGCTATATGCCAAGACCCATGCATTCAGACTTTTTTCATTGTTTTGGGTAATGCTAATTAGTCACGTATACTGTAGCCAGGACTTTGGTATAGCGAAACAACAGAGAATGCATCAAGTTACATCATGTGAGGAAAAGAAAACCCCAAAAAACATAATTTATGGTTATATTTCCTGTCAGTGACAGTGGAGCCAAAATGAGAGTGGAGTCTGCACGAGAAGCGACTCCACAGTGGAGGTCTGCATTTAAACCCCTCTCGAATTTTAATATGCATGAGAAATCTCCAAATTGATAACACTAGAATCATACATTTTAAATATATTGATCCTTCTGATCAAGTTCTTCTGGTCCTAATCTAAGTCCCTGAACATTGTACATCTCTGATACAGAGTCCGATCTGATAATTATATTTACCTAAATGTTGACTAAATTTGATTCTGACACACTGAAATAACATGTGCAGTATTCTAAATTTGACACACCTTAGTTTTCACATGCTGCATGATCCAAATAGTCAAAGCCCTAGTTCAAAACTATAGAGCTGAAATGCTGATCTGACATTAAGAAAGTTTAACTGAAAGAGCTCGACCTCCTTAAATTCACATGAAGTGACCCGTTATGGTCACTAAACATTACTACAAATATCTGTACCATTTTTCATTCAGTCTATAGCACCATTACCTTTATTGTCTGTACCTCTATGTGTATACTGTGTAGGTTGCCTCCCTCTGCTCTCTCTCTCCTGCTCTCTCTCTTGCTCTCCCTCTCTCTCCCCTCACCCCCAACCGGTCGAGGCAGATGGTCACCCACCCTGAGCCATGGTTCTGCTTCGAGGTTTCTGCCTCTTAAAAGGAAGTTTTTCCTTGCCTGTGTCGCCTAGTGCTTGCTCTTGGTGGGAATTGTTGGGCTTCTGTAAATAACTTCAGAGTACGGTCTAGACCTGCTCTTTATGAAAAGCGCTGTGAGATAACTGTTGTTGTGATTTGGCGCTATATAAATAAAATTGAATTGAATTGAATTGAATGGTGCTTTCAGACCAAACGCGAGCGTTTGGGGCAGTGAGTTTACATACAAAGTCAATGCAAAGACGCGTGGAGCCGCGATTCCCTGTCGGGCAGCACAAAAGCGACTGGGGCGGGGCCAGTGACGCGAAGGCAACGCGATGGAATTCGCGTGAGTTGAATATTTTCAACTGCGAAAAAGTCGCGATAGCCTATCAGTGTCGAGATTGTCCATACGTCACCGAGGCTTCAGAGCGTTGTGTGCAGAGGGCCAGGCAGAGCGGGAGATTTTAAATCTGCAAGCCTGGTGACAGCTGCTAAACTTGGGCCAGAGGAGCAGGGAGCAGCGCTCCAACCTTCGGAGAAATAAACACCCACAGTCGGTCAGATTCGGTCTGAAACCGGCATTAGAGAATATGTCTCACTCTGTTGGAGTTGTTGTTGGTGCTGTGGTGTTACAGAGTGATGCTTCTTTTACCTCAAGCAACACCAGCTGTTATCAACTTTTCCTGTATGTGTTTTGGATACTTGTCCTTTTTTGATCTCTGTACTTTAAAAATAAATCTATATTGTATGTTTAGTTTTACTGATAAGCACCAATATGTACCAATTCCTTGTATGTGAAAATGGACCTGGCAATAAACCTGATTCTGAGTCAGAGATTTAACATTCATTTTTGACAGTGGATGTGTCCTGATTAGCTGCTGCCTGATTGTCTTGCATTCAGGTATAAAGAGTGGAGAGATAACAGATTAGATACTGTTGGAGCCTTGCTAATTTTGCCAGCTTGGCCTATTAAAATAATTCCAGATGACCAGGAGTTCCAATCGCTACAGTGAGAAACTCTATGCATCCTTAAATGTTAAGATAACAGACAGGGACACGTGAATTATGTTGGTGTCATGTTCTCACTACTAGTAACGATAATGAGAGCCTGGCTCCAGACTAACTGGGCAATCTACCAAAATCTGAATGTACAGCTGTCTCAGCAACAGTAGTAGTCATTTTTGTGTGAAGTGGTTGAATTAGTTTAACTAACCCATCAATGATGAGACTCTCGTATGCAGCCTTCTTGTCACACACGGGACAGATCCAGGTGGGTTTCTTCTCATTCATCTGCAGGTAGAGGGCAGCGTCAAAGCACTGCAGGTGAGAGCAGGTCACAGCCCTGCATGGTACAGTCAGTCGCATCTTACCCAGCTGGAGGACAAAACACATACAGGTCAGTCAAAACCAATCAATCAAGAAAACACCTGGTCCAATTCATACAATGTCACAAGGTAATGGCGCGTTCCATTTACCTCGGAAGTTGGAGGTTGGAGCTGGGAATGATGCCACACCCGAGTTGACGGCATTTCAAAAAACCTTGCAGTTTTTGACAGCAGTTGGACAGCACTTTGTGTACGAAAATGTATATGAGAAACAAGTACACAGAAGTTCTCATACACAGTATAAACTACAGCTTTAACTGTTGATTCTCAGAGCAGCCATCTTGGATAAGTAGGGGTAGTGCGGTTCTTCCAACTTTCCAAGTCAGAAATCCAATTTAAGGGGGGTGTTCCCTTTGAAATTTCAGACTTTGAACTCGGAAATTCCGACTTCCCATGTCAAATGGAACGCACCATAATACCTCCTACTAAGCTCTGGCACTCCAGAAACTCTTAGACAGGTCAAACAGGACACCCATTAATGGAACATGATGTCAAAACGATGTATTTCATGTACTAAGTGTATATATGACTGGAACGCTCATTTGACAGACATCCCATTTCCATGTGACACACAGCGACATACCAACATCCAGGACAGCATATGCCAGTAAATACATAATATGCTGGGAGTGGTACACAGCAGCAGAAGAGAAGTGACACACTGCGTTCATGTGCAATACTCTGGTCATCAGCAGCGACATGCCACGACTAAATGGCTAACAATCAGCTGTATGTTCACTAGGGCTGGGAATATCTGGGCACCTCACGATTTGATTACGATTCAGAGGGCTGCGATTTGATTATAAAACGAATATCGATGCATCTTGATGAATCATTTTTTTTCTATATAGGATCTCTGGATTATCTACTAAGCATTAAATTTGCATATTATATCCAAAAGAAACATCTCCTAATTAGCTTAAAAGGACTAGTTTGCATCCCTAATTTACTTCATTAACTTCAGCTCCATGGTCCCTCATTTCTTTAACAACCAGCTGTCAGACTCCTCAGAAAACGCAGTCTGTGTACAGGACAGAGCTGTACACCAGTTTAGTCTAAACTTGTACCTGATGCTCTCAACCCTTGACAAGTATCTAAATTAGTAATGGCATACAGCTGATTAATATTACTTCTTTACTAATTTAGCTAACATTACACAGCAGCCAAAAAACGTGGTGTACAGGGGAGATGTTAGCTAGCGCCAGCAACCTTCACTTTTCCAGCAGTTGGGGAAACAGACTTTCATTAAAGGACACATTGTGACCTACACTGCACGTTTACCACCAGACAAACTTACTGCTAATATTATTCTCCGCTGACTTTCACCGTCAAGTTCTGCCTCACACTCAGGATCCACAGCGTGCTGTGCAGCATAGACTTGCCACCAGCAACATCGCTCAAATAGTTGCCCCCTGTATGATCAGCTTAAGAATTGATTTTTCTCTCCACCCATAGTGTTCACTTTTACTAAATATGTTTGTCAATGATTTTTTCCACGACTAAGTCAAGACAGCACCTCAACACTAAGCGTCAGTATATCAATGCACAATAGTTTGAAAATAAAACTTCACCTCACTCTCCTCTCTTGACAGAAAAGAGGAGACAACGTGAGTGAAGGCAGACAAACACAGCTGGAGTCAAGAAATCTAAAAGCCACCTTATGAAACTATAACCATGAACCACCACGATCTGAATAGACACATACAGACACTAACAAAAGGTAATATTTGTATTTAGAAACATAAAAAAAACAAACTTAAATTACTCAGTTCAGCACTGCATGATGGGAAATGTGGGCTGTCATTTTAACCTACATTACAAACCAGCACAGAGTGCAGCACATTCTGCTCTGCCTAGGCTGCAACATGTATATAAATATTAGGGGTGACCCTGAATAGAGGAAGATTCAACTCCCAATCTCAGTCAGATCTTTACAGAGCCGTTATGAAATGAGGCTCATACCATTTTGGCTATAATACGGGGGTGCTCAATGTCTGATTTTACACAGAACTACAAGTTAACTCAATGAGTTAATATGCAGCCTATTATGACATAAATAGCAGAGAGTAGTGCAGAGAGAAAAGGGTCAACAATAAGCCTCAGTTTAGCTGGAAATGTTCAGTGTAAGTTACAGCTTCTCAAGATTAAAGCAGAGCTACTGTGAAGGAGCCTGACAAGAATTTCATTGCCAACAACTTGGCAACTAGTTGTTATGCAAATAATAAATAAAAGAGTTCAGACCAAGACACCATAAATAAAGGAAGTACAAGCAATCAGTGTTCTTACGGAATTCCATACCAACACGGAACACCTGTGTCAGAGGACACGTGTCTATAAACTAAATCATAGTCATGACACCTCAAAAAGGTGAACATCCAGTAATTCATATTTGACAAAAAGGAGGATTTCTCTTATCATTTATGCTGACAGAATGATTCCTCAGATGTGTCATTTACCGGGCACATAAGTGAGACTCGAAGGCTCGTCGTAGCAATCTCACTGTCTGGATCAGCAGTCAGCTTCTCTTTAACTGGAACACAGAGGTAGGAAACAACACAAGTCATCAGCAGCCTGCTCCATGCTGGCTTTCAAAAAATGTAAAATGTTTATCCCGACACCTGGATTCAGGTGTTTGAGTCTGAAGTTTGGCTGAATGTTTGTTTTGTCAAAATTCTGGGTGCAGGAGGTCTCAGGTCTTTCTTTTAAATAGACAGGTCAACTTCAAGTGCAGGTAGTGCAGTGTAGCAAACACCTGATAACTCTAGCTGATAACTGCTAACCGTGCTCTGTCTGATCACAGAGAGCCATGCAGAACATGTGACCAGGGAAGATTTGTCTTAGTCGTTTACTGTATACTTACTTAGTGCTCTGGAGTGGTCTGGGTTTCTGATGCCCTTCATCCTCAGTCTCTGCAAGAGCAGTGGTGATGTCAGCTGCCTCACCAGGTACACGGACATCGAATAGGTCTGAAAAACAATATGATCAAACAACTTTAACAGAGACGTCTCTCTTTCTGTCCCCAACTCAAGCACATGAAAAACTAAAAGCTGAAGAGTTTTAATGAGGGTTATGTTCTTACTTTTCCAATTTCAGGCGCCCATGTCACAGAAATCTGATTGGGTACCGCGGAGGAGAGTCGGACGAGGGAGGTAATGTTTAGAGGTCTTCCCGGTCTCTTCTGTTCAACGCCGTTTTTTGGTGGCGGTGCATAACCCTACAGGAATAAAAAGCTTTGTTAGCATCTCAATAGTAGAATAATTAAACTTGATAGGCTTTTTATTGAAACTTTTCTGGAGTAAAACGAGCACTTACTGGCAAAGGAAAAAGTTTCCCATTGACCTTTATACAAAGACTGTTTGGGTAATTATCCTCTTGAGGGCAACTTGTCTCTGACAAGCAAAACCTAGACAACACAAAGAAATATTTGTCAATATCAGGCTTGGGCAGCATCTGTTTTACATTACTTCCTGACAATTCACTGGGGTGTCTGAGTAAAAAAACAAGGTAAAAGCGGAGCTGCAAAAAGCAAAAATCAGCCTTTTAATTTGAAAGAAATAATGATTTGACATTTATCCTGACAATTATCAATACAATGCTATGAAATTTTTTATTGTGATAAAAACTTTGGCCATGTCGTCCAGCCCTAGTTTGGAGTCATCAAGAAAACATTTATCAAGTGTTTTATATGATTTTAAAAGAGCTTGCTTTGAATCATTTTGATCACTTAGTACTAAGGAGTGACTGTGTGTTTCTTAGTTCAAACTGGTCAGAAAACTCTGGGCATTCTAACCTCAGTTGGATTTGAACCATGTAGTCCCTTCTGCCACCAGGTAGAAAGTCCCTGTAAACAAACAAGGTTTCACATACCTTATTTTACACTACAGACTTGGGCCTTCTATGGAATAACAGCGATTAACAAACAGTCCTACCTGGATATGCATACTTCTCGGACTTGCTGTGGTGTCAAGGCAAAGATAAAATATTTTTCTTGGTGGTACCTCTGTGAAGTACTCGCTCCTGAAAACACAAATTATGTTACGTTAATTCCAAAGTGCTGCTCTTCAGATAACTACAACAATACCATGGCTTACATTCCCCATATACACATATTATATTCTATGACCCAAATAATGAGCACATAGTTCACATTTAGGTATATTTTCTGTCTCTAAAGATTCCACTGCTGTAATCTAAACAATCATTATCCCTACATTCCCCACACCATTAACTCAGGAATTCTGCTGAGGATGCACTGAAACTGCCGGCTTTCCTTTAACAACACTGGCAATATCTTTTGTCTCATTTGCTTTATACTTTATGTTTACATTGTTGCTGTTTTGGAATTGCCAGCCGCACCTCCAGTCCACCAGAGAGAAAGTTTCATCTCAAGTGTAAGCTTTATTTTTCTTGGTTCTGCCACCACAAATTCTGACTGTGTTCAAAATGTCAAGAACTTCACTGAAGACAAAGGCAGTGGTGGTCAACTGACATCATTCTGCACAATCAAATATGGCTGGACCTCACTATGGAACTACAATACCAAAAGAACTATGTCAGCAGCACCAAGTACTACAACATATCGACAAGAGTTGGGCCGACAGACGATGCCAGACAGACATCAGGACGTTGAGCCGGCATCGTGATTATAAAGCCCCTTCCCTCCAACAAAAAAAACCCCTCTAATGTTCCACCCTGTGAAAGCAGGTTTTAATGACCATGAACATTATTATTGTTTTTAAGTATGCTTTACACCTGCTCAGAATTCTCTTCTCCCCACACCCTGACACACTCACGCACACCTACACCTCAGGTAAACACCCCGGCTTGCCATTAATACAACTAAGTTTAAACTGTGGCAGTGGTGGCGGCCGGTGGGGTGGTTGGGGAGTGGTATTGACAGGTTATTGTAGGTAATTTAATTTTCTTATTTATAAACACTCCAATTTGCTCCGCCTCTTCCTGTCTCTCTCTCCCTGTATGTATGTTTCCGCTCACTTTCTCTATCAGCAGTACGTTTCATGAAGTCGCAGAGTTTGTCATTTCCTGGAAAACAATTTTAAAATGTTGATGACTCATCCTGCACTCAGAGGTGTGTATTAATTCAGGGTCCAATAAAAAGCTTTCTCATTTTTATGACCACTGGAGTGTAGTGTTTTGGAGACTGACCGGGCCTCACTGAGTACTGTATAAAAAACACATATTTATTAACAGATTTTGGTGAAACTGGATTATATTTAGGGCTGGGTATCGAGTTCAATACTTTTTAGGCACCGACCGAATTGCTTCAATACCACCGAGTATCAAAAAAATGCCTTGTCTTTCGGTACCAAAGTTCAATACCTAAAGGTTCTTGTTAACGCCAATGGGCCAATAAGCATGCAGCATTCTTGATGTGCCCACATCTAAAAGTGATTGTAATTGGCTGTGGTGATGTAAACAATAGCTCACGCCTGTTACGCACAGAGACGTGCGTGGAATAAACTTAAGAGCAGAAAGTCGCTCTGTCTTTGCTGCAACAAGACAGAGCCGGTGCATCATCGTCTCAGCTCTGCTGCCACCGAGCTGCTTCAACACGCCCACCGTACGAGCAGGTTGGGCAGCAGCGTTGCTACAAGTAGAACCGTTACTAGTTTAACGACATTTCTCAGAAGCTTGGTGGCAGCGTCGCTGTTTTCTGAATCAAATCAAAGCTCTTTTATTGAGAGTAGCGCGGTAGCTTCCACACAAGCTACATTTTCCCAAGTGTATCTAAAGGATCAGTTAAGTGATGCCACCGCCACGCACGGACCTGTATGTGCACCCGGCGGAAGCACTTCCTGTGACTGTGACATTATGTAGCGGGTCTTGGGCTGATGTCTGCGACTTTGCTGCAGTGGATTAAAGAGTTTACTTTCTATTGTGATAGTTTCCTGGACACCTCTTCCTCTAGTGAGGAAACTCTGATATGTAGAGGCAGAAATTTGTTTCCATGAGATGAGATGAAAGATTTCTCTCTCTTTCTCTCAGGCCTCTTGCCATGAATGTTTTGGTTGCAATGGTGCCAGAGCACAAATCATATATACAATATATACAATAAAAAATATATACTTAATAAACAATGAAATGACATTATAAAAGCTAAAGAAAGAGGAATAAAAACAATAAAAAACACAATATAGGCCGATGTTACTTTGAAAATGTCTTGGTGTTGACGAGCAGTAGCATTATTAAAATAAACTATTAATGATAATAATGATTAAGTTATACAAACAACAATGGTTTTCCGTGTGTTGAGAAAATATACATCACATGGTATCGAAAAAAGTATCGTTCAGGAACTGGTATCGAAGTTGAGGTATCGATATCGGAAATCTTTGAACGATACCCAGCCCTAATTATATTTGATTGAGGACAATATATTCTGCTTGTCCCTTGGCTGCCCTGCCTCAACTATCTGTGATTAACAGAGTTTGTGTTTAATAAACTCACCCCTGATTCAGTTTTCAAGTGTGCCGCATGTGGATCAAAACCGAACCTAACGTTAGTGTGTGACATTTGAAGTGGTGCGTTCACGGTCACTCCATAATGAAAAAATTTCCACCGTGTGGACCAGATAACATCTCTCTCTGTGTTTCTCTGCAAAAATGCTAAAGGGGGTTGCCAAATATGCTTTGGCAGGTGCTACTGTACCTGGCCGGCCCGTCCAAGTAAAGTATACAGTGTTTCCCACAGAATGACAGTGTAACTGCCGGCACTCTGCAATCAAATACAATTTAAGATAGGCCTAGTAAAAAAAAAAAAAAAAATTAAAAATCAATCTGTAGCGGTCAGCGTTGATATTGTGACGGGCAGCCACAAATAAATGAATGTATGAACACTGGTTTATGTCGAAAACACTCTATTTAAAGTTAGTGTAAGCTGCAGGCCTTTCTAAATATTACACCTCCAACCAATTTTATTGTCCAACTGAGTGTGTCACGTGACAACAACCACCGTGGATTTGGTGAATCGATACACCCCTAATATTTACTACAATAAGCTGCCACTGAATGCCTGATCAGGTATTCACATCATGGGTGGCATAAATGGGAAAAATGTCTATGTATTGGTGTATTAACGCATGTCAGAGGTTCGGCTTTTATTGTTTGATGAATGATGTTGTGTTCTATGGTGTTGAAAAACAAGATGTTTTATCATAATAAACCTCAGATTTCATATTTGCAGCAGTATTTTAAAACATCCCACCTGTAATTCCAAAAGCACATTGAGGGAAACTGCAGGAGTTATAAACAAAAGCAATAAATATTATCATCTGAAATAAGAATAGGTTTAAATCATGTTTATGAATTAGTAGCCTAGTCACATGGTTCAGGAAGTGTTTTCCTTTAAACCAAGAGAAAGAAAACAGCTCAGACCTAGACTTGAAGGCTTGATTAGGACGTCCAGCACATCATAGAAGGGCAGGGGCTTCATCTGCACATCCGGGTGGACGGGGGGGATGAGAGGGGTTGGCTGCTGGAGATTCATGCTGGGTTTGGTGTCGTGCCACACAGCTGCTTCACCAGTCAACAGACTGAAGTCTGTATTACAGGACTGACTCCTGTAACAGAGATATCAAACAGAGATACCAAATCAGGCTACAATTCTGGAGTCACACTGATTATTCAGCTCCTTCAGGAGAAGCTCAGATGAAGGAGCAGAAGCTTTTGATGCTCTCAAACTTGATACCATACTGTGGTATACAATGGAAGAATTAGGTACACCATGACGTGAAGCTGAGCACCACTGACTTATTCTAATGAAGATCGGACCAGAGCCACTACACAAGATAACGCCATGGCCAGGGTCCAAAATGATCACTCGCCAAGTCAAATCTTTTTGGTGAAATATAGATTGAGCCACCAGGTCAATAAATACTTTGGAATCTCAGTGTAGAGCCAGGTTTACAAGGCTGTTTTTTACCGGCAGCCTCACTTTGCACATTCTTACTTGCATGCCAATGCGGACGATTCTGAACCAATTCACAAGTGTCAATAAAATCAATACGCAACTAACACTAATGATTTTCACCCACACACTGTGCAGCACGGTAGCGCTTAGCTAGCATCCCCTCCTCATTCTTCAAAGGAAAGCTATGTGACAGGCGGCAGGAGGCGACGGTGAAAATGAGCGGAGCAGGGGAAAATGTGAGCGCCAGGTTTCACTCTGGCTGTCAAGTTTAGGTCACAGTGTGCCGTTAGTTAAAGTCTGTCTGTTGTTTTCTAACTGCTGGAAAAGTGAAGGTGGTTAGCACAAGCTAACATCTCACAGGCATTTTAGAGTTTGTCATTTCCTGGAAAACAATTTTAAAGAGAGGGAGTGACAGCGGTTAGCGGCCCCAGAATGGTTGCCAGAACTGGAGCTGCAGGAGCAGGCAATGAAACTGCTTTCAGCAGCCTTCCTGTCAACACAGACCTACAGGGAATACAGTTCCTAGGTGATTTACAGAGCTTCAGCATGAACAGATAGCTTTACTTTTTGCTATTGGCTACTTCAAACATCAATCAGTAATTTGCAACAAGTGCTTCCCTAGCTTTGTGTTTTAACATCAAAAACATGGAAGCAAATACCACTGCGGTTTCCGTTTCATGGCAACTTTGAAAGTATCAAGTAGTAACACAGTGAGAAAAATACATCTTTATCCTATTTGTTTTACAATCGCACCGTAGCCTCATAATAATAATGAGGTGCTAGAAATTCCCACTGACACATGCGTAAAGTGAAAGTTGAAGCATCCTGATGGTTAATTGTGGTTTACACTCTTCTTTATGGTCAACACTTGATGCCAAACAGTGGATCACTTCACAAATCTGAGGTGGAACATTCAAAACAATTCTGATAAAATCTCTGTCAACAAATATGCATGAGTAAAATTAACTAAAAGCTTTTTTTCAGTCTTTTTTCTTAACAAAATAAACATCTTAAAAGAAAAAGTAAATCCTAATTTGTGTATGATTCAAGGGAATAAAATCAAACATTTATTGAATATTTGCTATATTGTTATTGAAAAAATTATATCGAAATAATTATTGTTTATATGGAATTGAAAAGATGCACACCGTTAAGTGCAATTTATACTCCTGCATCGAATCGACGGCGTAGCCTCTGTGTAGCCCCCTACCCTACGCTGCCACCTTTGGCGCAGCCTGTCGTGCACCTCCTCAAAAATGTAACTACACGCTGAGGCGACGCGGACCGCAAGCACTGTGACTGGTCGGCCGGGTAGCCTCGCAATGCCTCCGAGCCGACAGGAAGTGCCCCATGCTGTGAAGTAACTTTGACTAGCAGCCAAAACAGCGGCTGTAACACAGTGAATCAATATGTTTGAGCGCCACAACCCGAGCGAAATGACATCAGAATGTGATCCACTCAGTGGTTTGTAATAGTCGCACGTATATAATTTTACCCCCATTTACATGAGCCGCTAGCTCAGCTACCGCACACTGACACTCCTAAAAAGGGGTCGTGAACATGCTTCCAGTGACTCGAGTGTGGACACGTATGATAGCAGCTTCTCGGGACTGGTTAGTGAGTTACAGAGGAACGCTGTAATGCTGCGTTCTAAGCAACTCGGAACTGGGAAATTTCAGACCTCAAACTAGAAAAACTATCCTGAAACGCCACTTGAAGTCGGATTTCCTACTTGTGAACTTGGAGAAAAAAATGTCAGCGCCCATAGAAGCACACTTTGTAAATAGTAAACCATAAACTAAATGGCAAAACGTATATTTGCAAATATTCCAGTTCCAACCGGTCTCGAACGCACCATAAGTCGCTACACAAACACACTGCACTGCTTTGCTGCTCTTACAGCAGCACCTGTCATTGATCTCCCTCGATGAATGAGGAGCGAAAGCTAGCAAAGCTTGATTTACCGTGCTCACACAGTGTCTGGGGGGAAATCATTTGTTCTGCAGTGATATTGAATAATTGAGTGAAAATTTAGTAGCAGCGGTCATAATTCAGCAACTGCGATGCGCCGAATATTAGGGAACCACATCTCTGTCATTTATAGGTCAACATTACCTTATTAATTAACATTTAGTCAGTCTAATGGATAAAATTTGTGAGTAAATACACCCAAGCTGTAATAGCTGAACATACCGGTATACAGTACAAACTTTGTCAGTGAAATATTAGGGCAAAACAACAACAACAACAACAAACAACAGCATTCAAAAATTAAATAATCATTCAATAATCATAATCGAGGTGAAATGTTCAAGTAATCGAGATTTTGATTTTGGTTGAAATTGTCAAGCCCTAGTCATTAATGTATGTACAAAAAATACCAATATACTACTACTGCCACCACATATAATCTCATGTCACTGCTATCATAATAATGATAAACAGGGCTCTCATACATAAGGAAAAAAATGGATTTATATTTTTTGTCATGCAATAGTTATTACTAGGGATGGGAGAAATAATGGATTCTTAAATGCATCGCGCTGCGGACGTGGAAGATTATGAATCGATTAACAAATCTAAAAATCAATTATTTAAGTGTTAATTGATAACGGAATGTTGACGGAATGCAAAGGACGCAACTCGCGGAAGTGCAGCGCCCGGACGGAATGTGGAGCGCACACAACAGTGTTCCCCTTGTATTCGGCACAGCACCGCTGCAGAATGGGCCCTACTGTTGTCTACAGATGTCGTAGACATGCCGTTGGTTATCACATACATTTGTTCTCGTCTCCCCCACAAACATTTCTATACTCCTGCGATGTTACATTGGCGAGTCCTTCAGCAGCACCAGCCAGCTTTGGCTGCTAACAGTTTGCTAGACAAATTACTGTGTAACCTAAAGCAGTGCAACACGAAAAGGGATCTAAATTAGTCACTTGGGTTCAAGTCTTCTTTTGATTAAGAACAGAGATATGTGGATACACTTCAGATTTAGCTTGTGAAACAATGCAGTGTTATCTTCGACATAACTAAAACATTAAACATTAAAATGTGGCCACTGCAAAGGCTGACACCCCTTAGCTTAGAAAACGAAAAGAAAATCCCAGAAGATGTTGCAGGTGTCTAGAAAACTGCAGGATAAAACCATTTATTTAAAAAAAATAGTTTTATCCCAGCTGCTGAAGGAACCGGGATCAGCAGGGGAACGGGACTGTAAGTTAGCTCCTAGCGTGCCCAGCAGCTGTTTGTCACTTCGTTCACTTCTGGCTAACTGGAAGGATAGGGATATTAGCTGCATGTCATTGATTTCGTATAGAAATTATTAACTTTACTTATAGGTTACTTTACAGCCGTACCAATATTAGTTACTCACACAATAACAGCGTAACTAAGACGTAGTTACAACACAAATAAAATTCAGTATGGTTTTAGCTAACGTTAGTTGCAGCAAGCTAACAAGAGACTTAGCGACTGCTAAGTACATACACTGTTAGCATTAAAGCTAACTACTGAAACGCAAACGGTCTGATCTGAAAGTGCACATTCCTACCGAGCTACGTCCTGTCCTCTTAGCACGCCATAACGGGTCGTAATATATCCACCAGTTTATTCATCACAATTTATCAATGCACTTTCCAATGTCGACAGAAGTGGGTCACAATCTATGTTTTTCTTTTCGCTTACCCGAAACTCCTCAGTCTCCGCCATCTTGTTGTTCCGGTCATCCCGCCCAGCGTGACTACTTCCAGGTGACGCCACAGCCAGGCGGTGGAGATTGTCAAGGCCGTTAAATCAGAGACCACACTCCAATTGACTGCTGGGAATTTATTAAATTCAAGAGCAGGGATTTTTCTAGGCTTTAAACGTTTGCAAGGACCTCAACACGAAAAAAGAGAATATGAAAGCAATCTATTTCGGGATATAACCCATTGTTGTTGTCAAACTGTGCTAAATGATCAAGAAACAAAAGTTTATGGAGTTGTTACTATAAAGGTTACAGTGGTGGTAAACAGTTGACAATAAACAATGACATCCCGTTGGCAGCTAACTATTCATTATGGTGTTTTCTCAATTGTGATGTGCTACCAAAATAATATAATTTCAACAAATACAAATGATTTTTTCCCCACCTTCTACTTGTCCCACCTACTTCATTGCATGATTTACAATAACAAGTAAAACGTTTCTGTTCTTCATTCATCCTGCGCTGCAGCAGCTATTAACCCTATTTAATCCCATCGGTCACAATAGTGACCGTAACAATGTTCATTTAGGCAGGCTGGAGCAGAAAACAATTTACCTTTCTCAAGTTATACAGTAATGTAATAATGTCACATACATGTGTGAAGGTGGATCAAACACCTTCACACATGTATGTGACATTGTGGCTATGCAGATATTACCTATTCATTTCCTCAATAGTAACTATTTTATTTTACGAGTATCTATTACTTAGATACTACTACCTATTCATTAGTTAATAGTACTTACAGTATTCAAACAGTTATTAGTAATTATTTACATTTTACTATTATTTAGATACTCATTATTTAATAGTACTTATAGTTTCTAGTAACTATTTCCATTTTACAAGTATCTATCATTTAGATAATAGTATCTATTATTATCTATTATTTAGATAGTATGTATTCATTACTTACTACTAACTGTTTCAAACATTTTAATTCTTAATAGTTACTATTAAGAATTAAAATAGTTTTTTAGTTACTAGTAACTTCATTAATGACTAAAATAGCTTGTTGTGTTGATAGGAACATTTTAAATAAAAAAATTTAAAAAAGAGCTCTAGTGGCTAGGGTCTGTGCATGAAGTATAATTCATCTACAGTTGTTCACACTGTGTGATGAAAACAGCCAGTTTAGGTGTATTTCCTAATTTCATTGTCCTACTTGCGTCAGTGCAAATGTATATTGAACAGTGTGAGTTCATTTTTCCAGAGCCAATGCTGCCTAAACAACCTTAGCACTATGCTGTGTTATTTTTTGAATGAAGACGTACAATGCAATTTAGAGCACCAGAGCGTCAGCTTGTTCTATTACATTTACATTTATTCTTTTAGCTGATGCTTTTATCCAAAGCGACTTACAATTGCTATACATGTCAGAGGTTGCACGCCTCTGGAGCAGTTAGGGGTCAAGTATCTTGCTCAGGGACACAATGGTAGATGGGTCACAGTGGGGGATTGAACCATACATTCTTTTTATTAATATGCCAATTGGTACTGGAATTATTATAGAGTGCTGTGATTCATAGCTAGGATACGTAATGATGTCTTATGACTTGTGATGAGTCTAACTGGGAAAAAGAGTAGATTTATCTCCAGCTTTGACTTTATTGCTGCGGGTCTGTCGCCTACTGCGGTCAAGTGAGCCGAAATGAACTAAGCCGCACCTAAATTTGGAGTGCATAAGTATTCGAGCCTTTATGGTAAATGCAGTGAAACAGGGCTAGCGACTTTATTCTGTCATTTTCTCACATCACCATGACAAAAAGTTGAAGTAAGACAGTCTTGATGTCAGTACTTGATGAGAGGCAATGCATTTAATTAATTGTACGTGATATGATCACCACATTGGCTACAATCATTTATTAAATTTTAGGTGAACTTGGTATGAGGATACACATGTTTCAAAATAAGGTCTTAACCCAAGGAATTAAGTGAGTATGGAAATAAAATGAATAAGATGATATTTTCAGGAAGATGCTTCTAAAACATATTACATATACCTGAAACATTCCACCACTTGACAAGGCGTAATTCTAGGACTTAAACACAACACTGATGAGTTAACAGAGGTGTTGACCCTGGCGTGATTTGAACACACAACCTTCTGATCTGGAGTCAGACGCGCTACCGTTACGCCACAGAGTCTGATCAGTGGACACAACTGGTTCAGTTATCAACAAGCCCAGTAACAGTGGAGCTAAATAGATAAGTGTGCATCACCTGGATCGATATGTTTTGTTCCGGAACAGATACTTTGTTCCGAATCAATTCATTACGTCATTCGTGTTCACACCACACTGTTGTAAAGCGGTCCAAATCACTCACCCTTCCAGGGCTTTCCTCACGCCATTACGTCACTACCTCAAGCGTGCAGGTCACTCATTCCATTGGGGGACATCTCCATGACAACAGTAACACAAAATGAATCGCGGGTGGACTTCGCGTTGCAAAAAGGTGAAATAGATGTTTGGTCGGAACAACACATCTCCCGGATGTTGCACACCACATATAAGAACACTAAAGTCTACACGCGGGTCAGTGATAAAATGAAAGAAAGGGGTTGTGAACGCTCCGTCGAGCAGCGCCGCACAAAGTTAAAAAAACTCCGACAGCAGTAGGCCTACATAATACAAACACAACAACATACCGCAACAAATTAGCAAAATAGGCTGCCGTAGCTGTTGAAAAGCGATCTTTTAGCGTCAGTTGCTAGGCAACACATTGATTTGTTCCGGTTCATGAGTCGGTTGTGATTTCACTGCAAACGAACCGCTCCAGGGTTCGTATGGAATCGAGCCGACAACACCTCTTCTAGGCGATCTCGGCTCGGTTGTTTTGTTACGATTCAGAGTGCGATTGTTGTGTTCACATATCACCAAACAAACCGGGCCAAAAGAAAACAACCCTTTCTTTCGGAACAATGTCTCCTATCGATCCAGGTGTGAAAGCACCCTTAAACACGAGACTGATGAGTTGACCCTGGCGTGATTTGAACACGCAACCTTCTGATCTGGAGTCAGGCACGCTACCGTTACGCCACAGAGTCTGTTTTGAAAACACAACTGGTTCAGTTATCAACAAACCCAGTACCGGTGGAGCTAAATAGATAAGATCATAGTTGGCTATGTGATGCGCACTGGGGGAAAAGCCCATTTTAAACGCATATTCCGAATGTGCAGCATACAGGTCCAAAGAATGATCCTAAAATCCGAACCCTGTTTACATGACTTGTAATACATTCCACCACTGGACAATGCGGAATTCCAGACTTAAACACAACACTGATGAGTTAACAGAAATTCTGACCCTGACGTGATTTGAACACGCAACCTTCTGATCTGGAGTCAGACGCGCTACCGTTAGCCACAGAGTCTGATCAGTGGACACAACTGGTTCAGTTATCAACAAGCCCAGTAACAGTGGAGCTAAATAGATAAGTGTGCATCACCTGGATCGATATGTTTTGTTCGGAACAGATACTTTGTTCGAATCAATTCATTACGTCATTCGTGTTCACACCACACTGTTGTAAAGCGGTCCAAATCACTCACCCTTCCAGGGCTTTCCTCACGCCATTACGTCACTACCTCAAGCGTGCAGGTCACTCATTCCATTGGGGGACATCTCCATGACAACAGTAACACAAAATGAATCGCGGGTGGACTTCGCGTTGCAAAAAGGTGAAATAGATGTTTGGTCGGAACAACACATCTCCCGGATGTTGCACACCACATATAAGAACACTAAAGTCTACACGCGGGTCAGTGATAAAATGAAAGAAAGGGGTTGTGAACGCTCCGTCGAGCAGCGCCGCACAAAGTTAAAAAAACTCCGACAGCAGTAGGCCTACATAATACAAACACAACAACATACCGCAACAAATTAGCAAAATAGGCTGCCGTAGCTGTTGAAAAGCGATCTTTTAGCGTCAGTTGCTAGGCAACACATTGATTTGTTCCGGTTCATGAGTCGGTTGTGATTTCACTGCAAACGAACCGCTCCAGGGTTCGTATGGAATAGAGCCGAGACCACCTCTTCTAGGCGATCTCGGCTCGGTTGTTTTGTTACAATTCAGAGTGCGATTGATGTGTTCACATATCACCAAACAAACCGGGCCAAAAGAAAATGCCCCTGTGTTTCGGAACAATGTCTCCAATCAATCCAGGTGTGAAAGCACCCTTAAACACAACGCTGATGGGTTGACCCTGGCGTGATTTGAACACGCAACCTTCTGATCTGGAGTCAGACGCGCTACCGTTGCGCCACAGAGTCTGTTTTGAAAACACAACTGGTTCAGTTATCAACAAACCCAGTACCGGTGGAGCTAAATAGATAAGATCATAGTTGGCTATGTGATGCACACTGGGGGAAAAGCCCATTTTAAACGCATATTCCGAATGTGCAGCATACAGGTCCAAAGAATGATCCTAAAATCCGAACCCTGTTTACATGACTTGTAATACATTCCACCACTGGACAATGCGAATTCCAGGACTTAAACACAACACTGATGAGTTAACAGAAATTCTGACCCTGGCGTGATTTGAACACGCAACCTTCTGATCTGGAGTAGAACGCGCTACCGTTGCGCCACAGAGTCTGATCAGTGGACACAACTGGTTCAGTTATCAACAAGCCCAGTAACAGTGGAGCTAAATAGATAAGTGTGCATCACCTGGATCGATATGTTTTGTTCCGGAACAGATACTTTGTTCGAATCAATTCATTACGTCATTCGTGTTCACACCACACTGTTGTAAAGCGGTCCAAATCACTCACCCTTCCAGGGCTTTCCTCACGCCATTACGTCACTACCTCAAGCGTGCAGGTCACTCATTCCATTGGGGACATCTCCATGACAACAGTAACACAAAATGAATCGCGGGTGGACTTCGGCGTTGCAAAAGGTGAAATAGATGTTTGGTCGAACAACACATCTCCCGGATGTTGCACACCACATATAAGAACACTAAAGTCTACACGCGGGTCAGTGATAAAATGAAAGAAAGGGTTTGTGAGCGCTCCGTCGAGCAGCGCCGCACAAAGTTAAAAAACTCCGACAGCAGTAGGCCTACATAATACAAACACAACAACATACCGCAACAAATTAGCAAAATAGGCTGCCGTAGCTGTTGAAAAGCGATCTTTTAGCGTCAGTTGCTAGGCAACACATTGATTTGTTCCGGTTCATGAGTCGGTTGTGATTTGACTGCAAACGAACCGCTCCAGGGTTCGTATGGAATAGAGCCGACACCACCTCTTCTAGGCGATCTCGGCTCGGTTGTTTTGTTCCGATTCAGAGTGCGATTGTTGTGTTCGCATATCACCAAACGAACCGGGCCAAAAGAAAACAACCCTTTCTTTCGGAACAATGTCTCCTATCGATCCAGGTGTGAAAGCACCCTTAAACACGAGACTGATGAGTTGACCCTGGCGTGATTTGAACACGCAACCTTCTGATCTGGAGTCAGACGCGCTACCGTTGCGCCACAGAGTCTGTTTTGAAAACACAACTGGTTCAGTTATCAACAAACCCAGTACCGGTGGAGCTAAATAGATAAGATCATAGTTGGCTATGTGATGCACACTGGGGGAAAAGCCCATTTTAAACGCATATTCTGAATGTGCAGCATACAGGTCCAAAGAATGATCCTAAAATCCGAACCCTGTTTACATGACTTGTAATACATTCCACCACTGGACAATGCGGAATTCCAGGACTTAAACACAACACTGATGAGTTAACAGAAATTCTGACCCTGACGTGATTTGAACACGCAACCTTCTGATCTGGAGTAGAACGCGCTACCGTTGCGCCACAGAGTCTGATCAGTGGACACAACTGGTTCAGTTATCAACAAGCCCAGTAACAGTGGAGCTAAATAGATAAGTGTGCATCACCTGGATCGATATGTTTTGTTCGGAACAGATACTTTTTTCCGAATCAATTCATTACGTCATTCGTGTTCACACCACACTGTTGTAAAGCGGTCCAAATCACTCACCCTTCCAGGGCTTTCCTCACGCCATTACGTCACTACCTCAAGCGTGCAGGTCACTCATTCCATTGGGGGACATCTCCATGACAACAGTAACACAAAATGAATCGCGGGTGGACTTCGCGTTGCAAAAAGGTGAAATAGATGTTTGGTCGAACAACACATCTCCGGATGTTGCACACCACATATAAGAACACTAAAGTCTACACGCGGGTCAGTGATAAAATGAAAGAAAGGGTTTGTGAGCGCTCCGTCGAGCAGCGCCGTACAAAGTTAAAAAAACTCAGACAGCAGTAGGCCTACATAATACAAACACAACAACATACCGCAACAAATTAGCAAAATAGGCTGCCGTAGCTGTTGAAAGCGATCTTTTAGCGTCAGTTGCTAGGCAACACATTGATTTGTTCGGTTCATGAGTCGGTTGTGATTTGACTGCAAACGAACCGCTCCAGGGTTCAGTATGGAATAGAGCCGAGACCACCTCTTCTAGGCGATCTCGGCTCGGTTGTTTTGTTCGATTCAGAGTCGCGATTGTTGTGTTCGCATATCACCAAGCGAACGGGCCAAAGAAAACAACCCTTTCTTTCGAACAATGTCTCCTATCGATCCAGGTGTGAAAGCACCCTTAAACACGAGACTGATGAGTTGACCCTGGCGTGATTTGAACACGCAACCTTCTGATCTGGAGTCAGACGCGCTACCGTTGCGCCACAGAGTCTGTCTTGAAAACACAACTGGTTCAGTTATCAACAAACCCAGTACCGGTGGAGCTAAATAGATAAGATCATAGTTGGCTATGTGATGCACACTGGGGGAAAAGCCCATTTTAAACGCATATTCCGAATGTGCAGCATACAGGTCCAAAGAATGATCCTAAAATCCGAACCCTGTTTACATGACTTGTAATACATTCCACCACTGGACAATGCGGAATTCCAGGACTTAAACACAACACTGATGAGTTAACAGAAATTCTGACCCTGACGTGATTTGAACACGCAACCTTCTGATCTGGAGTCAGACGCAGCTACCGTTACGCCACAGAGTCTGATCAGTGGACACAACTGGTTCAGTTATCAACAAGCCCAGTAACAGTGGAGCTAAATAGATAAGTGTGCATCACCTGGATCGATATGTTTTGTTCGGAACAGATACTTTGTTCGAATCAATTCATTACGTCATTAGTGTTCACACCACACTGTTGTAAAGCGGTCCAAATCACTCACCCTTCCAGGGCTTTCCTCACGCCATTACGTCACTACCTCAAGCGTGCAGGTCACTCATTCCATTGGGGACATCTCCATGACAACAGTAACACAAAATGAATCGCGGGTGGACTTGGCGTTGCAAAAGGTGAAATAGATGTTTGGTCGAACAACACATCTCCCGGATGTTGCACACCACATATAAGAACACTAAAGTCTACACGCGGGTCAGTGATAAAATGAAAGAAAGGGTTTGTGAGCGCTCCGTCGAGCAGCGCCGCACAAAGTTAAAAAAACTCAGACAGCAGTAGGCCTACATAATACAAACACAACAACATACCGCAACAAATTAGCAAAATAGGCTGCCGTAGCTGTTGAAGCGATCTTTAGCGTCAGTTGCTAGGCAACACATTGATTTGTTCGGTTCATGAGTCGGTTGTGATTTGACTGCAAGCGAACCGCTCCAGGGTTCAGTATGGAATAGAGCCGAGACCACCTCTTCTAGGCGATCTCGGCTCGGTTGTTTTGTTCGATTCAGAGTGCGATTGTTGTGTTCGCATATCACCAAACAAACCGGGCCAAAGAAAACAACCCTTTCTTTCGAACAATGTCTCCTATCGATCCAGGTGTGAAAGCACCCTTAAACACAAGACTGATGAGTTGACCCTAGCGTGATTTGAACACGCAACCTTCTGATCTGGAGTCAGACGCAGCTACCGTTGCGCCACAGAGTCTGTCTTGAAAACACAACTGGTTCAGTTATCAACAAACCCAGTACCGGTGGAGCTAAATAGATAAGATCATAGTTGGCTATGTGATGCACACTGGGGAAAAGCCCATTTTAAGCGCATATTCGAATGTGCAGCATACAGGTCCAAAGAATGATCCTAAAATCCGAACCCTGTTTACATGACTTGTAATACATTCCACCACTGGACAATCGCGAATTCCAGGACTTAAACACAACACTGATGAGTTAACAGAAATTCTGACCCTGGCGTGATTTGAACCGCGCAACCTTCTGATCTGGAGTCAGGCAGCTACCGTTACGCCACAGAGTCTGATCAGTGGACACAACTGGTTCAGTTATCAACAAGCCCAGTAACAGTGGAGCTAAATAGATAAGTGTGCATCACCTGGATCGATATGTTTTGTTCGGAACAGATACTTTGTTCGAATCAATTCATTACGTCATTCGATGTTCACACCACACTGTTGTAAAGCGGTCCAAATCACTCACCCTTCCAGGGCTTTCCTCACGCCATTACGTCACTACCTCAAGCGTGCAGGTCACTCATTCCATTGGGGACATCTCCATGACAACAGTAACACAAAATGAATCGCGGGTGGACTTGGCGTTGCAAAAGGTGAAATAGATGTTTGGTCGAACAACACATCTCCGGATGTTGCACACCACATATAAGAACACTAAAGTCTACACGCGGGTCAGTGATAAAATGAAAGAAAGGGGTTGTGAGCGGCTCCGTCGAGCAGCGCCGCACAAAGTTAAAAAACTCAGACAGCAGTAGGCCTACATAATACAAACACAACAACATACCGCAACAAATTAGCAAAATAGGCTGCCGTAGCTGTTGAAGCGATCTTTTAGCGTCAGTTGCTAGGCAACACATTGATTTGTTCGGTTCATGAGTCGGTTGTGATTTGACTGCAAACGAACCGCTCCAGGGTTCGGTATGGAATAGAGCCGAGACCACCTCTTCTAGGCGATCTCGCCCGGTTGTTTTGTTACAATTCAGAGTCGCGATTGTTGTGTTCAGCATATCACCAAACAAACCGGGCCAAAGAAAATGCCCTGTGTTTCGAACAATGTCTCCTATCGATCCAGGTGTGAAAGCACCCTTAAACACAACACTGATGGGTTGACCCTGGCGTGATTTGAACACGCAACCTTCTGATCTGGAGTCAGGCGGCTACCGTTAGCCACAGAGTCTGTTTTGAAAACACAACTGGTTCAGTTATCAACAAACCCAGTACCGGTGGAGCTAAATAGATAAGATCATAGTTGGCTATGTGATGCACACTGGGGAAAAGCCCATTTTAAACGCATATTCGAATGTGCAGCATACAGGTCCAAAGAATGATCCTAAAATCCGAACCCTGTTTACATGACTTGTAATACATTCCACCACTGGACAATGCGGAATTCCAGGACTTAAACACAACACTGATGAGTTAACAGAAATTCTGACCCTGACGTGATTTGAACACGCAACCTTCTGATCTGGAGTAGAACGCGCTACCGTTGCGCCACAGAGTCTGATCAGTGGACACAACTGGTTCAGTTATCAACAAGCCCAGTAACAGTGGAGCTAAATAGATAAGTGTGCATCACCTGGATCGATATGTTTTGTTCGGAACAGATACTTTGTTCGAATCAATTCATTACGTCATTCGTGTTCACACCACACTGTTGTAAAGCGGTCCAAATCACTCACCCTTCCAGGGCTTTCCTCACGCCATTACGTCACTACCTCAAGCGTGCAGGTCACTCATTCCATTGGGGGACATCTCCATGACAACAGTAACACAAAATGAATCGCGGGTGGACTTCGCGTTGCAAAAAGGTGAAATAGATGTTTGGTCGGAACAACACATCTCCCGGATGTTGCACACCACATATAAGAACACTAAAGTCTACACGCGGGTCAGTGATAAAATGAAAGAAAGGGTTTGTGAACGCTCCGTCGAGCAGCGCCGCACAAAGTTAAAAAAACTCAGACAGCAGTAGGCCTACATAATACAAACACAACAACATACCGCAACAAATTAGCAAAATAGGCTGCCGTAGCTGTTGAAAGCGATCTTTAGCGTCAGTTGCTAGGCAACACATTGATTTGTTCGGTTCATGAGTCGGTTGTGATTTGACTGCAAACGAACCGCTCCAGGGTTCGTATGGAATAGAGCCGAGACCACCTCTTCTAGGCGATCTCGGCTCGGTTGTTTTGTTCCGATTCAGAGTGCGATTGTTGTGTTTGCATATCACCAAACGAACCGGGCCAAAAGAAAACAACCCTGTCTTTGGAACAATGTCTCCTATCGATCCAGGTGTGAAAGCACCCTTAAACACGAGACTGATGAGTTGACCCTGGCGTGATTTGAACACGCAACCTTCTGATCTGGAGTCAGGCGCGCTACCGTTAGCCACAGAGTCTGTTTTGAAAACACAACTGGTTCAGTTATCAACAAACCCAGTACCGGTGGAGCTAAATAGATAAGATCATAGTTGGCTATGTGATGCACACTGGGGAAAAGCCCATTTTAAGCGCATATTCGAATGTGCAGCATACAGGTCCAAAGAATGATCCTAAAATCCGAACCCTGTTTACATGACTTGTAATACATTCCACCACTGGACAATGCGGAATTCCAGGACTTAAACACAACACTGATGAGTTAACAGAAATTCTGACCCTGGCGTGATTTGAACACGCAACCTTCTGATCTGGAGTCAGGCGCGCTACCGTTACGCCACAGAGTCTGATCAGTGGACACAACTGGTTCAGTTATCAACAAGCCCAGTAACAGTGGAGCTAAATAGATAAGTGTGCATCACCTGGATCGATATGTTTTGTTCGGAACAGATACTTTGTTCGAATCAATTCATTCGTCATTAGTGTTCACACCACACTGTTGTAAAGCGGTCCAAATCACTCACCCTTCCAGGGCTTTCCTCACGCCATTACGTCACTACCTCAAAGCGTGCAGGTCACTCATTCCATTGGGGGACATCTCCATGACAACAGTAACACAAAATGAATCGCGGGTGGACTTCGCGTTGCAAAAAGGTGAAATAGATGTTTGGTCGGAACAACACATCTCCCGGATGTTGCACACCACATATAAGAACACTAAAGTCTACACGCGGGTCAGTGATAAAATGAAAGAAAGGGGTTGTGAACGCTCCGTCGAGCAGCGCCGCACAAAGTTAAAAAAACTCCGACAGCAGTAGGCCTACATAATACAAACACAACAACATACCGCAACAAATTAGCAAAATAGGCTGCGTAGCTGTTGAAAGCGATCTTTAGCGTCAGTTGCTAGGCAACACATTGATTTGTTCGGTTCATGAGTCGGTTGTGATTTGACTGCAAACGAACCGCTCCAGGGTTCAGTATGGAATAGAGCCGACACCACCTCTTCTAGGCGATCTCGGCTCGGTTGTTTTGTTCGATTCAGAGTCGCGATTGTTGTGTTCAGCATATCACCAAACGAACCGGGCCAAAGAAAACAACCCTTTCTTTCGAACAATGTCTCCTATCGATCCAGGTGTGAAAGCACCCTTAAACACAAGACTGATGAGTTGACCCTGGCGTGATTTGAACACGCAACCTTCTGATCTGGAGTCAGAGCAGCTACCGTTATGCCACAGAGTCTGTCTTGAAAACACAACTGGTTCAGTTATCAACAAACCCAGTACCGGTGGAGCTAAATAGATAAGATCATAGTTGGCTATGTGATGCACACTGGGGAAAAGCCCATTTTAAACGCATATTCGAATGTGCAGCATACAGGTCCAAAGAATGATCCTAAAATCCGAACCCTGTTTACATGACTTGTAATACATTCCACCACTGGACAATGCGGAATTCCAGACTTAAACACAACACTGATGAGTTAACAGAAATTCTGACCCTGGCGTGATTTGAACACGCAACCTTCTGATCTGGAGTCAGGTCGCTACCGTTAGCCACAGAGTCTGATCAGTGGACACAACTGGTTCAGTTATCAACAAGCCCAGTAACAGTGGAGCTAAATAGATAAGTGTGCATCACCTGGATCGATATGTTTTGTTCGGAACAGATACTTTGTTCGAATCAATTCATTCGTCATTAGTGTTCACACCACACTGTTGTAAAGCGGTCCAAATCACTCACCCTTCCAGGGCTTTCCTCACGCCATTACGTCACTACCTCAAGCGTGCAGGTCACTCATTCCATTGGGGACATCTCCATGACAACAGTAACACAAAATGAATCGCGGGTGGACTTGGCGTTGCAAAAGGTGAAATAGATGTTTGGTCGAACAACACATCTCCGGATGTTGCACACCACATATAAGAACACTAAAGTCTACACGCGGGTCAGTGATAAAATGAAAGAAAGGGTTTGTGAGCGGCTCCGTCGAGCAGCGCCGCACAAAGTTAAAAAAACTCAGACAGCAGTAGGCCTACATAATACAAACACAACAACATACCGCAACAAATTAGCAAAATAGGCTGCCGTAGCTGTTGAAAAGCGATCTTTTAGCGTCAGTTGCTAGGCAACACATTGATTTGTTCCGGTTCATGAGTCGGTTGTGATTTCACTGCAAACGAACCGCTCCAGGGTTCGTATGGAATAGAGCCGAGACCACCTCTTCTAGGCGATCTCGGCTCGGTTGTTTTGTTACAATTCAGAGTGCGATTGTTGTGTTCGCATATCACCAAACAAACCGGGCCAAAAGAAAATGCCCCTGTGTTTCGGAACAATGTCTCCAATCAATCCAGGTGTGAAAGCACCCTTAAACACAACGCTGATGGGTTGACCCTGGCGTGATTTGAACACGCAACCTTCTGATCTGGAGTCAGACGCGCTACCGTTGCGCCACAGAGTCTGTTTTGAAAACACAACTGGTTCAGTTATCAACAAACCCAGTACCGGTGGAGCTAAATAGATAAGATCATAGTTGGCTATGTGATGCACACTGGGGGAAAAGCCCATTTTAAACGCATATTCCGAATGTGCAGCATACAGGTCCAAAGAATGATCCTAAAATCCGAACCCTGTTTACATGACTTGTAATACATTCCACCACTGGACAATGCGGAATTCCAGGACTTAAACACAACACTGATGAGTTAACAGAAATTCTGACCCTGACGTGATTTGAACACGCAACCTTCTGATCTGGAGTCAGACGCGCTACCGTTGCGCCACAGAGTCTGATCAGTGGACACAACTGGTTCAGTTATCAACAAGCCCAGTAACAGTGGAGCTAAATAGATAAGTGTGCATCACCTGGATCGATATGTTTTGTTCGGAACAGATACTTTGTTCGAATCAATTCATTACGTCATTCGATGTTCACACCACACTGTTGTAAAGCGGTCCAAATCACTCACCCTTCCAGGGCTTTCCTCACGCCATTACGTCACTACCTCAAGCGTGCAGGTCACTCATTCCATTGGGGACATCTCCATGACAACAGTAACACAAAATGAATCGCTGGTGGACTTCGCGTTGCAAAAAGGTGAAATAGATGTTTGGTCGGAACAACACATCTCCCGGATGTTGCACACCACATATAAGAACACTAAAGTCTACACGCGGGTCAGTGATAAAATGAAAGAAAGGGTTTGTGAACGCTCCGTCGAGCAGCGCCGCACAAAGTTAAAAAAACTCAGACAGCAGTAGGCCTACATAATACAAACACAACAACATACCGCAACAAATTAGCAAAATAGGCTGCCGTAGCTGTTGAAAAGCGATCTTTTAGCGTCAGTTGCTAGGCAACACATTGATTTGTTCCGGTTCATGAGTCGGTTGTGATTTGACTGCAAACGAACCGCTCCAGGGTTCGTATGGAATAGAGCCGACACCACCTCTTCTAGGCGATCTCGGCTCGGTTGTTTTGTTCCGATTCAGAGTGCGATTGTTGTGTTCGCATATCACCAAACGAACCGGGCCAAAAGAAAACAACCCTTTCTTTCGGAACAATGTCTCCTATCGATCCAGGTGTGAAAGCACCCTTAAACACGAGACTGATGAGTTGACCCTGGCGTGATTTGAACACGCAACCTTCTGATCTGGAGTCAGACGCGCTACCGTTGCGCCACAGAGTCTGTCTTGAAAACACAACTGGTTCAGTTATCAACAAACCCAGTACCGGTGGAGCTAAATAGATAAGATCATAGTTGGCTATGTGATGCACACTGGGGAAAAGCCCATTTTAAACGCATATTCGAATGTGCAGCATACAGGTCCAAAGAATGATCCTAAAATCCGAACCCTGTTTACATGACTTGTAATACATTCCACCACTGGACAATGCGGAATTCCAGGACTTAAACACAACACTGATGAGTTAACAGAAATTCTGACCCTGGCGTGATTTGAACACGCAACCTTCTGATCTGGAGTCAGGCAGCGCTACCGTTACGCCACAGAGTCTGATCAGTGGACACAACTGGTTCAGTTATCAACAAGCCCAGTAACAGTGGAGCTAAATAGATAAGTGTGCATCACCTGGATCGATATGTTTTGTTCGGAACAGATACTTTGTTCGAATCAATTCATTACGTCATTACGTGTTCACACCACACTGTTGTAAAGCGGTCCAAATCACTCACCCTTCCAGGGCTTTCCTCACGCCATTACGTCACTACCTCAAGCGTGCAGGTCACTCATTCCATTGGGGACATCTCCATGACAACAGTAACACAAAATGAATCGCGGGTGGACTTGGCGTTGCAAAAGGTGAAATAGATGTTTGGTCGGAACAACACATCTCCGGATGTTGCACACCACATATAAGAACACTAAAGTCTACACGCGGGTCAGTGATAAAATGAAAGAAAGGGTTTGTGAGCGGCTCCGTCGAGCAGCGCCGCACAAAGTTAAAAAAACTCAGACAGCAGTAGGCCTACATAATACAAACACAACAACATACCGCAACAAATTAGCAAAATAGGCTGCCGTAGCTGTTGAAAGCGATCTTTTAGCGTCAGTTGCTAGGCAACACATTGATTTGTTCGGTTCATGAGTCGGTTGTGATTTGACTGCAAACGAACCGCTCCAGGGTTCGTATGGAATAGAGCCGAGACCACCTCTTCTAGGCGATCTCGGCTCGGTTGTTTTGTTACAGATTCAGAGTCGCGATTGTTGTGTTCGCATATCACCAAACAAACCGGGCCAAAAGAAAACAACCCTTTCTTTCGAACAATGTCTCCTATCGATCCAGGTGTGAAAGCACCCTTAAACACGAGACTGATGAGTTGACCCTGGCGTGATTTGAACACGCAACCTTCTGATCTGGAGTCAGGCACGCTACCGTTAGCCACAGAGTCTGTTTTGAAAACACAACTGGTTCAGTTATCAACAAACCCAGTACCGGTGGAGCTAAATAGATAAGATCATAGTTGGCTATGTGATGCACACTGGGGAAAAGCCCATTTTAAACGCATATTCGAATGTGCAGCATACAGGTCCAAAGAATGATCCTAAAATCCGAACCCTGTTTACATGACTTGTAATACATTCCACCACTGGACAATGCGAATTCCAGGACTTAAACACAACACTGATGAGTTAACAGAAATTCTGACCCTGGCGTGATTTGAACACGCAACCTTCTGATCTGGAGTAGAACGCGCTACCGTTGCGCCACAGAGTCTGATCAGTGGACACAACTGGTTCAGTTATCAACAAGCCCAGTAACAGTGGAGCTAAATAGATAAGTGTGCATCACCTGGATCGATATGTTTTGTTCGGAACAGATACTTTGTTCGAATCAATTCATTACGTCATTAGTGTTCACACCACACTGTTGTAAAGCGGTCCAAATCACTCACCCTTCCAGGGCTTTCCTCACGCCATTACGTCACTACCTCAAGCGTGCAGGTCACTCATTCCATTGGGGACATCTCCATGACAACAGTAACACAAAATGAATCGCGGGTGGACTTGGCGTTGCAAAAGGTGAAATAGATGTTTGGTCGGAACAACACATCTCCCGGATGTTGCACACCACATATAAGAACACTAAAGTCTACACGCGGGTCAGTGATAAAATGAAAGAAAGGGTTTGTGAACGCTCCGTCGAGCAGCGCCGCACAAAGTTAAAAAAACTCAGACAGCAGTAGGCCTACATAATACAAACACAACAACATACCGCAACAAATTAGCAAAATAGGCTGCCGTAGCTGTTGAAAGCGATCTTTTAGCGTCAGTTGCTAGGCAACACATTGATTTGTTCGGTTCATGAGTCGGTTGTGATTTGACTGCAAACGAACCGCTCCAGGGTTCAGTATGGAATAGAAGCCGAGACCACCTCTTCTAGGCGATCTCGGCTCGGTTGTTTTGTTCGATTCAGAGTGCGATTGTTGTGTTCGCATATCACCAAGCGAACCGGGCCAAAGAAAACAACCCTTTCTTTCGGAACAATGTCTCCTATCGATCCAGGTGTGAAAGCACCCTTAAACACGAGACTGATGAGTTGACCCTGGCGTGATTTGAACACGCAACCTTCTGATCTGGAGTCAGACGCGCTACCGTTGCGCCACAGAGTCTGTTTTGAAAACACAACTGGTTCAGTTATCAACAAACCCAGTACCGGTGGAGCTAAATAGATAAGATCATAGTTGGCTATGTGATGCACACTGGGGGAAAAGCCCATTTTAAACGCATATTCCGAATGTGCAGCATACAGGTCCAAAGAATGATCCTAAAATCCGAACCCTGTTTACATGACTTGTAATACATTCCACCACTGGACAATGCGAATTCCAGACTTAAACACAACACTGATGAGTTAACAGAAATTCTGACCCTGGCGTGATTTGAACACGCAACCTTCTGATCTGGAGTCAGGCCGCTACCGTTACGCCACAGAGTCTGATCAGTGGACACAACTGGTTCAGTTATCAACAAGCCCAGTAACAGTGGAGCTAAATAGATAAGTGTGCATCACCTGGATCGATATGTTTTGTTCGGAACAGATACTTTGTTCGAATCAATTCATTACGTCATTACGTGTTCACACCACACTGTTGTAAAGCGGTCCAAATCACTCACCCTTCCAGGGCTTTCCTCACGCCATTACGTCACTACCTCAAGCGTGCAGGTCACTCATTCCATTGGGGACATCTCCATGACAACAGTAACACAAAATGAATCGCGGGTGGACTTGGCGTTGCAAAAGGTGAAATAGATGTTTGGTCGAACAACACATCTCCCGGATGTTGCACACCACATATAAGAACACTAAAGTCTACACGCGGGTCAGTGATAAAATGAAAGAAAGGGTTTGTGAGCGCTCCGTCGAGCAGCGCCGCTACAAAGTTAAAAAAACTCAGACAGCAGTAGGCCTACATAATACAAACACAACAACATACCGCAACAAATTAGCAAAATAGGCTGCCGTAGCTGTTGAAAGCGATCTTTTAGCGTCAGTTGCTAGGCAACACATTGATTTGTTCCGGTTCATGAGTCGGTTGTGATTTGACTGCAAACGAACCGCTCCAGGGTTCGTATGGAATAGAGCCGAGACCACCTCTTCTAGGCGATCTCGGCTCGGTTGTTTTGTTCCGATTCAGAGTGCGATTGTTGTGTTCACATATCACCAAACGAACCGGGCCAAAAGAAAACAACCCTTTCTTTCGGAACAATGTCTCCTATCGATCCAGGTGTGAAAGCACCCTTAAACACAAGACTGATGAGTTGACCCTGGCGTGATTTGAACACAAAACCTTCTGATCTGGAGTCAAACGCGCTACCGTTGCGCCACAGAGTCTGTTTTGAAAACACAACTGGTTCAGTTATCAACAAACCCAGTACCGGTGGAGCTAAATAGATAAGATCATAGTTGGCTATGTGATGCACACTGGGGGAAAAGCCCATTTTAAACGCATATTCCGAATGTGCAGCATACAGGTCCAAAGAATGATCCTAAAATCCTAACCCTGTTTACATGACTTGTAATACATTCCACCACTGGACAATGCGGAATTCCAGACTTAAACACAACACTGATGAGTTAACAGAAATTCTGACCCTGGCGTGATTTGAACACGCCAACCTTCTGATCTGGAGTCTGACGCGCTACCGTTAAGCCACAGAGTCTGATCAGTGGACACAACTGGTTCAGTTATCAACAAGCCCAGTAACAGTGGAGCTAAATAGATAAGTGTGCATCACCTGGATCGATATGTTTTGTTCCGGAACAGATACTTTGTTCGAATCAATTCATTACGTCATTCGTGTTCACACCACACTGTTGTAAAGCGGTCCAAATCACTCACCCTTCCAGGGCTTTCCTCACGCCATTACGTCACTACCTCAAGCGTGCAGGTCACTCATTCCATTGGGGGACATCTCCATGACAACAGTAACACAAAATGAATCGCGGGTGGACTTCGCGTTGCAAAAAGGTGAAATAGATGTTTGGTCGGAACAACACATCTCCCGGATGTTGCACACCACATATAAGAACACTAAAGTCTACACGCGGGTCAGTGATAAAATGAAAGAAAGGGTTTGTGAACGCTCCGTCGAGCAGCGCCGCACAAAGTTAAAAAACTCAGACAGCAGTAGGCCTACATAATACAAACACAACAACATACCGCAACAAATTAGCAAAATAGGCTGCCGTAGCTGTTGAAAAGCGATCTTTTAGCGTCAGTTGCTAGGCAACACATTGATTTGTTCCGGTTCATGAGTCGGTTGTGATTTGACTGCAAACGAACCGCTCCAGGGTTCGTATGGAATAGAGCCGAGACCACCTCTTCTAGGCGATCTCGCCTTGGTTGTTTTCTTACAATTCAGAGTGCGATTGTTGTGTTCGCATATCACCAAACAAACCGGGCCAAAAGAAAATGCCCCTGTGTTTCGGAACAATGTCTCCTATCGATCCAGGTGTGAAAGCACCCTTAAACACAACCCTGATGGATTGACCCTGGCGTGATTTGAACACGCAACCTTCTGATCTGGAGTCAGACGCGCTACCGTTGCGCCACAGAGTCTGTTTTGAAAACACAACTGGTTCAGTTATCAACAAACCCAGTACCGGTGGAGCTAAATAGATAAGATCATAGTTGGCTATGTGATGCACACTGGGGGAAAAGCCCATTTTAAACACATATTCCGAATGTGCAGCATACAGGTCCAAAGAATGATCCTAAAATCCAAACCCTGTTTACATGACTTGTAATACATTCCACCACTGGACAATGCGGAATTCCAGACTTAAACACAACACTGATGAGTTAACAGAAATTCTGACCCTGACGTGATTTGAACACACAACATTCTGATCTGGAGTCAGACGCGCTACCGTTGCGCCACAGAGTCTGATCAGTGGACACAACTGGTTCAGTTATCAACAAGCCCAGTAACAGTGGAGCTAAATAGATAAGTGTGCATCACCTGGATCGATATGTTTTGTTCGGAACAGATACTTTGTTCGAATCAATTCATTACGTCATTCGTGTTCACACCACACTGTTGTAAAGCGGTCCAAATCACTCACCCTTCCAGGGCTTTCCTCACGCCATTACGTCACTACCTCAAGCGTGCAGGTCACTCATTCCATTGGGGACATCTCCATGACAACAGTAACACAAAATGAATCGCGGGTGGACTTGGCGTTGCAAAAGGTGAAATAGATGTTTGGTCGAACAACACATCTCCGGATGTTGCACACCACATATAAGAACACTAAAGTCTACGCAGGGTCAGTGATAAAATGAAAGAAAGGGTTTGTGAGCGCTCCGTCGAGCAGCGCCGCACAAAGTTAAAAAAACTCAGACAGCAGTAGGCCTACATAATACAAACACAACAACATACCGCAACAAATTAGCAAAATAGGCTGCCGTAGCTGTTGAAAGCGATCTTTTAGCGTCAGTTGCTAGGCAACACATTGATTTGTTCGGTTCATGAGTCGGTTGTGATTTGACTGCAAACGAACCGCTCCAGGGTTCGTATGGAATAGAGCCGAGACCACCTCTTCTAGGCGATCTCGGCTCGGTTGTTTTGTTCCGATTCAGAGTGCGATTGTTGTGTTCGCATATCACCAAACGAACCGGGCCAAAAGAAACAACCCTTTCTTTCGAACAATGTCTCCTATCGATCCAGGTGTGAAAGCACCCTTAAACACGAGACTGATGAGTTGACCCTGGCGTGATTTGAACACACAAACCTTCTGATCTGGAGTCAGGCGGCTACCGTTGCGCCACAGAGTCTGTTTTGAAAACACAACTGGTTCAGTTATCAACAAACCCAGTACCGGTGGAGCTAAATAGATAAGATCATAGTTGGCTATGTGATGCACACTGGGGGAAAAGCCCATTTTAAACGCATATTCCGAATGTGCAGCATACAGGTCCAAAGAATGATCCTAAAATCCGAACCCTGTTTACATGACTTGTAATACATTCCACCACTGGACAATGCGGAATTCCAGACTTAAACACAACACTGATGAGTTAACAGAAATTCTGACCCTGACGTGATTTGAACACGCAACCTTCTGATCTGGAGTCAGGCGCGCTACCGTTACGCCACAGAGTCTGATCAGTGGACACAACTGGTTCAGTTATCAACAAGCCCAGTAACAGTGGAGCTAAATAGATAAGTGTGCATCACCTGGATCGATATGTTTTGTTCGGAACAGATACTTTGTTCGAATCAATTCATTACGTCATTCGTGTTCACACCACACTGTTGTAAAGCGGTCCAAATCACTCACCCTTCCAGGGCTTTCCTCACGCCATTACGTCACTACCTCAAGCGTGCAGGTCACTCATTCCATTGGGGGACATCTCCATGACAACAGTAACACAAAATGAATCGCGGGTGGACTTGGCGTTGCAAAAGGTGAAATAGATGTTTGGTCGGAACAACACATCTCCCGGATGTTGCACACCACATATAAGAACACTAAAGTCTACACGCGGGTCAGTGATAAAATGAAAGAAAGGGTTTGTGAACGCTCCGTCGAGCAGCGCCGCACAAAGTTAAAAAAACTCAGACAGCAGTAGGCCTACATAATACAAACACAACAACATACCGCAACAAATTAGCAAAATAGGCTGCCGTAGCTGTTGAAAAGCGATCTTTTAGCGTCAGTTGCTAGGCAACACATTGATTTGTTCCGGTTCATGAGTCGGTTGTGATTTGACTGCAAACGAACCGCTCCAGGGTTCGTATGGAATAGAGCCGAGACCACCTCTTCTAGGCGATCTCGGCTCGGTTGTTTTGTTCAGATTCAGAGTGCGATTGTTGTGTTCGCATATCACCAAACGAACCGGGCCAAAAGAAAACAACCCTTTCTTTCGGAACAATGTCTCCTATCGATCCAGGTGTGAAAGCACCCTTAAACACGAGACTGATGAGTTGACCCTGGCGTGATTTGAACACACAACCTTCTGATCTGGAGTCAGACGCGCTACCGTTACGCCACAGAGTCTGTTTTGAAAACACAACTGGTTCAGTTATCAACAAACCCAGTACCGGTGGAGCTAAATAGATAAGATCATAGTTGGCTATGTGATGCACACTGGGGGAAAAGCCCATTTTAAACGCATATTCCGAATGTGCAGCATACAGGTCCAAAGAATGATCCTAAAATCCGAACCCTGTTTACATGACTTGTAATACATTCCACCACTGGACAATGCGGAATTCCAGACTTAAACACAACACTGATGAGTTAACAGAAATTCTGACCCTGACGTGATTTGAACACGCAACCTTCTGATCTGGAGTCAGACGCGCTACCGTTGCGCCACAGAGTCTGATCAGTGGACACAACTGGTTCAGTTATCAACAAGCCCAGTAACAGTGGAGCTAAATAGATAAGTGTGCATCACCTGGATCGATATGTTTTGTTCCGGAACAGATACTTTGTTCCGAATCAATTCATTACGTCATTCGTGTTCACACCACACTGTTGTAAAGCGGTCCAAATCACTCACCCTTCCAGGGCTTTCCTCACGCCATTACGTCACTACCTCAAGCGTGCAGGTCACTCATTCCATTGGGGGACATCTCCATGACAACAGTAACACAAAATGAATCGCGGGTGGACTTCGCGTTGCAAAAAGGTGAAATAGATGTTTGGTCGGAACAACACATCTCCCGGATGTTGCACACCACATATAAGAACACTAAAGTCTACACGCGGGTCAGTGATAAAATGAAAGAAAGGGTTTGTGAACGCTCCGTCGAGCAGCGCCGCACAAAGTTAAAAAAACTCAGACAGCAGTAGGCCTACATAATACAAACACAACAACATACCGCAACAAATTAGCAAAATAGGCTGCCGTAGCTGTTGAAAAGCGATCTTTTAGCGTCAGTTGCTAGGCAACACATTGATTTGTTCCGGTTCATGAGTCGGTTGTGATTTGACTGCAAACGAACCGCTCCAGGGTTCGTATGGAATAGAGCCGAGACCACCTCTTCTAGGCGATCTCGGCTCGGTTGTTTTGTTCAGATTCAGAGTGCGATTGTTGTGTTCGCATATCACCAAACGAACCGGGCCAAAAGAAAACAACCCTTTCTTTCGGAACAATGTCTCCTATCGATCCAGGTGTGAAAGCACCCTTAAACACGAGACTGATGAGTTGACCCTGGCGTGATTTGAACACACAACCTTCTGATCTGGAGTCAGACGCGCTACCGTTGCGCCACAGAGTCTGTTTTGAAAACACAACTGGTTCAGTTATCAACAAACCCAGTACCGGTGGAGCTAAATAGATAAGATCATAGTTGGCTATGTGATGCACACTGGGGGAAAAGCCCATTTTAAACGCATATTCCGAATGTGCAGCATACAGGTCCAAAGAATGATCCTAAAATCCGAACCCTGTTTACATGACTTGTAATACATTCCACCACTGGACAATGCGGAATTCCAGACTTAAACACAACACTGATGAGTTAACAGAAATTCTGACCCTGACGTGATTTGAACACGCAACCTTCTGATCTGGAGTCAGACGCGCTACCGTTGCGCCACAGAGTCTGATCAGTGGACACAACTGGTTCAGTTATCAACAAGCCCAGTAACAGTGGAGCTAAATAGATAAGTGTGCATCACCTGGATCGATATGTTTTGTTCCGGAACAGATCCTTTTTTCGAATCAATTCATTACGTCATTCGTGTTCACACCACACTGTTGTAAAGCGGTCCAAATCACTCACCCTTCCAGGGCTTTCCTCACGCCATTACGTCACTACCTCAAGCGTGCAGGTCACTCATTCCATTGGGGGACATCTCCATGACAACAGTAACACAAAATGAATCGCGGGTGGACTTCGCGTTGCAAAAAGGTGAAATAGATGTTTGGTCGGAACAACACATCTCCCGGATGTTGCACACCACATATAAGAACACTAAAGTCTACACGCGGGTCAGTGATAAAATGAAAGAAAGGGTTTGTGAACGCTCCGTCGAGCAGCGCCGCACAAAGTTAAAAAAACTCAGACAGCAGTAGGCCTACATAATACAAACACAACAACATACCGCAACAAATTAGCAAAATAGGCTGCCGTAGCTGTTGAAAAGCGATCTTTTAGCGTCAGTTGCTAGGCAACACATTGATTTGTTCCGGTTCATGAGTCGGTTGTGATTTGACTGCAAACGAACCGCTCCAGGGTTCGTATGGAATAGAGCCGAGACCACCTCTTCTAGGCGATCTCGGCTCGGTTGTTTTGTTCCGATTCAGAGTGCGATTGTTGTGTTCACATATCACCAAACGAACCGGGCCAAAAGAAAACAACCCTTTCTTTCGGAACAATGTCTCCTATCGATCCAGGTGTGAAAGCACCCTTAAACACAAGACTGATGAGTTGACCCTGGCGTGATTTGAACACACAACCTTCTGATCTGGAGTCAGACGCGCTACCGTTGCGCCACAGAGTCTGTTTTGAAAACACAACTGGTTCAGTTATCAACAAACCCAGTACCGGTGGAGCTAAATAGATAAGATCATAGTTGGCTATGTGATGCACACTGGGGGAAAAGCCCATTTTAAACGCATATTCCGAATGTGCAGCATACAGGTCCAAAGAATGATCCTAAAATCCTAACCCTGTTTACATGACTTGTAATACATTCCACCACTGGACAATGCGGAATTCCAGACTTAAACACAACACTGATGAGTTAACAGAAATTCTGACCCTGACGTGATTTGAACACGCAACCTTCTGATCTGGAGTCAGACGCGCTACCGTTGCGCCACAGAGTCTGATCAGTGGACACAACTGGTTCAGTTATCAACAAGCCCAGTAACAGTGGAGCTAAATAGATAAGTGTGCATCACCTGGATCGATATGTTTTGTTCCGAACAGATACTTTGTTCGAATCAATTCATTACGCCATTCGTGTTCACACCACACTGTTGTAAAGCGGTCCAAATCACTCACCCTTCCAGGGCTTTCCTCACGCCATTACGCCACTACCTCAAGCTGCAGGTCACTCATTCCATTGGGGACATCTCCATGACAACAGTAACACAAAATGAATCGCTGGTGGACTTCGCGTTGCAAAAGGTGAAATAGATGTTTGGTCGAACAACACATCTCCGGATGTTGCACACCACATATAAGAACACTAAAGTCTACACGCTGGTCAGTGATAAAATGAAAGAAAGGGTTTGTGAACGCCCGTCGAAAGCAGCCGCACAAAGTTAAAAAAACTCAGACAGCAGTAGGCCTACATAATACAAACACAACAACATACCGCAACAAATTAGCAAAATAGGCCGTCGTAGCTGTTGAAAAGCCGATCTTTAGCGTCAGTTGCTAGGCAACACATTGATTTGTTCCGGTTCATGAGTCGGTTGTGATTTGACTGCAAACGAACCGCCCAGGGTTCAGTATGGAATAGAGCCGAGACCACCTCTTCTAGGCGCATCTCGCTCGGTTGTTTTGTTACAATTCAGAGTGCGATTGTTGTGTTCGCGATATCACCAAACAAACCGGGCCAAAAGAAAATGCCCCTGTGTTTCGAACAATGTCTCCTATCGATCCAGGTGTGAAAGCACCCTTAAACACAACGCCTGATGGATTGACCCTGGCGTGATTTGAACACGCAACCTTCTGATCTGGAGTCAGACGCTGCTACCGCTATGCCACAGAGTCTGTTTTGAAAACACAACTGGTTCAGTTATCAACAAACCCAGTACCGGTGGAGCTAAATAGATAAGATCATAGTTGGCTATGTGATGCACACTGGGGGAAAAGCCCATTTTAAACGCATATTCCGAATGTGCAGCATACAGGTCCAAAGAATGATCCTAAAAACCAAACCCTGTTTACATGACTTGTAATACATTCCACCACTGGACAATGCGGAATTCCAGGACTTAAACACAACACTGATGAGTTAACAGAAATTCTGACCCTGACGTGATTTGAACACACAACCTTCTGATCTGGAGTCAGACGCGCTACCGCTATGCCACAGAGTCTGATCAGTGGACACAACTGGTTCAGTTATCAACAAGCCCAGTAACAGTGGAGCTAAATAGATAAGTGTGCATCACCTGGATCGATATGTTTTGTTCCGAACAGATACTTTGTTCCGAATCAATTCATTACGCCATTCGTGTTCACACCACACTGTTGTAAAGCGGTCCAAATCACTCACCCTTCCAGGGCTTTCCTCACGCCATTACGCCACTACCTCAGCTGCAGGTCACTCATTCCATTGGGGACATCTCCATGACAACAGTAACACAAAATGAATCGCTGGTGGACTTCGCATGCAAAAGGTGAAATAGATGTTTGGTCGAACAACACATCTCCCGGATGTTGCACACCACATATAAGAACACTAAAGTCTACACGCGGGTCAGTGATAAAATGAAAGAAAGGGTTTGTGAACGCCCGTCGAGCAGCCAGCACAAAGTTAAAAAACTCAGACAGCAGTAGGCCTACATAATACAAACACAACAACATACCGCGAACAAATTAGCAAAATAGGCTGCCGTGAGCTGTTGAAAAGCGCATCTTTTAGCGCCAGTTGCTAGGCAACACATTGATTTGTTCCGGTTCATGAGTCGGTTGTGATTTGACTGCAAACCAACCGCCCAGGGTTCAGATGGAATAGAGCCGACACCACCTCTTCTAGGCGATCTCGCTCGGTTGTTTTGTTCAGATTCAGAGTGCGATTGTTGTGTTCGCGATATCACCAAACTAACCGGCCAAAAGAAAACAACCCTTTCTTCGAACAATGTCTCCTATCGATCCAGGTGTGAAAGCACCCTTAAACACGAGACTGATGAGTTGACCCTGGCGTGATTTGAACACACAACCTTCTGATCTGGAGTCAGACGCTACCGCTATGCCACAGAGTCTGTTTTGAAAACACAACTGGTTCAGTTATCAACAAACCCAGTACCGGTGGAGCTAAATAGATAAGATCATAGTTGGCTATGTGATGCACACTGGGGAAAAGCCCATTTTAAACGCATATTCGAATGTGCAGCATACAGGTCCAAAGAATGATCCTAAAATCCGAACCCTGTTTACATGACTTGTAATACATTCCACCACTGGACAATGCGGAATTCCAGACTTAAACACAACACTGATGAGTTAACAGAAATTCTGACCCTGACGCGATTTGAACACGCAACCTTCTGATCTGGAGTCAGATCGCCACCGCTATGCCACAGAGTCTGATCAGTGGACACAACTGGTTCAGTTATCAACAAGCCCAGTAACAGTGGAGCTAAATAGATAAGTGTGCATCACCTGGATCGATATGTTTTGTTCCGAACAGATACTTTGTTCGAATCAATTCATTACGCCATTCGTGTTCACACCACACTGTTGTAAAGCTGTCCAAATCACTCACCCTTCCAGGGCTTTCCTCACGCCATTACGCCACTACCTCAAGCTGCAGGTCACTCATTCCATTGGGGACATCTCCATGACAACAGTAACACAAAATGAATCGCTGGTGGACTTCGCATGGCAAAAGGTGAAATAGATGTTTGGTCGGAACAACACATCTCCCGGATGTTGCACACCACATATAAGAACACTAAAGTCTACACGCGGGTCAGTGATAAAATGAAAGAAAGGGTTTGTGAACGCCCGCCGAAAGCAGCCGCACAAAGTTAAAAAAACTCAGACAGCAGTAGGCCTACATAATACAAACACAACAACATACCGCAACAAATTAGCAAAATAGGCCGCCGAAGCTGTTGAAAAGCGCATCTTTTAGCGCCAGTTGCTAGGGCAACACATTGATTTGTTCCGGTTCATGAGTCGGTTGTGATTTGACTGCAAACGAACCGCTCCAGGGTTCAGATGGAATAGAGCCGAGACCACCTCTTCTAGGCGCATCTCGGCTCGGTTGTTTTGTTCCGATTCAGAGTGCGATTGTTGTGTTCGCGATATCACCAAACAAACCGGGCCAAAAGAAAACAACCCTTTCTTTCGAACAATGTCTCCTATCGATCCAGGTGTGAAAGCACCCTTAAACACAACGACTGATGAGTTGACCCTGGCGTGATTTGAACACGCAACCTTCTGATCTGGAGTCAGACGCGCTACCGTTGCGCCACAGAGTCTGTTTTGAAAACACAACTGGTTCAGTTATCAACAAACCCAGTACCGGTGGAGCTAAATAGATAAGATCATAGTTGGCTATGTGATGCACACTGGGGAAAAGCCCATTTTAAACGCATATTCGAATGTGCAGCATACAGGTCCAAAGAATGATCCTAAAATCCGAACCCTGTTTACATGACTTGTAATACATTCCACCACTGGACAATGCGGAATTCCAGGACTTAAACACAACACTGATGAGTTAACAGAAATTCTGACCCTGACGTGATTTGAACACGCAACCTTCTGATCTGGAGTAGATCGCGCTACCGCTATGCTCACAGAGTCTGATCAGTGGACACAACTGGTTCAGTTATCAACAAGCCCAGTAACAGTGGAGCTAAATAGATAAGTGTGCATCACCTGGATCGATATGTTTTGTTCCGAACAGATACTTTGTTCGAATCAATTCATTACGCCATTCGTGTTCACACCACACTGTTGTAAAGCGGTCCAAATCACTCACCCTTCCAGGGCTTTCCTCACGCCATTACGCCACTACCTCAAGCTGCAGGTCACTCATTCCATTGGGGACATCTCCATGACAACAGTAACACAAAATGAATCGCTGGTGGACTTCGCTAAGCAAAAGGTGAAATAGATGTTTGGTCGGAACAACACATCTCCGGATGTTGCACACCACATATAAGAACACTAAAGTCTACACGCTGGTCAGTGATAAAATGAAAGAAAGGGTTTGTGAACGCCCGCCGAAAGCAGCCGCGACAAAGTTAAAAAAACTCAGACAGCAGTAGGCCTACATAATACAAACACAACAACATACCGCAACAAATTAGCAAAATAGGCCGCCGTAGCTGTTGAAAAGCCGCATCTTTAGCGCCAGTTGCTAGGGCAACACATTGATTTGTTCCGGTTCATGAGTCGGTTGTGATTTGACTGCAAACGAACCGCCCAGGGTTCAGATGGAATAGAGCCGAGACCACCTCTTCTAGGCGTATCTCGCTCGGTTGTTTTGTTCCGATTCAGAGTGCGCATTGTTGTGTTCGCGATATCACCAAACGAACCGGCCAAAAGAAAACAACCCTTTCTTTCGAACAATGTCTCCTATCGATCCAGGTGTGAAAGCACCCTTAAACACGAGACTGATGAGTTGACCCTGGCGTGATTTGAACACGCAACCTTCTGATCTGGAGTCAGACGCGCTACCGTTGCGCCACAGAGTCTGTTTTGAAAACACAACTGGTTCAGTTATCAACAAACCCAGTACCGGTGGAGCTAAATAGATAAGATCATAGTTGGCTATGTGATGCACACTGGGGGAAAAGCCCATTTTAAACGCATATTCTGAATGTGCAGCATACAGGTCCAAAGAATGATCCTAAAATCCGAACCCTGTTTACATGACTTGTAATACATTCCACCACTGGACAATGCGGAATTCCAGGACTTAAACACAACACTGATGAGTTAACAGAAATTCTGACCCTGACGTGATTTGAACACGCAACCTTCTGATCTGGAGTCAGATCGCTACCGCTATGCCACAGAGTCTGATCAGTGGACACAACTGGTTCAGTTATCAACAAGCCCAGTAACAGTGGAGCTAAATAGATAAGTGTGCATCACCTGGATCGATATGTTTTGTTCCGAACAGATACTTTGTTCCAATCAATTCATTACGCCATTCGTGTTCACACCACACTGTTGTAAAGCGGTCCAAATCACTCACCCTTCCAGGGCTTTCCTCACGCCATTACGCCACTACCTCAAGCTGCAGGTCACTCATTCCATTGGGGACATCTCCATGACAACAGTAACACAAAATGAATCGCTGGTGGACTTCGCTGCAAAAGGTGAAATAGATGTTTGGTCGAACAACACATCTCCGGATGTTGCACACCACATATAAGAACACTAAAGTCTACACGCGGGTCAGTGATAAAATGAAAGAAAGGGTTTGTGAACGCTCCGTCGAAAGCAGCCGCACAAAGTTAAAAAACTCAGACAGCAGTAGGCCTACATAATACAAACACAACAACATACCGCAACAAATTAGCAAAATAGGCTGCCGTGAGCTGTTGAAAAGCTGATCTTTAGCGCCAGTTGCTAGGCAACACATTGATTTGTTCCGGTTCATGAGTCGGTTGTGATTTGACTGCAAACGAACCGCCCAGGGTTCAGATGGAATAGAGCCGATGACCACCTCTTCTAGGCGTATCTCGCTCGGTTGTTTTGTTCCGATTCAGAGTGCGATTGTTGTGTTCGCGATATCACCAAACTAACCGGGCCAAAAGAAAACAACCCTTTCTTTCGAACAATGTCTCCTATCGATCCAGGTGTGAAAGCACCCTTAAACACAAGACTGATGAGTTGACCCTGGCGTGATTTGAACACGCAACCTTCTGATCTGGAGTCAGACGCCTACCGCTGCGCCACAGAGTCTGTTTTGAAAACACAACTGGTTCAGTTATCAACAAACCCAGTACCGGTGGAGCTAAATAGATAAGATCATAGTTGGCTATGTGATGCACACTGGGGAAAAGCCCATTTTAAACGCATATTCGAATGTGCAGCATACAGGTCCAAAGAATGATCCTAAAATCCGAACCCTGTTTACATGACTTGTAATACATTCCACCACTGGACAATGCGGAATTCCAGACTTAAACACAACACTGATGAGTTAACAGAAATTCTGACCCTGACGTGATTTGAACACGCAACCTTCTGATCTGGAGTCAGA
>JALXJV020000005.1:1095933-1111610 GCA_024633595.2 Lepomis macrochirus | reverse complement strand
TTCAATTCAATTCAATTTTATTTATATAGCCAAATCACAACAACAGTTATCTCACAGCTGTTCATAAAGAGCAGGTCTAGACCGTACTCTGAAGTTATTTACAGAAGCCCAACAATTCCCACCAAGAGCAAGCACTAGGCTTACAGAGGCAAGGAAAAACTTCCTTTAAGAGGCAGAAACCTCGAAAGCAGAACCATGGCTCAGGGTGGGCGGCCATCTGCCTCAATCGGGTTGGGGTGAGGGGAGAGAGAGAGGGAGAGAGCAAGAGAGAGAGAGAGCAGGAGAGAGAGAGCAGAGGGAGGCAACCTACACAGTATACACATAGAGGTACAGACAATAAAGGTAATGGTGCTATAGACTGAATGAAAAATGGTACAGATATTTGTAGTAATGTTTAGTGATATTAATTATAACAGTAATAATAGCAATAGGACTAGTAATAGCAGTTGCAACTGCAGCAGAGGGCGCCGAGCAGGAACACGGGGCAGCAGGAGACTCCCAACAACAGGTCCAGACTCCACAGCTCCAGAGCCAGCAACACCCGCAGGGAAGTGAGGGGAGGGGGGGAGGACAGGAGGGGAAGCACACCCACCACGGGAGAGGGAGAAAAATCGAAGTTAGTAACATGCATTAATGGGATGAGGTTGCACTCAGAGAGAAAGAGAGAAGAGGAGAGAGGAGCTCAGTGCATCATGGGAAATCCCCCGGCAGTCTAGCCTATAGCAGCATAACTAAGGGATGGTTCAGGACTCACCCGAGCCAGCCCTAACTATAAGCTTTATCAAAAAGGAAAGTCTTAAGCCTACTCTTAAATGTAGAGACGGTGTCTGCCTCCCGAACCCAAACTGGAACCTGGTTCCACAGGAGAGGAGCCTGATAACTGAACGCTCTGGCTCCCATTCTACTTTTGGAGACTCTAGGAACCACAAGTAATCCTGCATTCTGGGAGCCGCAGTGCTCTGGTGGGGTAGTAAGGTACTATGAGCTCTTTTAAGATAAGATGGTGCCTGACCATTAAGTGCTTTGTATGTGAGAAGAAGGATTTTAAAATCTATTCTGGATTTTACAGGAAGCCAATGCAGAGAAGCTAAGACAGGAGAGATATGATCTCTTTACTGGTTCCTGTCAGAACACGTGCTGCAGCATTCTGGATCAGCTGAAGAGTCTTAATGGACTTTTTCAAGAGCCTGATAATAGGGAATTGCAGTAATCCAGTCTAGAAGTAACAAATGCATGGACTAGTTTTTTCTGCATCATTTTTAGACAGGATGTTCCTGATTTTTGCAATATTAATGTAGGTGAAAAAAAGCGGTCCTTGAAATTTGCTTAATGTGAGAATTAAACGACATGTCCTGATCAAAGATAACTCCAAGATTTCTCACAGTGGTGTTGGAGGCCAGGCGATGCCATCCAGGGAAACTATATCTTTAGATAATGCGCCACGCTAAGGTGCCTAGGGCCTAGAACAACAACTTCCGCTTTATCTGAGTTTAACATTAGAAAATTGCAGGTCATCCAGGTTTTAACATCCTGAAGACACATTTGAAGCTTAGCTAACTGATGGGTTTCATCTGGCTTGATCGATAGATATAACTGAGTATCATCTGCATAACAATGAAAGTTTATGGAGTGTTTCCTGATAATATTGCCTAAGGGAAGCATATATAAAGTGAAGAGGATTGGTCCGAGCACAGATCCTTGTGGAACTCCATGACTAACTTTGGTATGCATGGAGGACTCATCGTTAACATGTACAAACTGAAATCGATCTGATAAATAGGACTTAAACCAGCTTAGAGCGGTTCCTTTGATGCCAATGAAATGTTCCAGTCTCTGTAATAGGATCTGATGGTCAATGGTATCAAATGCAGCACTAAGATCTAATAAAACCAATACAGAGACAAGTCCTTTGTCTGATGCAGTCAGGAGATCACTAGTAATTTTCACCAGTGCTGTCTCTGTGCTATGATGGGCTCGAAATCCTGACTGAAAATCCTCAAATAAACTATTGCTATGTAGAAAGTCACACAGCTGTTTGACGACTGCTTTCTCCAGGACCTTAGAGATAAATGGAAGGTTAGATATAGGTCTATAGTTGGCTAAAACATCTGGATCCAGGTTGGGCTTTTTCAGAAGAGGTTTAATTACAGCTACTTTAAAGTACTGTGGCACGTAGCCTGTTGATAAAGACAAATTGATCACATCCAGCAGAGAAGTGCCAACCAAGGGCAAAACTTCTTTAGCAGCCTAGTCGGGATGGGGTCTAAGAGGCAGGTAGATGGTTTAGATGAAGAAATTATTGAAGTTAGTTGATAAAGATTGAGGGAAGCAAAGCAGTCCAAACATATAACTGGTTCTACAGCTGTTCCCAAAGTTCCTGAGTATAGACTTAAGTCGGTGCCAGTTGAGGGCAGGTCTTGGTGGATTTTGTTTCTAATAGCTAGGATTTTATCATTAAAGAAGCTCATGAAGTCATAACTACTGAGAGCTATGGGAATACTTTGCTCAATAGAGCTGTTTAGGTTTGGTTAGTTTATCATTGGTTTCTTCTTCTCTGTTGTATTTGGTTTCACATGTCCTTGTGTATTGTTTGTTTACTTTACGTCTTGTTTTATTTTGTTGTGATCCGTTTCATGTGTTTTTGTCTAGCTTTGTTTCCTGTCTGCTTGATTGCTTATGTGTCTCACCTGGGTTAATTGCTCTGCCTGCTTGTGTTTGTGTGTGTATACATTGCCCTCAGTTCTGTTCAGTCCTTGTGGTGTCATCGTCTTATGTAGAGTATTCTGCCTTGTGCTCTGTTTCCCTGTTCTCTGGATTATTCCCTGTGTGTTTTGCCTTTTGTTTGGACATTTCTGTAAGTGACTTTTTTATGTTTCAATAAACGTGCAAAATTATCCAGCCCTGCAAGTGTCTACGCACTGTATTTCTGCCTTTGCACTCAGCCATTGTGATAGTATGACACCACCAACTGTGGACCCAGCAGAAATGGCTTCTGATGAACTTGGGGACTTAGGGAGATGCTGGAGCTCAAGGCCATGTGGAGGAAAGCTGACAGTGACAGAAGGAGGCAATTTTGTTGCTGGCTCCAAAGAAGGTTTCTGCTAAACCTTCATCCTTTTTGGGCCATAAGCTTCCTAGACACCCCTGCCTGTGCTCCTTGGCTGGCTAACAATCAGTCAGTCACTTTCCACCAGCCTGCCACCCTGCCTGCCCTGGCAACTAGCCGTTTGCCTGTTCCGGGTAGCATCTTGGTGGCTAGCCCTCTGCCAGTCCCATCTCCTGGCTTTCTTTCCAGCCTAAGACTCTGTGACTATGACTCTCCTGGCTTTCTTTGCCATGAAGGCCAGGGAGTCAGAAGAGGCACGGGCAGCCAGTCTGCGGCCTACTAGCATGGAGGCTAGCCTTCCCCTGGGTTCCTTGTCTGACCTATCTCCAGTAAGGCCTCCAGTAAGGAGGGGTGATGTGGATCCCGCCTCGAGAGGCCAGGACACTGGCTCACACCCCAGCTTTCCCGCCTCTGCTGACGCCAATCCCGACTCGACCAGCCCTCCTTTGTGGGGAGTCGCCTCGCCATCTTCCCGGGTTTGCGTAGTGGACATCGGAGGTAACCTGATCCTTATGGCTCCGGACGTCAGGATCAGCTCCAAGGCCCTCTGTCGGGGGGCCGATCAACATCTGCTCCATTGGTGGTTCAGCCAATTCCTGCTCCTCGTGGCCCGTCGGAGGACTTCACCGGTGGTCTAGCCAAATCCTGTTCCTCGTGCCCTGGCAGTGGTCCACCCAACGCCAGCTCCTTGAGCCCAGCCCGTGCTCTGCTCCTCATTTCCAGTCGCCAGCCTTCAGCCCTGTCCAATCACTGGCCCTCAGTCCAGTTTGAAATCCAGTATCCCTGAGCTCTCATTGGCAGCCCCCAGAGGGTTTTGCCTTCGCCACCGGCCTTTTGCTCAACCTCCGGGGGTTTCGCTGTCTCAGATGGCTTCCTGGTAGGTCTTATCCTTGTCGCCTACCTCCTGCCCGAGCTCGGAGGGGCATCGCCTCTTTGGTCTGCTGTCTAGCTTCAGGAAAACTTCTGCTCTTGCTGTCGACCTCCTGAACTGTTTAGTCCCCCAGATCTGCCTAGCCTGTTGGATCGGCCGCCGGGTCGGCCTTCCTGACTGTTTGAAGGTTTGGATATTTCTGAAAATCCAACCGTGGTGTTGTTTCGGGAGATGCAGTGACTTAATCAGCCGTAAGTAAAAAATTAGCATGAATACATGTTAAGTTATGAGGAAAGGAAAAATCCGCTAGCTGCTAGGATAATTTTTGCAGTGTAAAAGGCTTAAGCTCTTAAACTAGTAATGGAGACCAGCAAATAGAATAATCTTGACAGTTATCATTAAGCTAAATTGTATTCTTCTGTTTAATGTAATTGCTATTAAACCATGTTTTATGTGTGGTAACAGAGTCAATTTAAATTTAACTTTACAGCACCTTACCAGTCAAAATTATTTAATGTAGTTATTGTTCTTTGTGTCACAGAAGACAGAGAAGGTAGACATAACTGTCCATCTTTGTCAGAGGACAAGAAGAACAAGGAGAGAAACAAAGAAAATTACCCAAAACAATGGAATTTCTTTACAATCCCTCTTAAATGCCTTGTCCGCTACATGTATGTGACAAGAAAGGACGTGCTGACGTACTGCGTGTAAGCGTGTTGACTCATTTCCGCTTCCGTGCTTGTGTGTTGGTAGCCTGTTTGCTGCTCTCGCTAAATACCAGATAAAATTGTTAGATTATCATTACAGCGCCAATTGTCCGCTAAACACTTATTCTTACAGTAAGTTTACCTAAGCACTCACAGTTCTTTCCATCTTTAGTGACTGCTGTTCGATCTCATAGTTGTTTTCAAAAGTTTTGGTAGCCAACGCTACCGCATCTTTAGCTTAGCCGTTAGCTTAACTTTAGCATAGCAGCTAACGATGGCTTCTCCTTCTCCATCTCTCTCTCCTGCTTTCTCCTGCTCGGTGTGTCAGATGTTCAGTTACTCCTCTGCCTCCTTTAGCGGTAATGGTTCGTGTAACAAGTGTAGTTTATTTTTAGACATGGAGGCGAGGCTCAGTGAGTTAGAAGTCCGGCTCCGCACCTTGGTAGCTCAGCCTACTGTAGCTAGCCAGTCCCCGGTAGTCGGTGCGGACCGCCTGAGTTAGCCTCTGGTAGCCGCTCCCGGCATTTCCTGAGCAGCCAGGAAAGGGTGGCTGGGTGACTGTCCGAGGAAGAAATAGTCGTAAGCATTCAAAGCCCTCAGGACATCACCATTCGCTTCCCGCTTCTAATAGATTTTCCCCACTCAGCGACACACCCGCTGAGAAACCAACTCTGATAATTGGCAGCTCCATTTTGCGAAACGTGAAGTTAGCTAAACCAGCCACCATAGTCAAATGCATCCCAGGGGCCAGAGCGGGCGACATCGAAGTCCTATTTGAAACTGCTGGCTAAGGATAAACGCAAATACAGTAAGATTGTTATTCACGCCGGCGTAATGACTCCGGTTACGCCAATCGGAGGTCACTAAGATTAATGTTGAGTCGGTGTGTTCATACGCGAAAAACAATGTCGGACACCGTAGTTTTCTCTGGACCCCTGCCCAATCTGACCAGTGATGACATGTATAGCCGCGATGTCGCCATTCCGCCGCTGGTTATCGAGGTGGTGTCCAGCCAACGATGTGGGCTTTGTAGATCATTGGCAGACTTTCTGGGGAAGACCTGGTCTGATTCGAGAGACGGCATCCATCCCTCTTGGGAAGGAGCAGCTCTCATTTCTAGAAATCTGGCCAACTTTATTAGCGGACCAAATCCATGACAACCCAGAGTTGAGACCAGGAGGCAGAGTCGCAGTCTAACACACTTCTCTGCCTTTCTAATTCAGCAGTTACCCACCCAAAACCCTACGCAGAGTCGCAGTTTAACACACTTCTCTGCTCCTCCGCTCCAGGAGTTACTTAGTGAAAACCCTATAGTGACGGTGTCTCGTCCCCGACCATTGAAATTATTTAAATCAAAGGTAAACAGAAGAGGAGCTGTGCATAAAAACCTCATAAAAAATTAAAACCACAAGAGCAATAGTGCAAACGAATAGGAGAGTAAAATGTGGACTCTTAAACATCAGATCTCTCTTCTAAAGGTGTACTAGTAAATGAATTAATATCAGATTATGAAATTGATTTATTCTGTCTTACTGAAACCTGGCTGGGTGATGGAGAATATGTAAGCCTAAATGAATCCACCCCTCCCAGTCATATTAATACTCACATTCCTCGAAGCACAGGCCGAGGAGGTGGAGTTGCGGCTATCTTTGACTCTAGCCTAGTAATCAGCTCTAAACCTAAACTAAATTATAACTCATTTGCAGTGTTGGGCAAGCTACTTGGAAAATGTAGTGAGCTAAGCTACTAGCTACTCTACATTAAATGAAGCTTCACTACACAGAAGCTACCCCCCAGTGAAATGTAGCAAGCTAAGCTACAGCAAAGTGACAAAAGTAGCTTAGTTACATCTAAGCTACTTTTAATTTTTTAATAGTTTACAGTTAGGTCATTTATACATATTTTTATACACACACTCACACACAACATAGGCCTAGTTTATATTGAACCAACTTCATTCCACAGTAGCAACAGAAGAGACTAAAAACCTGCTCCAATGTGTGAGAGAGCTAAATCAGACACAGAAACTCTCCTACTAACTGCCATATCATTGCTGCTAAATGTACTTCCTCATGCAACAAACGGAGAACCATTGTTCTTTATATAAAGCAACTTAATTATCATAATATTGATTAATTTAATTAATCAATTATTAATAAATTCTATATTTTTTATAGTTTATATGTGACTTTGTGCTCTAGAAACATTGCAACCTAAACAACCTAAACATTCATGGCAGAGAAAGAGAGAGAGACACTCCGTCGCACGTGTCTTTATTTGCAGTAAAGCCGCAAACATAAACCCAAGGATCGGTGCGTGATGTCACCATCACAGGGAAGCGCTTCTGCCGGCTGCACATACAGGTCCGTGTGTGGCGGTGGTGTCACTTACTGATCCATCAGAAATGCTTGGGAAAATGTAGCGTGTGTGGAAGCTACTGCGCTACTCGGCCAATAAAAGAGCTTCGTTACTGAAAAGCTATTTGATTCAGAAAATAGCGACGCTACCACCAAGCTACTGAGAAATGTAGTTAAACTACTAACGGCGCTACTTGTAGCGGCGCTACTGCTAACACTGCTCATTTGAAAGCCTTGTCCTGAGTCTTTCACACCCAAGCTGGAAATCACTGCAACCAATTCTATTTGTTGTAGTGTACCGAAGCACCTGGGCCATACTCTGAATTCTTATCTGAATTTGCAGAGTTTTTGTCAACTTTAGTCCTTAAAACGGACAAAGTTATTATTGTAGGGGATTTTAATATTCATGTGGACGTTGAGAATGACAGCTTTAGTACTGCATTTATCTCTGTATTAGATTCAATTGGCTTCTCTCAGAGTGTTCATGAACCGACTCACTGTTTTAATCACACCCTCGACCTTGTTCTGGTATATGGTATCGAAATTGAACAATTAATAGTGTTCCCACAGAATCCCTCTTTATCTGACCACTGTTTGATAACTTTTGAGCTTGTACTGCTGAACTACCCTCCATTGGGCAAAAATTTCTATACAAGATGTCTGTCTGATAGTGCTATAGCTAAATTTAAAGATGCGATCCCATCGGCTCTAAGTTCACTATCAGGTATCAAATTAACAGAGGACTCTTCTGCGAATTTCAGTCCCTCCCAAGTCGATCATCTTGTTGATAGTGCTGCAGGCTTGCTCGCGAACAACACTTCGACTCTGTAGCCCCTCTACAAAAGAAAATACTAAAACAAAGGCGGTTAGCTCCATGGTATAATACTGAAACTTCGCAAATTAAAGAAAATATCACAGAAACTTCGAGGAGGAATTGGCGTTCCACCAAACTGGAAAATTCTCGTTTAATTTGGCAAGATAGTCTTAAAACTTATAGGAAGGCCCTCCGTAATGCCAAAGCAGCGTACTACTCGTCATTAATAGAGGAAAATAGGAACAACCCCAGGTTTCTTTTCAGCACTGTAGCCAGGCTGACAGAAAGTCACAGCTCTATTGAGCAAAGTATTCCCATAGCTCTCAGTAGTTATGACTTCATGAGCTTCTTTAATGATAAAATCCTAGCTATTAGAAACAAAATCCACCAAGACCTGCCCTCAACTGGCACCGACTTAAGTCTATACTCAGGAACTTTGGGAACAGCTGTAGAACCAGTTATATGTTTGGACTGCTTTGCTTCCCTCAATCTTTATCAACTAACTTCAATAATTTCTTCATCTAAACCATCTACCTGCCTCTTAGACCCCATCCCGACTAGGCTGCTTAAAGAAGTTTTGCCCTTGGTTGGCACTTCTCTGCTGGATGTGATCAATTTGTCTTTATCAACAGGCTACGTGCCACAGTACTTTAAAGCTGCAGTAGGGAGTTCTGAGAAGCGTGGACTTAGCCTGAAAATTTGAACAAGTACACCTCACAGGTACCTCCCCCCTTGCTCTCTGCTGCGCTACAGCCCTCCCTCCACAGCTCCTCCCCACAGGCCGGAGCCTGCCGTGAAGCAGCGCAGGCTAGTAAGCAGGGCCACCGATGGCGGCGGATAAACAGCGATGGAACATTCACTGGTAGGAGCGAAACATCAGCGATATGCTTTACATTGACTACGGCCTGCCCATATTTTGACTACAAACTTGGTCCTCAAATCATTACGTATTTTGCAATACATGTAATGTAACTTTATAACGTTGCACTCTATTAGTTATAAATAGCTAACGTTAGTAAGCTAACATAACAGTAGCTAACGTTGCAGTCAGGGGCGGATTTAGACATTTTGAGGCCTAAGGCAAACACAGGCATGGGGCAACCCTTCCGGCGCCCACCGCGAGGAGTCCCACCACCCCATCCAAGCTCCAGTATCCCTTACATTTTAAGACAGGTGTTATAGCCTAAAAGAAAACACAAAGGGTATATATGAAGAGCATTTATTTAAATGCTTATTTGCATATTTTCATTTAAGATTGCTTGTCTTTACATTTACATTTTATTTTCATTCCACATTTCATATTGCTTTTCTTTTAAAGTTTTTCTTTTAATTTCACATTACTTTTCTTTACTCTTTTAGTGAGTTATTGTACTTTTTTACTATTGTACTGTTCTTTATTGTAAATTTGTTGCAGACTTTGCTTCTTTAAAACTGTTTTGGAAAGGCCAGTGGTTCATTTTACATAAGAGTAGAGCACAAACAGTTCTGTTGTCTAACGTCTACCTGCAGGTGGCAGTTATCGCGAGGCTAGTGGCAGAGCTCAGACTGGTTATAGGTGTGTTCGAGATGGCGGATGACTTTCGCCGACTTGATAGTCTAAAGTGAGCTGCAGGTGACTCCAGGGCGGGGTGTAAAAGCGGTTGCCCTAAAGTCAGACACATTCTACCTGTGTGGAGCTCACTGCGAGCTGAGATCAGTGACTGATCTCGCTGCCATTACAAAAGAAAATGCCGCGAGACCGGGCAATAGTGCGGTTCCAACTTTGTGCAGCCTGAAAGAGCAACTGCTGCCTCGGCGCCTGCAGTGGCAGCGCCCGGCTAAATCGGACACGATTTCTAACCTTTTATATCCAGTCTATGTTTCTAACCAGTGTAACCGGCTGACCCTGAGTGCGTAGGGTTACTGCGCGGTCCTGACTTCGAAGGTGGCTAAAACCCATATACGCTAGGATCGGTCCCCAGTGCGTCCTAGTACGGGGAGTGAGGTTTACTCACTGCACAGCTTAGCTGGCTTCCGTCACACCAGCAAACCTTATTTTAAGTCCAACATGCATCACCTTAAGTCAGCCCTGTGCAGCCTGCATGGGTATTATTATTTTTAATAACGCAGGTTAAAATCACGGAGATTTACGGGAAAATACTAATACGGGAGGATGGCGGAAAGAAGGGTAAAATCACGGGACTTACCCGGCCAAAGCGGGATACTTGACAGCCCGCGATCGCTTGAGCAACCTGGCATGACACTGCCGGTGGGTAGCTCCTCTTCATCAGTGTTAGCTTTGCAAGCACAAGCGCCCGGCTTCTTGCTGCTCTTTAGTAGCGTTAATGTTAGTGTTGTCAGTAGCCGTCATGAAAAGGTTGTTACCTTTGGAAGTTTTGCTAAAAACTGTCTGCTTTCTTCCAGCTTCTTCCTTTTTTCAGAACCACTTCGGTAGCTTCAGCTCGTTTTCAACCGTCTGTAGCCATCACAGCATGCTGAGCTGTTTGTTTACAAACACACACGCAGATGCGCTGTTGGATAATGGAATAGTCAATGTAGTGGGGACTGGGGGAGTTTCTCATCATGAATTAAACAATCGGATAGCACTTTAGCGCGTCGATGTTTAGAGATATAATTAATTGGTGAAAAGTAAGATAACATATCGTAACCATAAGTTTATGAGGCCTTTTACGGGGCCCCTTGGTAGCTTGGGGCCTAAGGCAATTGCCTACCTTTGCCTAATGGTAAGTCCGCCTCTGGTTGCAGTATGTAAGTAATTATTCTAGCGATATGTAATGTTAGATAAGGTTTTCTAGTACATTATTTCAGCAACATGCCAAGTGTATTAGCAAGTTTCAATTGTTGCTTTGCACAGTGCGTGACATTTTATCTGTATGTTATGTGACTAGAGCTTTGACACTGGGTCAATGAGCTCCGACGAGGAATTCACACCCTCAGCGACTTCTACGAGCCGACGGGGGAGAAGAGGAAGCAGTGTGCGGAGCATCAAGCAGGGCACGTGGAGACGGGGCAGAGGTCGCCGAGTAGGTCCAACTCCCGAGCACCTCAGCAGAGAGGACATGGGGCGTGTGGAGATTTTAAGATTAGAGAGGACTGCTTATGAACATGTAAAGTTAGCTCAGGTATAAATGTTTTCCCTTTGCACATCATAAAGTATAGTAAAATGTAGGCCTATGTAATGTCAGCTGTTTATCTGTGTATAATGAGCTTCAGTAACTACATTTATGTTATCACTAGCGGAAATTCAACAATTACATTTACAACAGACACAGCAAGTGTTGGAGCAATGTTTGGTATGGGATCCAAGTCTGATCTTTGACGTCCTCAGCCATTTGGGACCTGCTGCTCCTCCATTACCTCCTGTCCCCATCCACACATCATGGTGCATCAGCCAGAGGGTTTAGCTGCTGTGTGCTGTGCTTTTAAAAATTTTGAATGCTTTCTTGTGTGTAAAAAAATTGCTTATTTAAAATAATATTTCTATTAAAAGATTTGTAAATATTTTCAATAAAGGGTTAAAACAAAAGCACGACTACCATAGTACATTACTGAATTACATTTTGAATCAATTTAAAACACTTTCTGTAAGGAATGATGAGAATCACTGGGTCAATACTAGTCATGCAATGTCAAGGAAGCTCACTAAGCCAAGGAATAACAACATCTTAGAAATAGGTTTTATTTTACCCATATGCAAAATAAAACAGCTTTTCTTGCAAGTTCAACATTTTGATTTGTGCTGATAAGATGATTCCTTCACGTGTCTCTATGTCTGGGGCAATGTCTGACCTGTTGACAGAGCATAAAGAATTTGATGTGTCAGACATTTTGATTTACAAATTATTACATCCCGAGGGGGAAGAAAACATGTATGTTTAAAGATAAATCAAAAATAGAATTCTGCTTTGCCAAACGAGGCCTGGGTTATTTAAATTAAATTAATTTCCAGTTTTCATTAGGAAGGTAAAAGGTAGCAGTGATGGTTTGATACAAATATTTACTTCTTACTTTGGCCCTGCTGACTTGGGTCTCCAACAGCTCCTGTGTGGTGAGAGTTTGCGAAATCTGAAATTAGATATTTCACAGACAATGAAAACAGATGAAAATATTTATATTCTATGCCTTTTGATCTGGTAAAGTATCAATAAGCACACACTTTACTCTAGTGGTTTGAGTCTATTAGTATTCCAAAATACAGATTACAATCAATAGAAGTAGGCTATAATTCTGTGTAGGCTTGTGACTCCAGATTATGTTACATGGTGATTACAATGCAGACGTCTGCAATACAATGTGCAAATAATCGCATTTACTACCCAACACTCTTGATAAGACATTATGTATATTACATACTCTATGGAGCCATCAGGCTTTCTCTTGGGTGGTCTGTGAACATGGTTGTTGTAATCCAGGCCAGCCAGTAAGATTCAGGCTTCATATACAGGAGGGCTGAAACTGAAGCGCTTGCTGGCATACATCAAGATGTGATTATGGAACGATTTATATTCGGCAGAAGAACTAGCCCATACTTTTCAATGAATACCTTGAGATTACAAACAGCTGAAAACCGGCAGTCCAGTCATTAGATTTTATTTGCTTTTAATTTTTGACAGGAACAGCGCACAATTACAGTTATTTCACCATATCTAACTTACAATTAACACAAAAATAAATTCGGCTACTACTAAGTGTAGATATTGAAACAATGTTGCTTATACTGAGGGTGAATCATGGACTGTATATAAAAAGGGTCGAACAAGTTAGCAGGTAAAGTTAAAGTTAATCTTCACCTGCTACAATATTCCTGCCGTGCTGCAAGCTAACAAGCTAACTGTCAGACTTAGCAACAAGCTAAGCGCTATCACAAGTGATACTGTAACGCTATCTTAGTTGTGTTGTTCGTAAAATGAAACAAATCAAGCAGGGAGAACGTTACTTACTTGTCAAGCAGAAGCGTGGCTAGCTCTGCATCGGTTTAGAATCCTTTCAGGTCACGTAGCTCCCTCCACCTCTGAAAAGCCGGCTCCGATGTTTAGCTACCCTCGCTTTATTTCGCCTCGGTCTAATTCTTTCTTTTAGCTAGTGTTTCGTCATCGGTCTTCTTCTGTTTACCCGCCTTTGTTTTCTGAGCAGATGCCACTCGAGAAATTGGCAGTTTTCCTGAAATGTTAGGTTGTTTCTCCGCCATTAGCACAGCTGCGGCACACCGACAATCTTGAGCTTGAACTACAGTACGCTGCAATGCGGGGAGGGAGTGAGCAGCTGCATACACGCAGCGTGACTGACACTGCTAAGACACTCCTCTGGCTCTGATTGGTTGTTTCTGACCGGAGCGGTGAATTTCTGCAAATGGCACTAGGACCACTTGGAAGAGCCAGAGGAGCTTGATTTGTTCACAGATTATCTGTCTCATATTGTACTGTCAGGACATAGTGACAATTTTAACAAATATGTAAAAATACATTTTACAAAAGTTACCTACTGAAGCTTTAAAGTAGCTGTAATTAAACCTCTTCTGAAAAAAGCCCAACCTGGATCCAGACGTTTTAGCCAACTATAGACCTATATCTAACCTTCCATTTATCTCTAAGGTCCTGGAGAAAGCAGTCGCCAAACAGCTGTGTGACTTTCTACATAGCAATAGTTTATTTGAGGATTTTCAGTCAGGATTTCGAGCCCATCATAGCACAGAGACAGCACTGGTGAAAATTACTAGTGATCTCCTGACTGCATCAGACAAAGGACTTGTCTCTGTATTGGTTTTATTAGATCTTAGTGCTGCATTTGATACCATTGACCATCAGATCCTATTACAGAGACTGGAACATTTCATTGGCATCAAAGGAACCGCTCTAAGCTGGTTTAAGTCCTATTTATCAGATCGATTTCAGTTTGTACATGTTAACGATGAGTCCTCCATGCATACCAAAGTTAGTCATGGAGTTCCACAAGGATCTGTGCTCGGACCAATCCTCTTCACTTTATATATGCTTCCCTTAGGCAATATTATCAGGAAACACTCCATAAACTTTCATTGTTATGCAGATGATACTCAGTTATATCTATCGATCAAGCCAGATGAAACTCATCAGTTAGCTAAGCTTCAAATGTGTCTTCAGGATGTTAAAACCTGGATGACCTGCAATTTTCTAATGTTAAACTCAGATAAAGCGGAAGTTGTTGTTCTAGGCCCTAGGCACCTTCGTGACGCATTATCTAAAGATATAGTTTCCCTGGATGGCATCGCCTCTGGCCTCCAGCACCACTGTGAGAAATCTTGGAGTTATCTTTGATCAGGACATGTCGTTTAATTCTCACATTAAGCAAATTTCAAGGACCGCTTTTTTCACCTAATGTAATATTGCAAAATCAGGAACATCCTGTCTAAAAAATGATGCAGAAAAACTAGTCCATGCATTTGTTACTTCTAGACTGGATTACTGCAATTCCCTATTATCAGGCTCTTCGAAAAAGTCCATTAAGACTCTTCAGCTGATCCAGAATGCTGCAGCACGTGTTCTGACAGGAACCAGTAAAAGAGATCATATCTCTCCTGTCTTAGCTTCTCTGCATTGGCTTCCTGTAAAATCCAGAATAGATTTTAAAATCCTTCTTCTCACATACAAAGCACTTAATGGTCAGGCACCATCTTATCTTAAAGAGCTCATAGTACCTTACTACTCCCACCAGAGCACTGCGCCCCAGAATGCAGGATTACTTGTGGTTCCTAGAGTCTCCAAAAGTAGAATGGGAGCCAGAGCGCTCAGTTATCAGGCTCCTCTCCTGTGGAACCAGGTTCCAGTTTGGGTTCGGGAGGCAGACACCGTCTCTACATTTAAGAGTAGGCTTAAGACTTTCCTTTTTGATAAAGCTTATAGTTAGGGCTGGCTCGGGTGAGTCCTGAACCATCCCTTAGTTATGCTGCTATAGGCTAGACTGCCGGGGGATTTCCCATGATGCACTGAGCTCCTCTCTCTCTTCTCTCTTCTCTCTGAGTGCAACCTCATCCCATTAATGCATGTTACTAACTCGATTTTTTCTCCCTCTCCCGTGGTCGTGTGCTTCCCCTCCTGTCCTCCCCCCCTCCCCTCACTTCCCTGCGGGTGTTGCTGGCTCTGGAGCTGTGGAGTCTGGACCTGTTGTTGGGAGTCTCCTGCTGCCCCCGTGTTCCTGCTCGACGCCCTCTGCTGCAGTTGCAACTGCTATTACTAGTCCTATTGCTATTATTACTGTTATAATTAATATCACTAAACATTACTACAAATATCTGTACCATTTTTCATTCAGTCTATAGCACCATTACCTTTATTGTCTGTACCTCTATGTGTATACTGTGTAGGTTGCCTCCCTCTGCTCTCTCTCCTGCTCTCTCTCTCTCTTGCTCTCTCCCTCTCTCTCCCCTCACCCCCAACCGGTCGAGGCAGATGGCGCCCACCCTGAGCCATGGTTCTGCTCGAGGTTTCTGCCTCTTAAAGGAAGTTTTCCTTGCCTCTGTCGCCTAGTGCTTGCTCTTGGTGGGAATTGTTGGGCTTCTGTAAATAACTTCAGAGTACGGTCTAGACCTGCTCTTTTGCGAAAATGCCGTGAGATAACCGTTGTTGTGATTTGCGCTATATAAATAAAGTGAATTGAATTCGACTTGAAGTCTTTCTTCCTGTTCTTCTTCTTCTTCTTGTTCTTCTTCTAGCAGTAGATACAGAGGAATTAAATTTCATTTATATAGTCGAATCACAACAACAGTTTTTCACAGTGCTTTCATAAAAGCAGGTCTAGACCACTCTGAAGTATTTACAAAGCCAACCCACCAAGAGCAGCACTAGGA